>JAMAKF010000002.1:1865845-1980746 GCA_023628655.1 Sarocladiaceae sp. R1802
TGGCCTTTTTGGTTGTGGGCGGCTCTGTTTTTTTTAACCGCGCCTCTACCCCGCGCCGGGTTTGTGTTTTTGTGCCCCCCCCCCCCCCCCCCCCCCCCCCTCGAATGCTGTCACGCATATTATACCCTCCCCCACAATGATCAGCGGACATCGAAACCACCATGAAACCTTGCCACGTCGACAAGAGTCTATAGAAGATGAAGCATTGACTGACAATTGACGTTTTAGGATCTCGCATGGACAGGTTGGAAGAACTCGGGCAAGGGCCAGACGCTGAGCAAATTCGGATTCGACCAGTTTGTCAAGCTCAAGAGCTACCATCTCAAGGATTACCCGAAATAAGTACAAGTTGAGAGGAGGTATGTACGTGGCTGTGGGACATGAGGCGAGTCATCTTGTCATAGGCAGATCCATGAAATGAGAGGCCATCGTACGATTAATAAGATTGGAAACGAGCGATCCCGTGCAACATAAGGAGCCACGGCGAGTCTTGGCTGGATCAGCGAGCGGTTGGGCTCGCATGTCTCGCATGTCTCGCATCATCTGCACCTCGAGTGCGTCGCGCATCGCTTTACGCGTGCAGAGCTGGCGGTTACGGGTGTCATTTGACTCGCGAATTTGAGATTGATGCCGAGCTGTCACGTTGAGGTGGTCACATGTACCACGACAGTCCTGGATCGCAGATTCGCGAGACGGGGATCGCGGCGCGATACATGTAAATGACATTTCTTTGTCAACGCTCGGACTTTCGCCCTTGCTTCCCCGGCGTAATTGTAGACGCGCTTGCTCCATCCTATCAATCAATATATGACGCGCCTCGTGCACGGTCGGGAGGTCGCCCTGGTAAGCGTAATATTCGTATACGGTTCTTGGGCCTCCCTTGCGTGAGCACCCTTGGTGTCCAGTCTCCACGACCACGCGAGATTCTTGATTGGGGGCGATGGATCCAGGGAAGAAAGGGTGGTGTTTTTCTTCCACGGTCGAGTGGGAACATAATTGGATTGAATTGAAGTGAATTGATATTCCATGCCACTGAGACCCTTGATTCCGTTGCATATACATCGCCCTCCATTTTCGACATTGATATCGAGCAAAGTAATGCGATGCGATGCGATGCAATGCGATGTAATGTAATGAATGTAGTGTAATGTTACGGTCTAGCCCTTGAGTTGAGCCTTGGGGTCGGGTTTCGAATTTGCCACGGCCACGGCCACGGCTGATATGCATTGGCGTAGCATTCGCAGGGCGAAGGCTTGCTTCTGAAGCAGCACGCACGCGCTTTGACACTTGCAACGTCGAATCCCCGACCGGATCCCCATCCTGCGATTGAGTTTGAGGATGTGTCGCAGGTGTCTCGCACGCGCATGCAGCTGAGGTTGGGGATGTTCTATTTGCAGGACCTGGAATTACAATTACCGCTCACCTTTACAAGCGTGTCCCGTATCTAACTAAGGTACCTTGCCTTAGGCCAATGCCTACCTTAGGTACGAGGCTAAGGTAGATGGGACGGGATAGCCAGGATCCGTGAGCAAGAGTGTCTACCTTAGCTACAGTACGCACGAAAAGGGTCCCTCATGTCTCGCCAGTGGACCTGAGACACTGTGAACTTTGTCGTCCTTTTCAGTGTGTCTGTTCTGTTCTGTCCTGTCTGCATGTCTCTGCCCCATCTTGGCGTCACCATGGCACGACCTGCAGCCACCCGTTTGCCTACCGAGATGTGCCTGGCTACTAGTACTACTACTATCTATCTATCTTACCTTATCTTAAGGTGAGGCATTCAAGGGAGCTGTGCAGCGTGTCAAGGACCACTATTCCCGGCATAATCTGTTCACGATGCATGGATCTGTGAAGAAAAGAAATATACCATACTGAACCACAGGCACTTGAGACATTCACTTTAATGGACGACCCATTCTAGACTTTGCACACCGAAGAAGGTGGCGCCCTGCACATTCCAACCCTCTGGTATGTAGAGTCACGACCCAGCCAGCCACGTCTCCTGGTGCGCGGCATGACATTCCAACGGCACTGCGACTCTTTATTCACGCTGTTCCATCACTGCCCGCATTATGTGTGTGTGTGTGTGTCTGTCTGTGTGTCAGTTACCCCGTCAGGGTGCCTCCGTTTCTTGCCCACCGCCCACCGCACAGGCTGCACAGCTACAGCTACAGCCTCTAGTCAGGTACCAGCCATTGACTTGGTCTCTCTTTTTACTCTGCTTCACTCTCTCCCCAATTCACACGAGGGCGCGTCTTCAATGGCTTGTGCGACGATCTATTGCGTTCTTTACCGAGAGAATTCGCGTGTTTCTTTCACTCCTTCACGCCCACGTCTATCTGTAGCACATTCTCACATTGACACACACACCCCCTCCCCCCCAAGTCCATTCATCCATCCTCTCGCTACTACCTCTGCTTGTCTACGCATCTTGTCTCTGATTGTCTCTCTTCCCATACTTTGTCCCCTCTTCTTCCTTTTATCTACACCCGACCCGGTCTCTTCTCTTGTTTCCTTTCACTCCATATAATATTCCTTCCCGCTCCTCCTCCCATCACCGCCCGAGAACGAAAAGGTTCGTCAGTCATCACTCATCAGCAAGGTTAGAGGTCATTCATTTACATCGCCTAGGCTCTTCATTGTTCTTCTTCGATCAAGAACATTCGTCGGCTTATTCCACTCTCACTCTCTTCTCCGTCTTTTTTTACTTTCACTTTCGCTATCTTCCCACTACCAGGATCCCTCGACTCGTCTCGACATTTCACTCTCTCGGCCTCTCTATCCGCCTTCGCGACAACAATAACAACTAGACATCAACGATTCAATCTCTCTATACAACGATTAGAGCCAAACAAAAGTCTCATCATTGACTCGCCTTTCTTATTCTTGATTTTATCATCGGGTCCTACATCGCGACCTCAGCTGCAGCCGTCTTTCTTTCTTTCCAGTTCGATACCCCCAGGTTCACTTACACGAATCTACCACAACCAAAAACGTCTCGACGACAACAAAATCCAACAAAAAACTACAACAAATCTCGTGTCAATGCTCAAGACACAGACCTCGTTCGCCCCCATGCAGCAGCCTATCGACATCACAGCCACCTCCACCACATCCACCGGCACGATGCAGCTCCCCTCCAACGTCCGCGTCCTCTGCTCTCGCCTGCAGACCATGCTGCGCAGGAGGAAGCAACAACAGCACAAGCGCTCTCTCAAGATCGTAAGTTCTTTATCCCTCTCCAGCAACCCTTCCTATCTATTCAGCGTGCGAAACAAGGAGCCATGTGCTGACCAGCGGCTTGTTCTATAGTCTGCTCCTTTCAACCCTACCCACGAACCCGTCGCCATCCCCGGCATCTCAGAGGACGAAATCGCCATTCTGCGCGAGAAGGCCGCTGCGAGCCGCATCGGCATCGCAGAGATGATGCCCACGTCTCCGTCCAGCCTCAACTCCCACCCGCCCATGTCCTCTGCTATCATGCGACCATCCCGACCTGCCACTGCATCACCCCTGATGATCTAACGCGGTCGACGAGATCACTTGGCCAGTCAGAGGGTTGAAGAGATGTACGATATCAAGGCTACGGGAGGGTCATCGGCTTGTAGAGCAAGATTGATTGGCAACATGGAGAGGATCATGTCTGGAACGTCTCTGTTTGGGAGTTGACTTGGAAAGATCACGGCACGAAATATCACTTATACACGATCTCAAGACGGATGGAAGATCTCCAAGAGAGATTGGGATATTAATACATTAGCGTTGCTACATCAAGTAGACCTGCACTTTGCAGGCGGATCAACGACAGATCAACTGGCTTACTTCAAATATAATATCGATTATCAAACTACGTTTTTGTGTTCTTTGCATTGTTGTGATCCTCGACGAAGCTACACCCACCCCTTGTACACATCCAAGTTCTCTCTCCTGACGCCCTCCATCTCTCCCTTCACCTCCAGTAGCTTCACCCGCGACCCATCCTTCTCCTTGCTCCAACCGGCCAAGAACTCCTCGACACGCCTCACCGTCTCGCCATCGTCCTTCATCAGAAGCGCCGCGGCGTCGAATCCGCCCGCGCCGGGGACCACGCCACCAAACACGCCATCGACGCCCGATACGGCGTCCAGCAGCTCAGTCTGGCTCGGTGGCTCAATCGGCACGTCACTAAGCTTGCTCATCTCACGGATCAGCTCGCGGATCGCCGTGATCTTCCCCGGCAGCGACCCAGTATCTCCAGAACTCAAAGCCTGCGCCAGGTCTTCGTTGCGCTGCTGAAGATCGTCCCAGAGTTTCTTGGAGACCTCTGCGTCCTGCCCGCGCCACGCAAGCACCTTCTTCACCATACCGACCGTCTGGCTCCCGCAGTCGACGTCGCACATACGCAGTGTCACACCAGCCGGCACGGCAAGCCCATCGCTGCGGACATCCACGTCCCACTGTGAATCGACGATCTTGGCAAGCGCCTCGCTGAATCCCGCGGTACCAGGCTCAGGGATGGAGGAGAGGGTGCTGGGGGAGAAGCGGCGGTAGAGACAGGAGCCGTAAACTGCAGCGGCGACGTCAAAGCCGGAGCCGACCTTGCCTTGTGCAGCACAGTGGGCGGCCTGGGCAAGGTTGTGAAGGGTGCGCTGGCCGTGAGGCGAGGTCAGGTCAAACTTGTCAGCCGGGAGGTAGTGCACCAGGAGTGATGCCGTCAGCGAGGTGACGAGCGCGGCAGAGGAGCCGAGGCCGGTCTTGTTGGCGCCACTCAGGGGCACGGGGAATTTTGCGAAGCGGCCGCCACCGGGCGCCTCTGTGGCGGTGGCGGATGAATCGGGATGAGAGTAGTAGTCGTTGTCGGCGAGGATGATGAGTCTGGCCGACGTCAACTTGTGTTTGTCATGGTGACCGGTAAGACGGTCGATGTAGGTAAGGGCATAGCTGAGAGTGGTCTCCACGAAGGGATTCCGGCTGACCTGTCCGCCTCTATGTCTGAGTGTTAGCGAGAAGTAATCATGGTCGAAGCGACCACTGTCTTTGTTGTTGTCTCTCAGGATGAGATGAGATGTTATGAGTGCCCATCTTGAAACTTCAGTCGATGGGAACACAAGCTGGGATGAGAAGGGGGCGCCTCATCTTGCTCCAAGCCTCCTCTACCTCGTACCACCATCACCACTTTGATCATCCCGGCCGCTTCTCATCCTCTCGGACAATCATCGCAAGATAACATAGACGAAACAAAAAAAACCACTCACGATTGCAGCTGCGTCACTGAGATTCCCCCATCCTCTGCCGCGCGATGATACCCATAACGCCACTGCGCTCCCAAGAACTGCGGGCTGTCCACCACAATCTCCGTCACCTGCACCCCCGGCACAGAGTGAATCTCGCCAGCAATGACATTGATCCTTGCACTGAGACCAAAGACGAGACCTGTGTAGGCCTGGTCGAGTACGAGGTAGCCGCCGGCGAGGAGGACTTTGCCTGGCGCTGAGACGGCGACGGTGGGGGCCATACTGAACGAAGAAAAGGAAGCCCCTGTCCCCGAGCTTTCAAGCTATAAGCCGCACGGCGACGAGTTTGATTCCAAGGGAGCTCAGCTTATCCGATGCAGGCAGACCCGGGGATCTGCCAGGATGATCAATTGCTGAATGTGATCAACCTAGACGGCAGAGTGCCTTATTATACGGAGTCGATATCGATGAGGAGGTGTAATGGAGGGGGAGTCGCTTTAACTCTCGAGCGAGTCTTCCGCGGGGCCGCAGTCCAGGTGACTTACCCTACACCTGTGGCTGGTGTCTTTGGGCCAATGCGAATGCGGTGCTGCATCCTCCTGGTGTACATTATCGTCTTCACTTTCACTTTGCATTCACAGGTCAGTAACCAGGCGGGCACAAACTCTTCAGCATCCCAGCAATGGTGTTCAAATGTTTTCATTTATTGTTGATACAGGCAGCAGGATCTTCTCGTCCTCTTTGCCTCCTTTGGCTTTTGATCTCCTTCCCTAGCCTCCGGGCCTGCGTCTCATGCGCGGCCTCCGGTCCATCCCAGACCCTCTGAATGCTGCGGTACGTAAAGTACAAATGTGTGTGTGTGTGTTGGCTTTTCTGATCAAATGCCGAGGGGAGATGGTCTATCGTTTGTTTTGGTCCCGAAGGGGACAGCTCCAGAGTGCAGATCCTTCCGCAACGCCGTGGTCCAAGTCAAAAGCAAAGGTATCAAAATCCGCCTGCCATCGTCACCACAGTGAGATGGCCGACTTCAACGCCAAAGGAAATGCTGTAGAAGACTCGCATGTAACGCAGGCGAGAACAGCCCCTGACCGATGCTTGACACCCCTCAAGAAACTTCCAATCCGCAAAATCAACAGGGGTATCAATCACTAATAAGAGGCTGATCAAAACAAAAAAAACAAGACATAGGAAAATGCTGCACATCCAGCAGATCATGCAGCAGGCGCCTCGGCGCCCCCACCAAGAAGCTCGAGCACTTTGTTCACGACAGCACTGGGGTATCCGCGGGTAAGCATCTCACCCACGACACCCTTAGCCTGGTCTCGCTGCTCAACAGCAAGGAAAGCACGGGTCATGGCCTCGTACGTGCTGGGCTCACGCTTATCACGACCAAGAGTATCGTATACACGTTGAGCCTTGGCAATGTTCTTCTCTGCGGCCCACCCGTGGATGAGTGTATTGGCGATGTACGGTGTCATCTCAATCCGGCGGCTGCGCATCTGCTCCAGAACGGGTTCCGTCTCGCTGACGCGGTGGTTGGCAGCCATAGCTTCAAACAGAGCCTGAAAGATGCTGGCGTTCAGGGGAACAAGATTGTCGCGAACAACCTCGTCAAAGACCCTTCGTGCGCCATCCATGTCGTGCAGAACGCACCCACGAGCGTGGATGAGAGACGCGTAGTGAACAGGCTCGGGTCGACCGCCGCTTTGGCGAAGGGCACTCAGGACGTCTTCAGCAGCAGCCATGTCGATGGGCTCGAGAGTCGCATGCGTGTCCACGAGAAGCTTGTAAGTATGAGACGTAGGGGCGATGCCCTTGGCCTTCATCCGCTCGTAGTAAGCCAGAACCTTGCTCTTATCACGCTTCGTCGTTAGGAAAAACTGCATCATGCTGTTGTACGGAGCCGGGCGAGCCTTGTAGTTGCGCATGCCCTCCATCTCATCAAAAAGCTCCTCGGCAAACTTCACGTCGCTGACACGGCAAAGGGCGTTGACGACCGTTCCATAGGTGACAGAAGTCGGCTTGATGCCAAGCGCTCTCATCTCTGAGAAGTAGAAGAGGCAATCGTCGATACGACGAGCCTTGCCGAGCTTGCCAATCAGAGCGTTGTAGAGGAACGAGCTGGGCTCGACACCCTCGGTGACAGCACGCTGGAAGATGCGCACCGCTTCCGAAGCCTCGTCGAAAGTCTTCGTTGATTCCTTGAGGGTAGTGATGTAGAGACCGAAGGTGTTCGCGGAAGGTGCGACACCCATCTCCAAGAGCTCCTGGTGGTACTGCTCCGCACGACCACGGTTGCCCATGGTGAGCGAGGCTCCGACCATAGCATCGAGAATCGAGGACCATCCGTAGCGCACAACAGCGTAACGATGCATCATCGGAATGTCGGTACGAGCCATGGCGAGGATATCATAGCAGAGGTCCATCTTTCCTTCGCGAGCGGCAGCCGAGATCAGCTTGGCGTAGGTGATGTATCGAGGGTGCCTTCCAGCACGACGCATGTTCTTGAAGCGAATGAGTGCTTCATTCAGGCGGGAACCTTTGCGGTGGTTGCCCTCGAGATCATCAGCAATCAGGGAGGAGCCCTTGAAATCGGTGCTGTGGGCATAAGGGTCGAAGGTGTCTTCGTGGCTCGAGGCTGAGATTGATGATTGGTGGGGTGAGCCGATGCTCATCGAGTGTGCTTGCACGCTCGAGACTTGGGAAGCAATCTCGCGCGGGTCAGTGATACCTCGCGCCGCCATGTATCTGTTGACGAAGTCGACCGCCTCATCAATCTCCTCAGCAAGTGATGTGGAGCTAGCGAAGGCCTTGATGCGCTGGAACATCATTTCGGATTGAGAAAGACCTTCAGCGACTTGACCAGTACCAATGAGGGCGACGGCATACATTGCAGTGGGCTCGATGAAAGCCGCGGTCGGTTGCATGTCGGGATCGCTGAGAACATGCCAGTACTTAGTGGCACTGGAGACATCGCCAGTACGAACACTTGACGCGAGGAGCGCGATGGCAGGTACAGCGCGATCTTGGATGTAGCCGGTGAGGTTGCGGAAGGCTTCGACAGCCGTCTGGGTGTCGTTCATGTCCGCAGCCACAGTCGCAATCTTAGCCAAGGATGAGGAGCGGGTGTTGATCTCAATCGACTGCGCCCAGTGAAGAGCTTCCTGGTAAATACCGCGAGAGATGAAGCCATCAACGAATCCAGTGCTGACAAGAGCGTCCTTGATGTCAGCAGCGCGAACACCGTACTCGGCGACGATCTTCTGGAAGAATTTCATTGCGCCCTCGATCTTGTCTGAAACGACATAGGCGTTGATGACAGCAGCGTAGACTTGCGAGTCGGCGCGGTCATTGAGCGTTGCTGAGCCACCGTCGTGGGCAATAGCCAAGGCGCGGTACTCATTGTAGCACTCGACGGCGCTGATGAGGTCACCGGAGCTAGCGAAAGCGGTGATCATCGTCGGGAACACTGCGGCAAAAGGTGTCATCTTGGCTGCTTCCATGTGTTCGAAGAGGCGAAGCATATCAGCGACACGTCCGGCCTTAGCACAAGCGGAGATAAGTTGATGATATGTCTCAGCTGAGTAGTACGCAGTTTTGGCGGTGACAGAGGTGTCGAAGAGCTTGACAGCGAGGCTCAGGCGGTCATCCTCGCTGAGAATGGCGTGCTCGAGCTCGTGGGACGCCAGCATGAATTTGCCAGGCTCATCCATGCCGCCAAAGCGCGCACGCTTATCCTCAAGCTGTGCCTTCAGGTCACAGACCTCAAGTGAACGAGAGGCCAGAAGGCCAACAAGGACGTTGTAGGTGTCGCTGTCCGGGGTGATGCGCCTGCGCAACATGTCCGCGTAGACGTCTAGCGCCTTGGAGACAATCTCGCTCTTGTCTGAAGGGATGTGGATAGCAGCCATGAGAAGAGCATTGTAGGCACTGGCGATAGGCTTCACACCTGTGGCCAGCATCGCCTCGAATACTGTGGGGATCTCGGCATAGCGGGAAGCAGCGGAGAGCTTCAGAAGATGGTCTGCGTACGATTGCGACTGAGGGTCGACCGGTGGCGATGCAGAACGAGCGATGCTCGCGGGAGTCTGCGCTCTCTCGATAGCTGGCGTCAGGGATGCGGCGAAACGGTCAGTTGCCGAGGTACCCGCATTTTCAGCGAGCTCCTGTTGTCTGCGCGACTCGATCTCGGCCTCCAGAGCAGCATTGATGTGTGCTAGAGCGGCCTGATCCTCCGCTGAGATCGAAGACTTGACCTCGGCCTCGACTTCGATCTCAGCAACACCATCCTGAGCTGCGACTGCGGGCTCCTCTGAGGTGAGGACCGTTGCGGCATCCGGCTTCCACTCGATGCGCTTTGGGAACTCGAATTGCGTCCACTCATTGTCTACCTCGCCATCCTCCTCGCGACTCTGCAGGTTCTCGAAGTAGGCATCCAGACCACCATGATTGTTGACATGGCGGTGATCGGCTGTGAGGGCCGAACTTGTCGGGCGATCAGTGTGGAAAGCTGAAGAGAGCTGCTGGAGACCCGAGAATCGACCAAGGCGGTTGGTATTGCGTCGACCAAAGACAGGGCGGTTCTGAGAGTTGAGAATATGCGGGTGTGTGGCCGCTACCACCGACTGAGCGTAGCCATGTGTGGTGATCGACTTTGCGAATGTTGATCCTTGACGGATGAAATTCGAGTAGAGTGAAGAGTAGATGGTGGGCATTTAGATGGCGCGAGAGGGGGTGAAGGGCTAGAAACCAAAAGAGTCAGCCTCGTACACGTGAGAACAAGAACTTGGGAAAGCTGCCTGAACCGCCAGGAAGGATCTGGGGTCGGACGACTCGGATCGAGTCACCAGAGGTCAGGATGGAGGAGGAATATCGAAAGGGTATCACGCCACCCACAGCTGAACGGATGACACTTACATGAAAAGGTAAAAAGGTCAATTGCAGGTTCATTTGACAGCGCCGAAGCCGTCAAACAAACGCGCGATCCAGAGGGAAGGAATGGTGATTAGGGGTGTAAAGGATATAGAGAATGACTAGAGGTCAAGGAAGAAGAGCGTTGCTGCTGGTCGTGAAGATGGTTGGAAAAGAAAGACGGAATGATTCACACGGCACCACCTTAGTCTGGGTGCACTTGAGCTGGGTGTGGGTTCGAGTCTGGTTTGGAAGAGGGCCGCTACGTATAGAAGCCGGAAGCAGTGGGAGGAAGGGGGGCATCGGGGGGCATGGGGGGTTATAATTTAGGGGCCTCTCTCGCCCATTTCGGGGCATCGACAGGGCGGGGCCGGGGGAAGCAGAGACAGTCATCGTGTCCACTGTAGTGGCAGAAGCCGGGATGACGCCTGCGACTGGGAGGGTCAACGCCTGAGGAATCAGCTGGAGGAAATCGGGACGCCCACCACCATCCCGCGCTCGGTCGCTACTGCTGTCCAGGATGAAGTTTGACGTATCCCACCACTGGCGAATAGCTTATAACCACTGCTGACAGCGACCTCTGTACCCGAGAAGGCGCCCGGACTTAAGCACCGCCCGAGCTTCAGTGGTGCGTTTTCCAGCAGTCTCTGGTTTGCCCTTCCAAGTTTCCAACACTGCCATGACTCAAGTAACAGCCATGCACTGCTCGCATGCATACCAAGAGCAAGAAAGCATGACAACTTGACTCCTTGCGACAGAAGCATTGTTGGTCCAAGACAAACATCTTGATTCTTCCATGCCAACTACTCGTAGCACAGCCCACACCACCCTCAATTTACCTCCCGTGTTTCCCCTCATTCCTTCCGATCGCCTCCATACTTACGCCTGAGGCTCTTCAGCCTGACAGCTTACGGCGACGAGAAAGTGAAAGACGATCTTCAGGCGACAAGGCATGCGCGTCACGAACCAGCCGGATGGGACAATGGGGGCGCAAATCCGCTCCCTGTCACAGTGCATGACGGACCAGCGGACCACGCGGGAGGGCCTGCGCATCCTTGCCAGGGTACCCGTCCCGCCATGGGTCTGTCCAAGCCCCGCGAGAACAAACCGGCGACACCATCGAATCCGCCATCACGGTGTCGTTTGATGGTGTGGTGGGTACCTGGCGGGAGGGAGCCCTGTCTAGGGTGAAGTCGGGATGCGCCTCTTTAGCCAACGCACCACTCACAGCAACGCGAGTCCAACCCATGCCTGGGCTTTTGCACGGACTGTTGGCGTTTTGGCCGCTCATTTCGTTCTCCTGAATGTTAGCGGAGGGTCTGACACAGGAGAGGAATGATCCCACGCGACTCTCCTGGCCGTTTCGAGACCTAGGGGTCCTCCAATGTTTGCCGCTGTGGACCAACTAGTTGCACGTCGTTTGGCAGCGGAGACTTGACAACAGACTAAGGGCTACCGATGGAGAGTAAAAATCTCTGACATGGCTCGTGAGCGTCATGGAAACTCAAGTCGCGCTCTGTCGAGAACAAGGGAGCTTGCTCATGCACCGCGATGCAGGTCATCCTTTGGTGTTTGATAGCCAAAGCAATGTGAACACGTCGCTAATAACAGATGCAGATCGAACCGGGATACAAACCCAGCAGCCTGCCAATTCTGGTAATGTGCTCGAAAGCATCGTCACCATGGACGTTTTGAGCTGTCACATGCCCTTTGTGACGAAAATGGACCGCTCCGTAGGTTTGCCGTCATATCCTGCGCTGACGACAAGGCGGAGTTTCGGACAACATAAGGATTCCGAGCTGCTTATGCTGGAACGACTGAACTATTCATCCGAGTACCGACGTTCAGGATCCTTTTCTTTTTCTGGGGTCCGTTGTACAGCAAGTAGTGCAACTTATCTCACAGCAAAGACTCGCTCACTGCATGCCTGTATGGCAGCTCGCGATTGCAGGGTAGGGCAGCTCCCCACTGATGACAGGGAGCAGCACCCTCCACAGGAATGAAGCTCAATGCCGCCAGACGTGACAATGCTTGGTTGAACCTCAAAATTTGACAGCGGCATGATGTTTTTCAGTACCGAAAAGTGCAGCATTGACGCATCGCCGGCCTAGACACTTGTTCCTGATGATCTTAGTCCCGAGTTGCAGATCTCCAACGGTCCGCCAGGCCTACGTCGCAATCGATAAGCCAAATATATGCGATAAGAATACCGATAAGGAAAAAGTACGAGGCCGGTCGACTTTTTCTTGAGAAAGCGACTGCGATGTGCCCCACCTCACCTCAACTCCCATCCCCGACGACAGATCAGCCAGAGCATCGTAGCTCTGATCTTCAAGATGGCGGATGATGGCATGCTTTTGAACTTTGAGATCGGCAGTGCGCCCATCAAGTCGCACATCAAGTTCAAGGGCGGCAACTGGCGTGACCGAAAGCGTGCTGAGAAGATCGCCAACCACGGACCGGCCAAGACCAACCACGAGGCACCCCAGGACGATTTTGACAGGACGCAAGGGCCGAACAAGAGGCGGAGGGTCGATGACGAAGGTTCCCGCGCTCCAAGATTCGCAGGCGATGATGACTTCAAGTTTGGTGGAGGACGAGAGCGCCCACTGGCGGGAGGACACCATGGCGGTCAAGCCAAGCGCAACGACCCCTCGAAACCGCCCAAGCAAGTCGTTTCCAGATTGTTCTCCTTCAACCCTGAGCAGAAGACCGTGTTCGAGGACGAGGAGAAAGAATGGAAGGCTCCGGAAGCTACGAATGCACCGTTAGAACTCGCCAACTTCGGTTCACTCCAGATCTCCTCCCGCCTTGTCGATGAGCTTAGCAAGATGCGGCTGGAACGGCCGACCGCTATCCAGAAGAAGGTTGTTCCGCACATGATGGCGAGCAGCGGTGATGCGTTTGTACAGGCCGAGACTGGTTCAGGCAAGACATTTGCCTACCTGCTCCCGATTCTCCACAGAGTCCTCACGTTGAGCTGCAAGGCTGGTGGAAAGCAGATTCATCGCGATTCCGGCCTGTTCGCCATCATTGTGGCCCCGACTCGCGAACTTGCCAAGCAAACACACACGGTTCTCGAGCAGCTTATTCGACCGTTCCCATGGCTGGTGTCGACGGCTATCACAGGAGGTGAATCGAAGAAGGCTGAAAAGGCACGGATACGTAAGGGCGTCAACTTCCTGGTTGCGACACCGGGACGACTGGCAGATCACATCGACAACACGAAAGCACTTAATCTCGGCACGGTCAGATGGCTTGTTCTCGATGAGGGCGACCGACTGATGGATCTCGGTTTCGAGGAGGATTTGAAGAAAACCATTGACGCTTTGAAGAAAGTCACTATCGCCACCACAACACCGGACGGTACACCGCTGGAGGCGCTCCCGGAACGCAGGGTCACAGTTCTGTGCTCCGCAACGATGAAGATGAACGTTCAGAAGCTCGGAGAGATGACCTTGGCAGATGCAACTTTCCTCGCTGCGGACAAGGGCGACGAAGACACGATCGAGTCAGCGAACAAGGATGTTCATAAAGCTCCGGCACAGCTTCACCAGTCGTACACAATTGTGCCCGCCAAGTTGCGCCTCGTTACGCTCATTGCTTACCTTAAGGCGACCTTTGCCCGCCGCGGGCGGACCATGAAGGCCATTATCTTCATCTCTTGCGCCGACTCTGTCGACTTCCATTTCGAGCTTCTCAAGAACCCGTCTGAGGCAACTTCGGAAGCGACGAAGGAGTCAGAGCTGACTTCCAAGACGATTGGCAAAGCTGCGTACATCACTTCACCAGCGAGTCCCGAAGTTGTACTTCACCGGATGCACGGATCATTGTCACAACCAATTCGCACTGCCACACTAAAGTCTTTCGCGGCATGCAAGTCTCCCTCGGTGCTTATTACGACTGATGTCTCTTCAAGAGGACTGGATATTCCGTCGGTGGACTTGGTCATCGAATACGACCCGGCGTTCAGCTTCTCAGACCACATTCACCGTGTTGGCCGCACAGCGCGTGCAGGGCGTTCTGGTGATGCTCTCCTGTTCCTCCAGCCAGGCACCGAGGAGGGATACATCGAGCTATTGAAGGCCTCAACCCCACCTTCGCATCAGTCATTTGAGAACATCCTCCAAAAGGCCTTCATGAGCAAGATGGAGTTTCCCGTGGAGACTGCGGCCGTTGCCTCGGAACACGGCTCGTATCACGACAAGGCAGAAACCCTACAGCTTCACCTTGAACAGCGGCTACTCAACGACACCAAACAACTGGAGTTGGCACGTAATGGTTTCAAGTCTCACATCCGAGCGTATGCCACGCACACGAGAGAGGAGCGAGTGCACTTTGATATCACCGAGTTGCATCTGGGTCACACGGCGAAGAGCTTCGGTCTCCGAGAAGCGCCGGGTGGCATTGGCTCAGGACTCGACCGCAAAGCCAGCAAGGGAGGAAAGGGGAAGAAGAAGCAGGATGCGGAGCAGGACGCGAGACCTGCACACAGTATTCTTAATCAGAAGAGCAGGATGCTGATGAACTCAGCTGCGGACGAGTTCAATATCGGATGATTGGAAATGGTATTAATCACATTAGATATGATGAGCTATGCATATATTCAATGAGAAGTCAAGCGTTTCTTCAGCAATATCACTGCAACACCTCGGGGTCGTGCCATACCTTCCGCTTCGCAGTATGCAGGGCCACTGCTGGCAGCTTGACTCAGCTCCGTGACGCGGGGCTTCTAGTCAAGGCCGGCGACACTTTCCTCAGACCAAGACTACTACAACAAACGTGGAAGCAACTAGAATCGCAAGTCGACTAGGAAGGCATCTCGCGATGTCTGGAGCCTCGGTTGTGCGTGATGATCTGACGCTGTGACGCTGCACATGCCGGCATCCAGGCCGAGGCCATCGTCATTTCATGCCTGTGACGAAGATCGTGCATGTGTCCAGACGTACATTTGATCAAAATCAAAACCTTCATTAGATGGCTTCTGCATACAACCGTCGTCATTTCAGCCACCGTGGCTGTCGATCGCAGGGGACCATGATGCCACAGTACACCCTCTCTGACAGGTCTGATGCTTTCGCCCAGGAGGATCAGCCTGGAGAAGTCCAGAAATCAGCCACACATCTTGCTCGCTCAGACTCATCAGCATGGATCATTATGTTTGCAGGAGGGCATGTGGTTGAGTGGTCCGCGCAGTGATTGGCCAGGAGTGGCGTCGCGATCAAGGAAGTGGCTGAGGGGGTTTGACGAGATGGTCTCCAGGACCAGGTGGGTGGCGCAAGCTTCCAAGCTTGGTCTCCTCCTTGCGCGATATGTGGCGGCACCTTTTGAACGAGCGTCATTCGTGGAGAGCAAAGTGCATTGCGTGGAACAGGAGGAGGGAGGTGGTGATGATGGAGACGCTGGAATCCGGGATCTCGATAGCAGGGGGGAGTGATTTGACGTCATATCACGACATGGCAGGCTGCTGCAGATCATCAAGTAAATGGTCCAGAACACGAAACCCAGAATCTGGAATTGCGGAGAAGATGGCGCAAGGGTTCTGAATATATAAGACATCTTTATGTCTCCTTTCGAGGAAGATCGTTTCTTAGACGTTTCCATCAGAGCCCAACTCTACAAACTCTACACTATCACTCACCACTTACACCAACACATAATACAAACCAAGTCACATCCACAACCTCAACCACAATCAAAATGACTGGCAACAACAACACCGCAGGCGAGCAGGCCGCTGACGCCGGCAAGTTTGTCACCAGCACTCTCGGCAACACCATTGGCGGTCTCGGCCGCACTGTCGGCAATGTCACGGGCGCTGCGACGCGCGGAGTCGGTGATACCGTTACGGGCGCCACGGGCAACACCGGTCGCCCTGTTGGAGATGCACTCGGCAACATTGGAACTGGTGTTCAGGATGGTGTCAACAGCGTGTCCAAGGGCGTGGAGGACGCTGGACAGTGGAAGAAGCAGTAATGGGGGACGGACATGTATGAGTACGATTTCGATGATACGCGTTTAATGATGGACACTTAATCTTTGTTCTGGACCATTCATTTGCGATACTTGATGATACTCTCAAAACCTGTGAAGTATTAGATGTCTGCATGCAACCTATGATAGCCTCATTGACCCAAAGCATAGGAGACGGCATACCACCCAGCAGCCCCGATCCCAACCAACACAGCGCCCATCCCCATATACACAATCCTCAGACCCTTGTCCTGCTTGTCTGCCATTACCTTCCTCTCGTTCGCACGCGGGAAAGGGACGTCTGGCACTGGTTTCCCCAAAAACTTGCACAGAGGTTCCCAGCCGTCCCCCAGCTTATACTCCAGCCTCCTCTCTGTCGGCACCAACGCCCTCACGTCAGCGAAGAAGTCGTCGTATTTTTCCCGCGCCAGCTCTGTCGTGATCTCTGAGATATGCTTAACGCCAAAGAAACCTAGCTTCTCTCTCTCGGTGGCGTCGAAGGCGGGAATGCCGAGGAGGTTGAAGATGTAGCGGATAGGTATCCAGGACGGGCGGATCAAGAGGTCGAGACAGAAGATCTTGTAGCTTTCGTACCAGCTCTCAAAGTCTCGCTGTACCACCACGACTTTCGCCTCTGGGTACGCACGGATCAGGTCCGGCGTGTGATGCGCATAAAAATCTGTGAAGAAGTCGTACTTCCCTCGGGCGACGTCCCAGTCTTGGCGGGTGTACAGCTTACGACCTGGTTTGGCGCCAGCAACCTGGGGATACTTGCCGTCGACGGCGCGTTCAAAGAGATTCCACGCAGAGTCTTTGGAGGGGGAGATGAAGTAGTGGTGAGGGTTGTAGCCGAGCATCTTGTATGCTTCGGCCATGGACATTGTGCCCATGCGCGCCATACTGGCGTGGATCAACTCCATGTCTTTCTGTTCGGGAGCCATGGTAGTGACATGTGACGGTTATTCAGCAAAGGTACATAAGAGAAAATGGGAGGAAACAAGAATAGCTTAACGAGAACAATGCATTGAGATTCCAGCTACACTGGCTACAAAACAGCTTTATTGTCCCCAACTAAGGTACCTTGTCATCTCAGCCACCGTGTCAGCCCTAAGAGAAAAGGGGCAACACCTACGGAAGTCACCGCATGAATCTGACCACTTTGATTGATCAGGGACCAAGCTGCACAATGTCAGACTCGACGTGGTCAATCGTTTCGCGATCGCATATAGCCTTCCTGTATCGGTGATGGTTCGCCTTGGCCCGGCAGAGCAGCATCAGACATTATGTACGCCGACCAGCCTGAAGCAGGCCATATAACGTTGGCCGCCGGATAATATACAGAAGCGTACATCCTCATTGAAGACAAAATTCGGCATCTCATCTCATGCAGCGTCAGATATGGAAGCACCGACGAAGCAGTGGCTAGACTTCTCATAGTATCGACTCGCTCACTCATGGTACCTTTCGACCAAACGATAGGCGACCAGATCTTGAACAACGTGTCATCACCCAGCCTCGTCTCTCCTCCATGATCATTCGTTTGCTCACGTTTCTCATCAGTACAGTCAGTTGGCTGACATTGGTCTCAGTCAATCCCCGATCTGTGGCCATTACGCGTTGGAGGCCAGAGGCACGGCCATACTCACAACCAGGATACCTCCAGGGTCTGTTTCGCGGATCATCATTGCGCTTCAAGAGGCACGTCCGCGCATCGAAAACGGGATACCCCTCGCTGGATACGATCATGTTGATCGGTAGCCTCGACGTCCTTATCGCGCACAGCCTCGTCCCTCACTATTATCACACGGCTGGGATAAGGGTACACCACGCCTTCGACCGAAAAGTCGAGCCCCCCCTCGTCCCACAGAGTCGCTTTAGGCACGAACTCATCTAGAAGCTGAGCGAGCAGTCCTTCAAGAGCCAAAGGCATGTATATGGCCATTGAAACCGGTACGTTTGCGGCATGGCTTGCTGCGGCGTTAAGATTGTTGACAGTCGTCACTGGGAGTCTGTCTTTAATGTCCGCTATCACCGGTTCGGTAATGCTTGGTCTCCAGATGGCTCTTTGGCAGTCGGCGCCCATGATAACGAGCAGTTCGCAATGATCAAAGTTAGGGAAGGCAGCCTCCATCTTGCCAACTATCTCAATCATGTCGTTCTTGGCGTCCTCCATGGCTTTCGAGCCGACCAGCTCGCCAGGAATCGACGATGTCTTGTGATCAACGAACGAGACGTCGTAGACCACGACCACGGCGATAACCTCACTGCTGAGCCCAGGACCCAGGACGAGGAAGGCCTTCGCTGTGCAAGCCTGTGGAGAATCATCCTCATCCCGGAGCTTCACGATTCTTTCAGGGTGGACCTCGAAGCTGCCATTCATCGCGCACTCATGATATTGACTCTAGAGCCATGTATCCACAGCGTCAAAGAGCACCTGTCGGTCTCGGTTTTCCTGAGATAGCTGCTCGCCATTTGCCTGCTCCCTCGTGCAATGTGCGGGCATTTCATTGGCCCGCGACCAGTCCGCAATGGCTTCCCATAAGAGTTCCTCGATCGGTGGCCAAAGTCGTCTGTCAAGAACGTCGTGGTTTCGACTATGAGCATTTGCCACGCTTTTACAAAGCAGGCTGGCGTTTGTTGTCTTTATGTCACTCTCTGGGTACGGACGCATCGCGTTGCGGCATTCGAACCGCAGTGGACTGCACTCTTGACTTCGTCATGAGCATCGAATCAAGCGCACGCGGAACATACCGCAGGCGGCTGACGAGTAACCTTTCACATTGTGGTACTTGTCATCGATCTATCGGAACACACATGCTCGGCAACTTCGCGCTGCTTCTCGAGCTCAACATGACCGCCTGTGCCAACTCTCCGAACGGCAACAGTGGTCTCGCATACAGAAAACCCTCCTCTTCGTCATAGCATTCTCACAGGACTTTTACACTATCCTTTGTCGGACCAGAGGCTCGTGGATTCGAGTTCTTGGCATGATACGCGCGCGAATCCCGCTAGCTTCGGTCGAATGCCTGTGCTGCGGCGAGAACTCATCTCGAATCGGCATCGCGCATCGTAATGGGGTGAGGTCTCTTAGACCTGCTCGGCACCCCAGCCGGCGTCGGCCTCGCGCATGTTGCTGGGGGGCTCGATGGAGGGGACGAACTCCAGGACGACGTAGCCAATACCGACGAAACCAACAATGGAACCGGCGATGTTCTGGATGATCATGTCGCC
Organism: Sarocladiaceae sp. R1802; assembly: GCA_023628655.1. NCBI lineage: Eukaryota > Fungi > Ascomycota > Sordariomycetes > Hypocreales > Sarocladiaceae > Sarocladiaceae sp. R1802. The sequence goes on from JAMAKF010000002.1 coordinate 1,885,171, forward strand.
GAGGATCAAGCAGCCGAGGAAGATGTAGACTGCGACAGTTGTCAGTCGGCGGGCCACTTACGCACGGTACATTCAGATTCGACTTACAGAAACCACGGCCGATGAATGAGAACAGGAACGAGCCGTAACGCGATACCTGGGGAGGAATCTGGAATTCTGCTACGGGTCAGCATCTCCATAGATCTAGTTGGAGAAACGCATCCGAAAACTTACCAAGTAGCGCAATTGCGAGGCCGAAGAGAATCATGTAACAAGCAATTACGATGCTCTGACTGCAGCTTGGGATCAGTATCTGCTCTTCCTGGATGTATCGCTCAAGCTGGCGGCTTGGACGTCGAATCGCAAGCTTTCGGGCATTCGAGACGATATGGGCACGGCACGTACAGGGAGAAGCCGAAGATGTTGGCGACACCTCCGAGGAGGGTGATGGCCGCAACGACCAAGTTGACAATGCGGCTATAGGACAGTGTCAGCAATGAGACAAGCGGCGAGGATGGACGTGGCCCCGAGGGCGTCCTGTGCGACAACTCACAAGATGTCAGAGAGCTCCATTGTAGAGGTTGAGGGTGGAAAGGTGGACTTGAAAAAGGGACGAATCAAGTCTGGAAGGGGAGTATTTGAGCTTCTGGGAGCTTCAGAGTCGATCTAGGCAGCCGTTTGAGCTCACGGGTGATTGAAGGATGATGTTGCGTGTCGGGAAACGTCAGTCGTAGGATGCAGAAGACAAGGAGTTACGTAGGTCGCGCTATCTCGGGGGGGCTGATGAGTTTGCGGCGCTTTGAGACGCTGAATGACGGGGCGCCTCCAGGTCGCTTTCAGGGCGAGATCTGTTACGTAGTTGCGTGGCTGGTGTCCATTGCCTGCGCCACAAAAGAGCCGTGGCTCACCGCCTGCCATGACAGGCAACCAGCTTGCTTCATGAAGTTCTGCCATGGGAGAGCGCGACGAACTCGTTCCCAGGCGCGGGATGGCTCAGCTTTGATGTGTAGTTCGGGTTCTTTGGACTTTTCCGTACCATGAGTCAATTTGACTTCTTCTCACCATGATAACAATATCGCTTCGGTTGAGACCACCCTCAGCGTGGTTCAGCTGTAGCAGACATGTCGTCAAATCCCATCTCATAGGAGGCAGAAAGCTCAGCGTCCAACAAAGTCGCTTGGCGCATCACGATTCACATCTCGCGAACACGAGAAACATCGGTATCATTGCTCATGTCGATGCTGTAAGTGAATCAGTCTCACCATGGTCCATCTTGACGCTGACTTCACCAGGGTAAAACGACAACAACGGAGCGCATGCTCTTCTACAGTGGCGTAACGCAGCGAGTTGGAGGTAGGCGGCTTTCTACGGGGTTGGCCTCGCATTGATATTGACTTACACCTAGATGTCGATTCTGGAAACACTGTGACGGACTTCCTGGACCTGGAACGGCAAAGGGGCATCACCATCCAATCTGCTGCCATCACCTTCCACTGGCCACGACCAGAGCACTGCCCGAAAGGCACTGACCCCAAGACCATCAATCTCATCGACACGCCAGGTCACCAGGATTTCCGATTCGAGGTCGACCGCTGCCTCCCAGTTCTGGATGGTGCAGTGTGCATTATTGACTCGGTCAAGGGCGTCGAGGCACACACCGAGCGCGTCTGGGGTTCGGCGCACGAATTCGGAATTCCTCGGATCGTGTATTGCAACAAGCTCGATCGCGAAGGCGCTTCTTTCAAGAAGGCGGTACTCGAGATTGGCTCAAGACTCAAAGGCTGGCCGTTGGTCTGCCAGATCCCCTGGTGGGAAAAGGATAGCTTTGTCGGCGTGATCGACATCATCAATCGCGTGGGATACCGATGGCAGACGGAGCGCGACATGAAATACTACAACACTGAGCAGCTTAAGGAGAAGCTCAGTCCCTCGAACCAGGAATTGTGGGAGCAGGTCGATCTTGCAAGGCAGGCACTAATTGAAGGACTCGCGGATCATGATGAAGTCATCATGGAAGAGTTTCTGGCGGAGAATGAGGACATTCCTTCTGATATGATCAAGGCAGCGATCAGAAGAGCCATTCGAAATGGCGACGGCAAGGTCATCCCGGTCTTCGCTGGCTCCAGCTTTCGACATATTGGCGTCCAGCCTCTCATGGACGCCATTACAGACTACCTGCCAAACCCTGCGGAACGACCTGATGTCGAAGTCCGGATCGGCGCGGCAAAGCATAAACTTCAGGAAGTGCTGGCGAGTAAGGGAAAGAAAGGGAAGGGTGCCGAAGTCTCATCAGTTGCCTCGGTCTTCAAAGTATCACACCACCCCAAAGAGGGTGTCATCAGCTTCGTACGAGTTTACCATGGCACCATGTCGAGGAACGCATCGAGCTTCAATACTCATATCCTTGCGAATGAGAGACCGATGGGCATTCTTCAGATATCCGCAGACAAGACGCAGGATATCCAAGAACTTCATGTCGGTCAAATTGGTGCACTAAGAGGACTAAAGAAGGCTCGCACCGGCGACACACTCATCACCACTGTCGGCAACAAAGCTCTGGGTGAGAACATGAAGCACATTCAGATCAGGCCGCCTGAGATCCCTCCGCCTGTGGCGTTCCTGCAGGTCGATCCGTACGGACTTGTGGCTGCGCAAGAATTGGAGCTTGCGTTGGAGAATGCTTCCCGTGAAGATCCGAGTCTGCGCTGGAGTCGCAATTCGAAAACAGATCAGTTCACGATTCAAGGCATGGGCAAGCTTCATCTGGATGTTTCACTGCATAACATGCGACAGAAGCACAAGATCGATGCCGAATTTGGTCCCATCGAAGTCGACTACAAGGAGTGTGTGACGGCAGCTACGCAGCCGCAACACGTTGTGTTCGACAAGCCAGTGGCTGGCAAGGCTGGCAAGGTGGTATGCACAGTGTCGATGGAGCCACTCGAACCTCACCATACCGAGATCGCTCCCGAGTCCACCTTCGATCGAGACGGCAATCTTTACAATATCGAGATCCCAGCGCCCGACAATGGAGGAGAGTTGGCATTTGACGTCGACGACGCGCAACATCAGCTTCTCAATGGAGCCATCGCGGGCATGGCCAGAGGCCCTCGACGCGCGTCACCTGTTCACAACTGCTACGTCTCAGTGGTGCTTGACACTTCTGCTGATGCCGTTGTCACACCTACGGGTGGTCACTTTAGCACCGCGACCCGAAATGGCGTACAGGCTGCTCTTCGTGAGGCCTTTGACCGCCAGCAGATCGGCATCCTCGAACCCATCATGCTCGCCAACATCGTCTGCCCTGAAGCCGTGGCCGGTACCGTACAGCACGACATCACTGCTGGCGCGGGCGGACAGATCCTAGAAGTGACCGACCGATCGGCCGAGTCGTCGAGCGGCGATGTCATTGACGTTTCCAGAATCTACACGCCGCCTGATCCTTATGATTCCGTCACGTCGCTACGCAAGAAGCGGACTTCAGCACGAACAACGGAGATTGTGGCGAAGGTGCCGTACAAAGAGATGCTGGACTACGATGATCACTTGCGCAGTAAGACGGCTGGCCGTCACTCCATGACAATGGCTTTCGACTCCTTTGCCAGGGTCGTGGGTAGCAGAGACAAGGAGCTGTAGAATATGTAAAATCAATGTACACAACAACGATATCATCTTTCTAAGAGGCCTTAGTTTGAGGGTGCACTACTCGCGACATTGGCTCAAGTAAAGTTAGATCACAGATGCTCATAATGGAAATCAGGTACGTCAAGCATGTCTCATAAGCATTCAGAAATCCCAGGCTAAAAGGGGGCAAGTAAAGAAGGTACAAGGAAAGCAAAAACGCCGCTCCGCCGCCAACAACACCATGTGCCTCGCTCACTTCTTCTGGATCTTGCACTTGTCCAAGCACTTTTGGACACCGAGCGCGATGCTGGCCGGGATGGCATCCCTGATCTGGTCGAGCTGATCACCATCGAAGGACTGGCCGAAGGTAGCAAGAATGACACCATCGCTCAGAGAGAAAGTTTCGTCGGCGATCTGGCCGGTACCAAAGTCCTCGGCCGCAAATGCAGCGACGAACTCAGCAGGCTCACAGTCAGGGTTGTACTGCGTGTGCACCGACCCCTGGTAGAAAGGCGTCATCATGCCCTTGGTCAGGGTGTTACGGATGACGCGACGCTTTCCGTCGGCGTTGAGCACGCCGTTCTCGGGGATCATCTCCGTGACGAGCTTGCCAGAGGTGACGATCTGGAGCTCGGCGGAGCGAGGGTGGACGTGCAGAGTGTTCATGCCGCAGGCGTTGACGCGGCCAAAGGCCATGCCGGCGCCGGTGCCGACGAGGGCCGGGAAGTTCTTGCGGTTGGCGGCGATGAGCTCGCCGCCCTTGCCAGGGTTATCCTGACGCCTGTTGAAGTCGAAGACAAACTGGTCATCCTTGGGGAGGAGCTTGAAGCGGTCTTGAGCACTGTTTTCGTTGGTTATGTCAGCCCAGGGCTCATACGAGCAGGCGGAGAGAAATGGGGATCACGTACGTCTCGGCAAGCTGGAGTTGTTGGGTCAGGCTGAGGCCCGGAGGACCAGCACCACCCACGGGGGCAACAGCTCCATTGTTGGCGGGAGCAGCAGTTGCAGAGGGAGTAGCAGCGCTCTCAGAGCACTCCTCCGGTGGGGGAGGTGTTGTATTGGAAGTCGTGGGCGCGGCGAGGGCCACTTCGGTGAAAGCGAGGACAGCGATGGCGGAGAGAGCAGTCGTGAAGCGCATCTTGACCGATTTTTTAGGTGTTTTCTCGTGACAACAAGGAAAATGACTTTAGGAAAAGACTCTAGGAAATGAGACAGAAGGAAGAGGTTGTGTTTGCCGTTGCTGGTTTCTGATGATTGTTGGTGATGGGGCAAGACCAGTCTGGACATGAAGGGATGGCGCTCTAGATATACTTGGATGACGGGTCACCCAACAAAGGCTTCATTTCTCAAAGGGCGGTATTCGTCCTTCATCCTACACCGGTTGGCCATGTCGACTATAGGCCCAACTCGGACATCCCAGCGTTCTGGCTCGCCTGCACTGCACGGAAGATCGGATTTCCCACAACATAGCCCAACGTCGACCCGCAAAGCCGACCCGGATACCCCTCCTTCCGGATGCTAGACATACTGCAGGAAACGAAACATATACCCAACTGCATGTTTCTTCCCTGCACGAATGGTCTGCTCTTACTGCCGAACAAGGCAAGTAAGCGCTGTCAAAGGAGGCTGTGGTGAGGTGGGGGCGGGCCGGCAAGTTGGGCGTGGCGCGGCTGCGCTTACGGAGACCCGCAGTTGGCAATGTTGCGCGCGAGGGATCCTAAAAATAGGCGCGTTAAGTTGGTCAAAGAGACGGGACTCGGTGAGGTGCGAAAGCAGTCGGTCGGCATTCAAAATGGCCTGATATTCTCTGGTAACTGCTTGGGAATTGCGCTTAGTCGTGGGTGACTGATGCGTAGGTGTGTACCACACACTTGGTTGAGTGCTGGATTTCGGATAATGGTTTGGATCCATCTCACGACATAACAGCCAGGTTGTAGATCGACACTTACCCAGCCTCGGTAAAGACGAAGATAAAACCAGTAACATCCCATACATCGAGGCTTGAAACCAAACTTGATTGTTTTTTAAGCACTCAATGACAAGGATGTTCATGCAGATCTCGAGCTCCGACTCGTTTTGCCTCGAGCAGAGCGGTATAGGGTAGGATAAGGTAGGTGCGGGAGCGTCGCCCGCGTGGATCAGATTCCAGCGCGAAATGACCACACCCAAGGCCAATGAATCAAGACATGTACACTTCGAACGGCTGATTTCAATGGCGAGAGTCGCAGTGAGCCCATGCGAGAAAGTCCTGGCTTGTTGGGCGTGAGATACTCACAGTAGGCAGTCATCAGTCACGTAGCGCATGGAAGCCTATCATTGCAGGTAGAAGCACTGCTTCAGGACAAACGTGTAATAGTTTACTGCGGATACGCGTCGAGGCTCACGTGAGACTGATCAGTACCGGATGCTTTTCGTTCCCGTCCTTGTCCCAAAGTGACTCTTGGCTGTCAAAACGAAAGCCGATCTGACAATGTTGACCATTGCCCTCTTTCAGAAAATGGTACGTAACCCTGAGGGTCACTGTGTGACTATGATGCGTGACTCTGATGCAGCAGCCACAAGTCATTTGTTGCCGTGACATTGCTCGCACGCCTCCGAATACCGAAATGCGATCGCGGCGTCTTTTCAACAAGCATAGCGACAGCATATGACACGACGAATGTTAGTACCGATTCCAGCCGTGTAGGCTGACACCGTGCCAAGTCAGATCCGGGTTACCGAATCGATCAGAAGCCAAGGAGCAGGGGATCCCCGATTCCAGGGTCGAAGGAAGCATAGAACCGACAGAATCTTGATGACCTCATTGGCATGGGTGAAAGGCTTTTGAGTTGCGGCCTTTGGAATTGATGCGCATAGGAGGAATATGTTGATGTCATTGTCCGGCATCACGGGAGTCGCGATCGTCGCGATGAGCTCGCCGAGCGAATCTCGAAGTGCAACAACAACCTCAACGCGGACAAGCCTTGGTGACAACGACCTTAAGCTATTACAACTAATTACTCCACTCATAGCCACATCTTAATTGCGCGACGATGGGGAACGTGTCAAGTGGTGCGACCTGCGAAGTTCCACGAGACAAACCCAGAATGTACAAGAGTCGTCGACTGTTCCAGAGCGTGATGATATCTGCCCACGGTATACCTCATTTCGGCTAGCAACGCCCGTGCAGAAAAGGCGCGAACTCAGCAGCTCTAAAGGGAAGCTGGTGGCTGCAGGCCAAATCACAGTAGAGTCGAACGGTCCCCAATCGCGGAGATTGACTGGCCGGGGAAATAGCCAAGTTTCCCAGGCAGTGGAGTGCTTGCAGCGGACCATCTCACCTGCGCTACGGGGCGTTACTGGGTGAAAAGATCGATAGTCTGTGAGCACTTGATCCGATTCAGTCTGTGGTCACGATGAAACGAGGTGCGTGCCATGGGCCAGAGTCTGTCAGCGTCGGCAGCGCTGAGAGAGATGGAAGAAATGCGAGAGACAAACGAGGCATCGAGAGGCCGAGGTCAGATCGGTGCCTGGGATTGGCATGCAGATGCAGGGCAGATGCAGCGTTGTCGTGGTAATGCACGGTGATGCACTCAAGCTGTTATGCAAGGCACGCATCGACTGCCCACGCAATCTCTTGTGTACGCACTACACTAGGTCGGCCTGTTGGCAACAGCTGGCAGCTACTGGCAGCAAGTGGCAACTCAGGTAAACACTGGCAGCTGGCAACAGTCGCGCTGCATAACTGCCTGAGCGTCTGGCACGTAGTCTGGACAGGGGGAGATGAGGCGGTGGGGCTCTTTCATTACTGTCCCTGCCTGAGCTGGATTAGCGTCAGGAACAGAAGCCCGCGTCCGGTTCCCATTGGCTCCTCCCCGCCCGGGCGGCCCCATCCTGTCCCTTGTCTCGTCCCGCTCTCTACACCACCGTCTAGTGTGTCCAGCGTCCGAACAGAGAGGCCTGGTCACGTCCCATTCCGACCGACTTACAGCACGACAGCCAACGGCGACATGGGCGCAATCAAACTAAGATCACCCGGCCGAAACAGTCTATCCACTGAGCAGAGACTGTCCCTCCCCCCTGGTCCACCCCACGGCCGTCGCAACTCATGTCCCGTTCCAATCGACTATTCGGTTCGCTCGATCGGTGTATCAGCTGGCAACCCGCTTGACAGTGCTTGTCATCACCTTGTTTCCTAGCCTAGTGTACCTTATTCTCCTCCTTTCCCTTCTCCTGCTTGTCCTTTCCCTCCTCACTCACGATCCCACGCTCTTTTCACGACCTACGTCCAGTCATTCTTTTTCAAACAACTCTGCGTTTCACATCGCGTCCGTGATCGCGCCTTACACTCCTTCAAACAACGAAGCGGACTACAGCTCCATTCGACGACATTCTCTTCATAAACGAATCACCACGGTGACGATCTGAACCGGGCCAACTTTCCATTCATACAGTACTGCTACCGCCAGGCACCACTCGAACTCGGCCTCAACCAAATCTTGATCGCGCAACGCGCACGGTGGTGGATAGCTGTACCGGTCTTGGACTCCGCGATTCCCAAGTCTCACCGAATTTGAAATCATCACAAACCTTCACAATGAAATTCACGACGCTCTTCGGGACAGCGGCTGCGCTGCTCTCCGCACACTCTGCTGCTGCCTCTGATGCCCACCGACGCATGCACAGCCATAACAACCTCGTCGCATTAGAGAAGAAGCACGCACACGGCCATCTCCAAGTTCGCGAGACCGAAGAGGCTCAGCCGGCCAAGAGGGGTGGACAATGTGCCTTCCCTACCGACGATGACAACCTCGTCGCGGTCACTCCAGGATCAAAGAACGCTGGCTGGGCAATGCCTCCGGATCAAGCCTGCGAACCGGACTCCTACTGCCCCATCGCCTGTAAGCCAGGCATGGTCATGGCACAGTGGAAGCCTGATACCAAATACCAATATCCCGAGTCCATGGTCCGTTGTCCTCTGCACTAACTGGTGGGATGTCGCTAATAATATTTCCAGTACGGCGGACTATACTGCGACAAGAACGGCAACATCAAGAAGCCTTTCCCGAACAAGCCCAACTGTGTTCCCGGCACCGGTGCCGTCAAGGCCGTCAACAAATGTGGCAAGAAGATGTCCTTCTGCCAGACCGTCTTGCCCGGAATGGAGGACATGATCATTCCTACCCTGGTCTCTGACTCTGCCACTCTCGCTGTTCCTGGTCCTAGCTATTGGGGATCTACCGCTGCCCAGTAAGTCGCGTGGTGGAATTGACCAGCTTCGCAGTGCACTAACACGAGCTCAGCTTCTACGTGAACCCTCCTGGCACAGAAGAGAAGGACTGCATCTGGGGAGATGAGTCCAACCCCATCGGCAACTGGTCTCCCTACGTTGCGGGAACCAACACTGATGACGCGGGCCTCAGCTACGTCAAACTCGGTCTCAATCCCATCTGGCTGGACTCTCCTCTCAAGAGCACCAAGCCTGATTTCGGTCTGAAGATTGAGTGCGATGGTGACTGCCCCGGACTTCCCTGCAGCATTGATATCTCTGGCAGCAACCCGACAATCAAGGGACTGACTGCTGATACCGGCGCCGGCGGTGCCAACTTCTGTGTCGTCACTGTTCCCAAGGGCCAGACCGCGCGCATCGTCGCATACAGCGCTGATGGCGGTTCCGGAGGCTCCGACGAGTCTGAGTCCCCGAAGGAGGAGAAGCCCAAGCCCAGCCCGAAGCCAGAGCCTAAGCCAAAGCCCAAGCCGAGTCCAAAGCCTGAACCCAAGCCCGAGCCTGTTGAGACCACATCCGAGGAGCCTGAGCCAACTACGACTACGCCTCCCCCGCCTCCCCCCTCGACAACCCCCGAAGAGTCTACCACCGAGCCAGAAACCACCGAGGAACCGACTACCACTTCTGAGAAGCCATCTACCTCTACTTCCTCGATGAAGAGACCCACCTACAAGCCTGGTGTCTTCCGCGAAAATGGCACCGACCCGACCCCAACTGAGGTGTATGAGTCGACAAGCATCTCCAAGAGCAAGCCCACTGATACTAGCGACGGGCCGACTGACACCGGAAGCGAGGAACCTGAGACTAAGGACGAGGATAATGAGGCTGGTCGCAAGGGCGGTAGCGCCCCGCTCGCTGGGCTCGTTGTCGCCTTTGTTGCCGCCGCTTGTTTCTTCTAGACGCAGCCACTCATCTCACTGCGCATCTTCGCTCTCTTTCAGCGCCTGTGGCTTTGTCTGATGTCTCGAATCCTGGCACATACTCTGAGACTGCTTCTTGTCGATATGTATCACCCATAATGTTGGGATAGTGTTTATTGTCTTTGACACCCAGACCCTCATCTGGCCCTGTCAGCCTCTTCGCGAGTCTACCGGCTTGTACCCACTTCACGCCGTGCTTGCTTGCTTCGGCACCGCCTCACGGCCCTTCAACTTGAATTTCGCTTCAGATATCGATACCCTTTTCAGCATGCAGGGAGGAGGTCATCTGTACCCCCCTCCCACGCAACTATTTTACCTTACATACTTCGTTTCGGCAGGGATCTCAGGGCAAAAAAGCACACTGGGACAAGGAATTGTATTTAGGAGTGGGTTTTGGGTTCGAAAGTCTTTTTTCGATATGAACTCACATCTTTTGGAATATTTGGAGTTCCTTCAGTCTGCTCCCGCTCTGTGTTCATCCTTATCCACGGTTCTCGCGCTGGATCATATGAAGCTATTCCTTGGCAAGACGCCTACTCCGCCCGGTGTTTCAACTCATTCCTCTACCCAGACTACGCTTCTTCTCTCTCATTCCTACTCACCTACTCTTCTGTTCTCTCTTGAGATCTTAACTTTTGTCCACTGGATTGCGTGGACTGGATGCGCTTACGAATCTTATGGAGTCGCATTGGGAAGGCAGGGGAGCATCTACCTTAGCGATCATTATATGAACTTCACATTTTGTCTGAACACATTTTCATGCAAGGGGGTGATGGTGTCCTGTCAACTTGGTTCATGTCAGGGTATATTCGCCGATCTCTGTCAACCTGCCGAGATCACTGTCTTGCAATCTCTAAATGTGTGAATCAGACACGAGGGAAGCGTACGTAGATCTGCCACCCCTTTGGCCCATTGCTTATTCCGTGCCAGCGAGGCACCCTGTCAACCCTTCACCCAGCCCGGCACCTCTTCCGGATCAAAGTCCTCCTCGTAGCGCCTCTCCCGTATAGCCTGCCACACAATCGGCCATCCTGCGACCACGGGCCCTTTCGCCTTCGCACCGATGATGGCGAATCGCCCCTGCCCGTGCGCCACGAACCCGTGCATCAACCCCTGCTGTACCAGTGTAGCAACCATCATCTCCACATCGTCAAACGTCACTTCGGCGTTGCCCCATATCAGCCCTTCGTTCGGCCTCAGCCGGCGCGGCCCATCTGGCGGTGGGGACAGGGTCGTCTCGGCGCTGTTGCTGACGGCTTTCGCGAGGAGCTGGTTCGAGCTGGTCTTGGCAATAGTACTGGAGCTGGCGGACGTCCAGCCTTCGAGTCGGCGCTGGCTGAAGACGGCGGCGGCGTGGAGGTGTGTGAGGTCAAGGGTGGCGGCTTTGCGGGAGTTGGCGTCGGTGGGACGGACGTAGGTGAGGAGGAAGGTCTTGCGGCTGAGGCAGCGCCATAGGAGGGGGCGGAGCCGGTGTGTGAGGGGGAGGAGAAGACCCTTTTCGAAAAGCCATGTCTCGTGCGCGCTCAGGGAGGCCTGGAAGTCGATGAAGTTGCCGGCGCGAACGGCTTGGCAAATCGGCATGAAGACGGGGGCGAGAGTTTGGCTTGCCTCGGGTCTCTCCAGGAGCTGGCGGGAAGGGAAGCGGCCGAGGAGGATGTTGCAGGGGATAAGGTAGGTGAGGATGGCGGTGCGGTGGGAAGTGTATTCATAAGGGGTCTGGAGGTAGGCCTCTTCAAGGCAGTTTGAGGCGCGAAGGTAGTGGCCATTTGCAAAGTTGAAGCGGCCAAGGTAGTAGAGGAACGTCACGCGCTGAGCGTCAGGATAGAGTGAGAGAGGAGGAGAGATGGTGGAGATGTTGACGAAGATCATCTTTGCGAGGTTGATCCTGCGGCACTGAACACGGGCGATCATTCAGTGTGGGCTCATGAAGCGTGGATTGGAGAATCAGGATGACACGTACCGCGAAGAGAAGTTTAAGAACGAGATTCGCAAACATGTAAACGCCGACCTTCTTGCCTTCTGGCTTGCCAAAGCGGCCACTAGACCTGTCCGTCAAGCAGGTGGTGAAGATTTTCTGGATGATCTCAGCTGAGGACTCGGCGACGGATTTGTCTTCATCGCCGCCAGGTGCGCCGCCCCTGAGCCTCCTCATGAGATCTGGTCTGCGGCTGAGCGACATTGTGAGGCGAGCGAGAGTCTCGCAGAGTGACATGCTGGTCTGAAGAAGCATGGCACCGTATGTTGGATGCGCGAAAGCTGTAGCGCAAGCGCTGCGAGGATCGTCAGTAATGGCATAAAGGGCATGGCCATGGGTTGGGCGACACTCACTTGACGAGACTGCTGAGAAGCTGGTGCGCACCGAGCAAGTCATCAAAGTTGACATCGCGCCAGAAGCCCATGTAGTCCTTCATGAAAGCGATGAGGCCGGGCCACGCAGTCGCCTGGCCCTCTGGCACATCATCATCCTGCGGCAATGCATCCTCGACTTCGTCATCCAGCGACTTGGCGCCTCCTCCACCGTTCCCTTTCCCTGCTGCCCTGCTACCGGAACGCGGCTTGTACTGGGACCGCAGCTCAGCCTGGAGGTTGTAGTACTCGGCGGCGGAGTTTGGCTCGACGCGTAGCCAGGCGCTGAGACCTTCGCCGTTCTGGTTGCGGACGAATTGGCGAACCTGAACGAGGAAGTGAACGACGAGGGGCATGGCGCCGCGAGGAGAGGAAGAATAGAGCCGTGAAGGTGATATGAAAGTTGGCGTGTTGAAGGTGAGATGAGGCTGGGGACTGAGGCTGGTGAGGATACGGAGGGTGCTGAGCGGGTCTTGGAGGCGCCCAGCGTGGGAAGATGGTGGCTGATCTCTTTGTTCTCACCACGACGTGAGCTGCCTCAAAAACAGGCCAATTGACGCCACCACAAGCATCTCGACATTTGTCAGACGAGATATCGAATGGCAACACCGTTCTGAGGCGACGTTGTACGAATTGGACGTCCAACCCGCGATGGATCGACCCAAGCAATGATGGCATAGAGTGGGTGGGGTATGAGTCAAGTATCGGCATCAACCGACAAAGATGATACCCATCAGCTACATCTCTTGTGTTTGCATAACCAAGGATAGCCTGACAGGCATTGGAAAAAAACCCGTCTTCTTCTTTGCGTATCTTCAGGCATCATGGACGCCGAGACTCATATTCTCGGCTTCTACGATGGAGAGTTGCGTCCACGATCAGCTCCCCAGTCACCAGCTCTATGCTCGACCAACGACCTCATCACGTTCCTCACTCGAATGAGCCCTTATCCATTGCCACTTCTCAGAAAGCTTCAACTATCTGCCATCAATGAACATGCCACCCTCGTCACCGTCGGGTTGCCTGTGCAGAAGCTGCGAGCAAACGGCAAAGAGGTCGTCCAGCAGGCCAGGAGAGTGGCCGAGGATCCGTCATCCATCGAGCCGAGCCATGTCTGGACGCTGGCTCTCGTCTACCGTCCAGGCCATCCATCTACCGAGATCTGGTTCTTCTCTTCACTAGAGATTGCGCATGGTCACGCTGCACACGAGAAGGAAACACAGGCTGCTGATGTGTCACCGGACAAGCTTGTGCTTCCTTTCAGTGACGCGACACGGAGACAAGCTGGTCTGCAGATCGCCACGATCCTGTCGCATATTCCAATCACATCGAGACAGCCTGGAGTAAAGGTCTCCGAGCAGTGCTTGACTTTCGGGGGCCCAGGCTGCCTGGCTGGCAATGTTCACACGACCGTTGCGGCTTTGCTAGCTGAGCACGGCCTCATCGTGCGTGGATCCCAACCGTACGGGCACTACGTATACCCAGCTGTTGCAGAAACCGAGGGTAGAATACCTGACGGGTCATCTGAGGGTCTGCCCGACGGGTTGATATGGTCTACCATCCAGCCATCCGATCATGCAGATGTCATGGCCGTCAACAAGATCGTCCGAAGCGCCGCCACCATAGCCCACCTACCCAGCGCCGCGATCCGTAAGGCAGTGCCGAAAGATGACGGGAGTCCTGGGAAGGCTGTCGCTTTCGGGTTCGCGTCTGGTGATGGATCCCTGAGAACTCTGCATGTTGATCCTGAGTACAGGAGGATGGGCCTGGCGAAAGCCGTGGTGAGGAGACTGCTGAGTACCGGCGTGTTCGCGCCCCCAAGAAGTGGGCCATTCTCACCAGACGAGGATGTATATAAGGAGATGGAAGAGCCGCACCCTCTGGCATTCACCAGTGTAGAGAAGAGTAATGTTGCGAGCATCAAGACTTTCGAGGGTGTCAAGGCTGTTTGGAGTTGGGACGTGTATTGGATATGGGTGGACTTAGACAAAGCAAGCGACCTTGTGAAGCATAGCTAGAGGCAAGCCATTTCTGATCAGCCTTACTCATATGTGTTCATGACTTAGCATTATGTATGTACATCTACTTTTCATCATAGGCCTTACACAGACTCGATCCTCTGAACAACAACAGCCGTCGCCGCACCACCACCGTTGCAAATTGCGGCAACACCGTACTCTCCTGGCTTCAGCTGATGAAGCAGCGTCGTCAGGATGCGCGATCCTGAGCTTCCCAGCGCGTGGCCGAGTGAGATGGCGCCACCCAGAGGGTTCACCTTGGCGTTCTCCAGCCCAAGGATTTTCGAATTTGCCAACACCACGGCCGCGAAAGCCTCATTGAACTCCCAGACTGCAACTTGATCTTTTGTGATACCAGCACGCTCCAGCGCAAGCGGCACAGCTCTGGCCGGTGCAACGGGGAAATCGATGGGATCCATAGCAGCGTCGGCGTGACCGCAGATACGAGCGAGGACGCGAGATGAAGAACCGTATTCCTCCGCAAGAGCGCGATTTCCAAGGACGAGAGCGCTAGCGCCATCGTTCAGGGTGGATGAGTTGGCGGCCGTGACGGTACCGGTACCATCGCGTACAAAGGCAGGCTTGAGAGTAGGAACCTTTTCGAGCTTGATGTCAAGGTAACCCTCATCGGTGTCGATAATCTTATCGCCCTTGCGTGAGGTGACGGTCACAGGTGCGATCTCGTCGGCGAAGGCCTTGTTCGCCCACGCGGCCTGGGCGTTCTTGTAGGACTGCATGGCGTACTCATCCTGCTGCTCGCGGGTGATCTCGTACTTCTTCGCCGTGTTTTCTGCGCAGTTGCCCATGTGGAACTTGTTGTACACATCCGTGAGGCCATCCTTAATCAGGCCGTCCTCCATCTGCACGTGGCCGAATGGCGGGAGACCGCTGGCGCGAGGCATGTAGTAAGGGATCCTTGACATGTTCTCCATGCCACCTGCCACCTGGGCCTCTGCAAGACCGAGCTGGATGTTCTGTGCGGCGAAGACAACGGCTTTGAGACCCGAGGCGCAGACCTTGTTGATGGTGATGGCCTCGACGGAAGGGTCAAGGCCAGCGAAGAGGGTGGCCTGCCTGGCAGGGGCCTGACCCATGGATCCGGAAATGACATTGCCCATGTAGACATCGGTGACCTTCTTGGCAGGGATCTTTGACTTTTCGAGGGCGGACTTGATGGCGGCTGCACCGAGCTGGGAGGCGGGTACGGACTGGAACGAGCCGTTGAACTGCGTGAAGTCAGTGGCTGCTGAAACGCATGTGAAGAGATTCTTCTCAGTGATGAGTCGTACCTTAGCTGTTGGAGTCCTTGAGGCGCTCAGGATGTATGCATCTTGGATTTCTTTTCTGCGCAGGCCACTCGTTGAGAATGGTCGAGCTGTCTTCACATGTCGACCGGCAAATGCCAGCCTGGACGTTTGTAGGCGTGGTGCAATCATTGTTAGTACGGCAAAGCCTCCTATGTCAAGAGCTGTCTCAGTGTTTATGAGTCAAACGACAGTCCAGAGAAATTCGCAAGAGGAGGCGTAGGGATGCAGAGACAGAAAGAGTTTGGGAGGAAGAGGGTTGTACTGCGGAAGGTGATGACGGCCGAGGGGCGGACGGCCCACCTCGGCTTAAGGGCGTTTCGTGGGGAAGCCGAGCTAATGGGCCCGGGGAGACCTAGGCAACGTACTCATACCAAATGGCAGTGCCCCCTATAATTGTGTCTTAATTGTACAATAGAACTGATGAGAACCGCTAGGTTAAAGGAGACAGATCTGGACCTGCAGCAGATCTGACCTGCATCTGTACCAGCGATCAACCGAGTCTTTGCGTGCAATCTCAAAGGGATGATCCGCCTCGGCTATTCACACGACCCTTCGTAAGTAGCATAAGACAGGCCAGTCGCTAGATGGCAGCCACAGTGTCATCTTTCAATAAGCTGTGGAAGGAAAGTTCATAATAATGCTTCTATCGACATAACAAGAAGCCATGACCGAGCTACCGAGACTGCAGTATACCTGAATCCAGACGGTCACGTGCTGTCGCGCCATCCGCCCGTCGCGGTTGTGATTGGCGATAAGACAACCCTAACCCTCTTTAACGGCCGCCCTTCCGCCAACTTCCGCCCGCTTACCGTTACCTGCTTGGGGTCCTTTTAGCGCGGCCCATCCAAAGCAGAGATGTCTCGACCCCTTCGGCTTCCATGAGGCGATCACCATTCTTCGTTCGTCACAACCTCCCTTTTCGCATCAGACCGCCATCGACCTTACCCAACGCCTAGACAGCGCGCCCATCCCTTGCATCTCCTGACTTCTGGTCTCCCTGTGCCATCAGCAGCCTTTTCAAGAACACATCTGGCGACGTCGTTCCTCGGACCGTCGCCCCTCTTTCTCGAAGCCGTCCCGCCTTCTCTTCCATCACTAAGCATGTCCACCGCTGCAAGAAGGCGCTTAATGCGCGACTTCAAGGTACACACACTCGTCTCATGGTTGGATGACAAGAGATGGCTAACTTATATCTGAAGCGTATGCAAACAGATCCTCCTGCTGGCGTTTCCGCATCACCTGTCCCTGACAACGTCATGACATGGTTCGTCATCCTAGACCATCGAGTTTCACCTCTCTGTCAAAAACCAACTGTTCTGACATCATGAATAGGAATGCAGTCATCATCGGGCCAGCAGACACTCCCTTCGAGGACGGCACCTTCCGCCTCGTCATGCAGTTCGAGGAGCAATATCCCAACAAACCGCCACAAGTCAAATTCATCAGCCAGATGTTCCACCCGAATGTATACGCGACAGGCGAGCTATGTCTGGACATCCTGCAGAACCGGTGGAGTCCGACGTACGATGTGGCAGCCGTGCTCACGAGTATTCAAAGGTTGGTTTCTCAACGACTGTTGCCATCGCTCGAGACCAGAATACTGACTTTGTATTACCATAGTCTGCTGAACGACCCGAACACCGGCTCACCGGCGAATGTGGAGGCATCGAATCTATACAAAGACAACCGCAAAGAGTACACTAAGCGGGTACGGGAGACGGTCGAGAAGAGCTGGGAAGACTGAAAGGGCATCTGCAAGGTCATTGACCCGAGGAGACAAATCAATGCTCATGATGAACTGCCCTTTGCCATGGCAAGTTCAGGAGGATACCCATGCCGACTCTTCTCAACAAAGAATTGCAACGTCGCGGGTCTTATAGAGCGCTTGACGGCGAGTTGAGGCAGGATGATGTTCTGGCGTTTCTGGTGTCTAGGCACAAGGGTGTCGGGAGCTGATTATACCAACGGACTTGCATATTTGGCAGCGGAGTCTTGCTTGTATTTTCATTGAGACTACTGAATTCGAAGAGTTTGCACGACGCTTAAGAGTTCACTTCTGTGAGAGGCTGAGACCATCAGGGCAGACTGAGGCTATCTCACAAGGTAGTCGGCTGCTGGACTGGTGACCGATTGCGGTGAAGTCACGAGTAGTGAGGACCCCTTCGTCCCCAGTTGTCGATATGTACGTTCAGATAGGGCTTGGCTCGTCCTGCCGCCGCCTGCATACCTTTAGCTTGTGGTGTCTCGACCCATCAAGCTGCTTTGTCAATGTCATTTGCCCGAAGGACGACAGGTGCTTGCTACCGTGGGTGGCATGCCTGGAGCGTCTACAGTATGGTAGGTAAGGTAGGCACTAGTAGCCTTTTGTTGTATTGGCATCACAGGCATCGAGAACAGTAGCAAGAATAGTAGGCAAGATAGATAGAATCATGAGAATACTATCGTGCTGCCTATCCTAGATCCATTTCCTAGTGTTACCCTCGTATTTTGGCATCTTGAAAACATATTCTATGCCATATCCTACTCACGCCCACGGAGATTGGCGAGTAAATCACTCCCAAGATAATGCCTACATACTGGTGCCAGAGCGGTTGAGTGACGCGAAACACTACGAACGTGGAACCCCGCCAATTCCCTTCAACAATCAGAGAGCATCATGCCGCCTATTTAGCGCGTTTCTGACACCTTAGCTTGTCCTCAGAGCGGGCGTGTGCCTGGCGGAAAAGCCCACTGTAGGTTAGTCACAGGCACCTGAAGCATCGACAACTCAGGGCAGCCCACCGCCAATTCGCGCCGATCCACCCACCACCACCACCACGTTCCTCCTCACGGGCTGCGTGGACATCTCGGCCGTCTTCCAACGCGACAATCAACCCCTCAGCCTCACGACCTTCTCTACCACGGCTGCTGCGGTGCGCGTCTACCTGTCATCGCTCTCCCAATTTCGACTCCGATATCTAGCCTGACTCGGCACGGGTCAGACTGGCTCTGCGCCTCACCGACGTCCCTCGACGATTGCCCGCGACTTCACCCCTGACGAAGCCGACGCCCGCGGCCAACCATACGGTCGCGCCCTGATGCCTGCTCCTCGACCGTAACACAAGAGCACTCAAAGCCGCCATCATGTCTGCCAATAGCATTAAGGTCGTGGCCCGATTCCGGCCCCAGAATAAGATCGAGCTGGAATCGGGCGGCAAGCCTATCGTCACCTTCGACTCCGATGACACATGTACCATTGACGTAAGTCCAGCAATGAGACCCAAGGAATATTTGATTTAACTAATCAAATCCTTTTTATAGTCTAAAGAGGCCCAGGGGTCTTTTACATATGACCGGGTCTTTGGTATGGACTCGATGCAGCAAGACATCTTCGACTATTCCATCCGTTCCACAGTTGACGATATCCTCAACGGCTACAACGGCACAGTCTTCGCATATGGACAAACAGGTGCTGGTAAGAGTTACACGATGATGGGGACGAATATCGACGATGAGCTTGGAAGGGGTGTCATTCCTCGCATCGTTGAGCAGATCTTCGCCAGCATCATGACCAGCCCCAGCACGATCGAGTACACAGTCCGCGTCAGCTACATGGAAATCTACATGGAGAGGATCCGTGATCTTCTTGCTCCTCAGAACGACAACCTGCCTGTCCACGAAGAGAAGAACCGCGGTGTTTACGTGAAGGGACTGTTGGAAATTTATGTGTCAAGTGTTCAGGAAGTTTATGAGGTTATGAGAAGAGGAGGAAACGCACGAGCCGTCGCCGCCACCAACATGAACCAGGAGTCATCCCGATCACACTCTATTTTCGTCATCACAATTACCCAGAAAAACGTTGAGACTGGGTCTGCGAAGAGTGGTCAGCTCTTCCTGGTCGATCTGGCTGGTAGCGAGAAGGTCGGAAAGACTGGCGCCAGTGGACAGACTCTCGAGGAGGCAAAGAAGATCAACAAGAGTCTAAGCGCCCTTGGCATGGTCATCAATGCTCTCACGGATGGCAAATCCTCACACGTTCCCTACCGTGACTCGAAGCTCACGCGTATCCTGCAAGAGTCTCTTGGTGGTAATAGTCGGACAACTCTTATCATCAACTGCTCGCCAAGCAGTTACAATGACATCGAGACACTGGGTACTCTCCGATTCGGTACGCGAGCGAAGTCGATCAAGAACAAGGCCAAGGTCAACGCCGAGCTCAGTCCTGCAGAGCTCAAAGCCCTCCTCAAGAAGGCACAGGGCCAGGTCACCAACTTCGAAGGCTATATCTCCAACCTGGAGAGTGAGATCCAACAATGGCGTGCTGGAGAGTCTGTCCCGAAGGAGAAATGGGTCACTTCCATGTCCACCGACGTCGCTGCACCGAAGCCAGAAGCCAGAGCAGCCGCACCACGGCCCTCGACCCCATCAAGACTCGCTGCCGAGAGCCGCTCGGAGACTCCCGCTATTTCAGAAAGATCCGGCACCCCGAGCTTACCACTTGAGCGAGACGAGCGCGAGGAGTTCCTCAGGCGCGAGAACGAGCTTCAGGACCAGATTTCAGAAAAGGAGACGCAGGCCGCTGCAGCCGAGAAGCAGCTGCGTGAGACTCGAGAAGAGCTGGCTTTCCTCAAGGAGCATGACAGCAAGGTCGGCAAGGAGAACGAACGCCTGACGACTGAGGTGAACGAGTTCAAGATGCAGCTCGAGCGCCTCTCATTTGAGAGCAAGGAGGCACAGATCACCATGGATGCTCTGAAGGAGGCAAATTCGGAGCTCACCGCTGAGCTGGACGACGTCAAACAGCAACTACTCGATGTCAAGATGAATGCGAAGGAGTCAGGCGCTGCTCTCGATGAGAAGGAGAAGAAGAAGGCCGAGAAGATGGCCAAGATGATGGCTGGGTTCGATCTCGGAGCCGATGTCTTCAGTGACAATGAGCGCTCAATCGCCGAGGCTATCGAGAAACTCGATGCGCTACACGAGCAAAGCTCCATTGGCGATCACGTTGCGCCAGAGGAGTTCAAGGCACTCCGCGCGAAGATGGTGGAGACCCAGGGCATCGTCCGCCAGGCTGAACTCTCCATGTATGGTGGTTCATCAAGTGACATGGATGCTCGCCGCAGGCAAGATCTTGAGAGCAAGCTGGAGACGATGCAACAGGAGTACGAGGACCTGCTGACACGCAACCTCAGTGAGGGTGACGTGGAAGAGGTCAAGGCCCGTCTCGAGAAGGCGTATGCCAACCGCCAGAACACACAGTCGGAGCTTGTGGATGAGCTCAAGGCCGAGATCAACCAGAAGGCTTCGGAGAACACCCGGATGAAGACGCTCATCGAGGACTTACAGCAAAGAGTCAAGGCCGGCTCTTCCGCCTCACCGATGGCCAACGGCAAGACTGTTCAGCAGCAGATCGCCGAATTCGACGTGATGAAGAAGTCACTGATGCGCGATCTCCAGAACCGTTGCGAGCGTGTCGTTGAGCTTGAGATTTCCCTTGACGAGACCCGTGAGCAGTACAACAACGTGTTGCGGTCATCCAACAACCGCGCCCAGCAGAAGAAGATGGCGTTCCTGGAGCGCAACCTGGAGCAACTCACGCAGGTCCAGCGACAGCTCGTCGAGCAGAACTCGGCGCTGAAGAAGGAGGTGGCGATTGCAGAGAGGAAGCTGATCGCGAGGAACGAGCGTATTCAAAGCCTGGAAAGCCTGCTGCAGGACAGCCAGGAGAAGATGGCGGCGGCCAACCACAAGTATGTTTCCATTCGCATTCACAATCGACGGCCCTTGCTAACTGATGCACTCTCAGGTTCGAGGTTCAGCTCGCAGCTGTCAAGGAGCGCCTTGAGAGCGCGAAGGCCGGCAGCACACGGGGACTCAACGCAAACGGAGGCTTCAGCTTCGGCGGAGGCGGCAGCCGCATTGCGAAGCCGCTCCGAGGTGGTGGTGGCGACGCCCCGCCGGCGACGAACCCGACGATCCAGACGCTGCAGAATGAGGGCGGCGAACGTCCCACCAACAAGCGAGCGAGCTGGTTCTTCAACAAGTCATGAAGAATGACAGGGAACACACTAGACAGTACCCCGCAGCCTGAAATGTGAAAGGGATGGATGATGGATGACGATCAAAGACTATGGGAGGCGCGCCCCTGGATTTCGGCGTTGTGTTGTAGACCATTGGGTGGACAGGGAGGGCGGTGATGGGACAAGCTGGTAGACCTTCTTGTTTCTTCTTCTTGTTTTCTACACTCTTCATACCCGGTCCTGCCATTCCATTCGACCCCATCTCCTTTTGCAGTCACGTCACGTTTTGAAATGAGATAGAGAGAGATGAAATAGCCATACATTTCCCAATCATCTCTGTCCACTCGCCGACAGGCGTTTGGTTATATCTGTTCGCGAGTTATGTGACATGGACAATTGTGGCCTTTAGACTACCGGGTTGTTTAATGCAGTGATTCTCTTTGTTGGGAAGCAACGCCTGTTATATAGCACTGAAAGCTGTGCAAACGCGAGAGAAGAAACATGCCAGACGCAACCGCCCCAAACACCGCCATGCATTTAACTGGCTCATGTGGAACCATGCTCACCGATCTCATGCTCGTCACCTCTTCTTGAGCGCCGCAAACCGCGCCTCGAGGTCGCTGATATCCGGCACCGCACCATCCGGCTCCCCTTTCTTCCCTGACGCGCCCTTTGCCGCACTCTCCATCTTCTTGTTCGGCTTCAACTCCACGGATCCTAACGTGACCTTTGGGTGCACGTTATCTGTCGTCATGCGTGGCGGCGTCACCGTCACGGGGCTCTTGGGTCCGGTCACGAATCCTCTTGGTGGCGTTGCCTGGCTCAGCTTATCGTCTTCGGGGAGGCGCGACTTGGGTTCTGTGGCAACGGGGATCTTTTGGCCTCCTGAGGGGTTCTCGTCATCGTTGTCGTCGTTGCCTTTCGTGTCATTCTCGTCGTCGTCGTCGTCGAGGAGTTCTGGAGGCGGTGATTCGGGCCGTGAGCGCTTAGGCCAGTCTACCCCGTATGCCTTTGCGATCTCCTCGAGGTATCCCTGCACGAGCTCCTGCCTCGGCGGCTCTACGCTCAGTTTCCTGAGCACCTTCTCGTTCACCTTGCCCTCTTGATTCTCCATTGCTTTCAAGACAAATTCCTTGCCATATTTCTCCGCCAGCAGCCCCCTCACCGTGACCAGCTCCTTGATCTCCGTCTTGGGCGCCGCATACACGATGCTCTGCACGGCCTCCTCCAGCCCCGGGTCGCACGTCGAGCCTTCGAGCAGCCCTGCGCGGGCGAGGAGCAGCTCGCAGTAGAGCTCTAGAATCTCGTGGAGCTCGGTGGCGATGTCGGAGCGGATGATATTCTCGACGCGGATGGTGGCGGAGTCGATCTTGCCGGCCTCGAGGAGCTGGGCCATGGCGCGGCGGGCGGTCTTGCCGAGCTGCTCGTCGCGCTGCTGGACCATGCGCAGACGGGCGATGGCCAGCTTGAGCTGGACTTTGAGCTTGTTCTGGAAAGAAAAGACACGCAAGGTCAGCTTTTGAAGAGGTGAGACGTATACGATGCGTTTGATGAGTGGCAGTCTGGCGGGATTGCAGCATGCGCATTGGTATTGCGTCACAGGGACGGGTGGCGGGGTGACGATGATGGGCAGTACTCACAGTGAGAGAAGGCCCTGGAGCCATGATGTCTGATTCTGAAGGTAAAACTTGTAATAGAGGTCAAGAATTCAGGATGAAGGGAGCGAACTTTATTGAGAAGGGGAAGCTCAAGGGCGCATCCAGGCGGCAGCTTACAGAGATGTTTAGGCAGAGGCGCAAGTGGGAGTTGGAGCTGGAGCTGGACGTTGAAGCGACGCGGCGCCAGTGAGCTCATTGCGGGGTACACCAGGGTTAGGGAGGGTAAGGGTTGTCTTACACGCTCCCTCGTCGCGTTAGCACCAAGTGATAGTATCCTGTATCATCCTGTATCATCCTGTATCATCCGGGTCTCTGGTATCTTGCCGTCTCATCACACTCTTCAGAATCTAGAAGACTATTGATGTGATCAGTGAAGCTCAGCGGGGATGACAGTCGTACCCGGTCGACGGCCCCAGATGGCGCATGCAGTTGAACGCTTTAGATGATCAGACGCACATCTACATCTAGATAGTCGACAGCCATGTTCCTGATTGGCGTACATCGATACCGAGATCAACCAAATGCAGTGTGATAAAAAGTCACATTGCTGATGATCCACTCTGAACTTATCAAAGTCGGCTGAACGAACGCGTTCGTGTGGCTGGTCTATGCATGCGGGAGGCTTTCCTGCAAGACGCGACCAACAGCACACGGCGACCAATGTGACGTGAACACGACGGCCGCGTAGCTACGGAATATGCACATATATGCGACCTCGACGCATTCAAAGTGGGGAATTTCCGTATGAAGCATTCTACGAGCCTCATTCATGGCTTTGAGTCCCATGAAGTTGCAGTGCTGGATTGCAGCGCTCTCTTGGGCTGTCCTGATGACGGTATAATTGCCTCGTCCGCACACCCTCCCAGTGGCCCTGATGCCGATAAAGGGGTCGATGGATGGGACGACATAGCAGTTTGGTTATACCAAGCCCGCGAATCGAAGTATTGTAGTCATCGCCATTCATGCATCCTGATCTCTCCATCCCACAACATGGCAGCCCACCAAGCCCAGGTTCAGTCACACACGCAACGCGACATCAAGATCCATGACTGACATGAGGTTTTAGCACCAAGCCAATCAATTGACTCAGGTTGTTCATCAAATAAGAGCAGAGGCACAGGGTTTCCACGGTCAGGTTGTACTACGCTTTGATAACATCGACCACGCAATTGCAGCCCTGCAGGACCGTTACGAGGCCCTGTCGCAGAAGACCGAGGAAAGGCACAACCGAATGGAAAGCAGGCTGACGAATCTGAATGAAAAGGTCCTTAAAATTTCAGATAGCCTGGCAGAAAGGGTTCTTCCCGCTGTGTTGCAGGGCACGAGAGCCATCCAGGATACACTCAAGGAGCAGATACGGCCAGCCATTCAACAAGGCATAGATGTTATCCAGAACGCCATAACGAATCAGCTCCAGCCGGCGATCATAGAGAAAGTCCAGGTTGTGCAGAATACGGTGGAAGCTATTCGGGAATCACTGGAGGGCTTGGATCTTCACGTTGTGCAGCCGATCAGTGACGCCGTGCACCACACAGAGACGGTCATCCTCGGCCGGATAGGAGAGCTGCAGAATGCCATGCCGGGGGCTATACAGGCCAACCTGGAGCAAGCCATCAACAGCAGCGAGACAAGGATCAGAGAAAGGATAGACCACAGGCACCAGGAGACAAACGTGGCTCACAATAACGCGACATCACAAGCAAGGGATACCATCACCACCGCCGTCGTGGGTGCCCGGGACGCCATCAGCGCCCGACTTCACCATACGGCCGAGCTTGAGATCACGTACCAGAACGTGCTGGACGCAGTGGAAGCCACGCGTCATGAAGTCAGAGCTGGGTGAGAGACACGTACCGAAAATTGGAAGCTCTGTCTAATCAGCCTGCTGATAGTCACTCAAACAACGCTGCAAGACTAGCCAACAGATTCGCCTCTTGCTGCAATAACAAGATTGCGACATTCCGCGGCATCGACGATAAGCGCATCGCTGGCTTCCCTACAACGTACGCTGATTTTCGCAATCTTCACGGTACAGCTCCCAGGTCCCTCTTTGTCTCGAGTAGACCCTGCAGAAGAAGGTGAAGAAGAATTGACCGAGCTTCTCATACTAGGCCATACCGACTACGTCCTGACACAGCTGGGGTTAAGCACACATGGAGCTTTTAGCTCTAAAAAGCAGCGTCTGAAGATCTTTCTTGGGTTGAGAAAGTGATGTACTTCTCAAGCTCAAGTAGAGCAGAGGGGTGTATGATAAAAGAAGAACTGGCGGACTTTGTCGGTTCAAGACGTTGATAGATGTTTTGCAGAACTAGGATACACCAAACTGGCTGTTACGATACACGATACACGATACACGATAAAGATACGAAGTACTTATAAAAGAATAATGGCATGTCACTGGATGAACACACCTGAATCATATGCACCCAACACCTCCCACCTGGTGATGGACTTGATCTCGAACAATAGAAGCTTCGTTAAGCGGCGGCTCTCACAAAAGGGCTGTGTCGTTCATCAGGGCAGAGTTCACAGCCACTTGACCTTCAGGCGTGTGCCTCGAGGCCATAGTGAAGAACTTGAAGCCTTCCCATTGGATATGGCCACCATCCATCCCAGGAGCCCGGGCGTTGGGCTCATCTTGAAGCCTGCCACTTCACCTACGTTAGGCGCCCAAAAGTGCACTTTCTCCCCGGCACTGCCCCTCCTCGAAAGTGTGCGTGGAGGTAGATGTTGCAGTCATTAGGCACAATACGGTAGCTTTCGCCGCGGACACCTTCGCGTCTCTGCTTCTGACTTCGTGTGTATGCACTGGATTACTTCAGCTCCATCACCCTCCACGGATTTCATCGCACCCACCTCTTCCCGTAACTCCTCAGACTACCATCGATCGTGTGGCCAGGTCTCTGGCCTGCTTCTGTCACAATGTCAAGCCCAGTCGGACTCTCTGCAAGCGACATCCTCAAGGCCATCGAGGTCGTCCACGTCGTCGTAGATGCCCTTCGAAGGGAATCCAGGTCTGGCGCCTCATACTGCAACCTCATTGCTCAACTGCGCAGTCTCGAAACAGCCTTGATCCTGGTAAACGGACTCGAAACCAACACTGAGCAGTACGCCCAGGTGGCTGCGCTCCACCAAGCTGCCTCACAGTGCCGCCACACCATCGACGCTTTCCTCAAGGAAGTGAGCAGCTACCAGCCTCATCTTGGAGGTACCTCTGGCAATCTCGGGATCAAGGCTGTTTGGTACAAGGTCAAATGGTCCCTCTGCAAAAAGGAGGATCTTGAAAAGTTCCAGGTGGCTCTGATATCTCATACCGGCTCCATCAACGCCCCCCTTCAATTTGTGCAGACAGAAAGACAAGACCATATGCACAAGAGCCTCGCCGGCATGATCCAAGATGTCTCTGTGAGATGGCTGAGCAGCTTATCCCCCATAGCCAATGGAATGAACCAGGCTCTGCGACAAGGTCAAAAACTGCCCAGCATCGCAGTTATGATTCACAAAACGAACCTCAGGGTCTTTCGGATGGTTGTCGATATACATCAAGTCGTCCTCAGTATACCGGCGCAGGTTCACCGCCAGAAGCCTATCGTCATGACCGACCCTCTTGGCAGAATTTCGCCCTTTCATCTTGAGTTCATTCGCTCCAAGGAGGCTTTGCTGGCAGTGCTTCAAGACAACCTCAAGTCAACCCGCGTCGGCCCGATGATGATTCAAGACGGTAACTTTTCAATCCGAGATAATGAGACGAAAAGAGACATACGCCTCGATGACGATTGGAACAACGTCTTTCACCCAGGTCAAAGTGTTTCTGTCTGGATACAGCTTCATCTCCGGGCGAACTTCCATCCATCCTATCTCAAGGACGAAGGCTACCCACTAATAGTCGAGCCTGAATCCATTACGGTTGTGTACGTTGATCTACTACGCATTGGCAGGTCCCTCTCTAAGATCACTTGTTGTATCTTGAGCTAATCAATCCCTCAGCCCCAAGGGCCGGAGATGGGGTACCACAGCAAACATGGTCACCATGTCACCCAGATGTCGTGGATTCGGCCTTTCAGGAGAAGACCGTGACGTCGTCGCCGAGAGAATCGACAGAAAAATGGAGCCATTCCGCCAATACGAAATATGTCTCGTTTTCAGACACCCACGCCGGCCGGATAGCTCTCTCCAAATTATTGTGTCGCGCGGTAGGTGATCTTCAGGCCATGGTGTCATACGGCGTCAAGGCGTATGCAATTAAGCACCGGCATTATCACCAAGATCATGGATAGAGCCTCGTGTACGCTCACGCTGGGTGGGGTTGGGATTGGCTAAGAGTTATGTAGGGATGGCAGCAGCGAAGGAGGAAAAGCTTCTTGTATAATAGATACAGAACTAGCAGCCAGATGTATTTTGTGGACATCAAGCCCCCTAATCAAATCCCACAGCGCCAATCACTCCCATGAATCTATGTGCAAGCATTGTGCTTCCATGCACATCACTTCCTGTCGCGAGATACTCTCGCCATCTCTAGAGATCTTCCCCACGCGCTGACACATGCCGTGGTTCAGATGACGTCCTCCGCATCTCCTCCTGCACCAACATCCGTCTCCTCGGCGATGGCTGGGACACCGTCCGTGCGCTCTCCCTCGAAAACGTCCTTGCCTTCGTATGTGACGCGGCGCCAGCCGCACTGCTCTGTACTGTCCTTGATCCACTCTGTCGTCGGGAAGTAGTGGTCGTTCTTCTTCATGGTGATGACCCACGGCACGTTGTCGAAAGTGACAGCCTTGAGTCGGAAGTCTGGGGGGAATGTCAGTAGAAGCTCACAGGATGAAGGGCAGTAAACATCAACTCACATGTGTTGTCCGGGATTTTGCGAGTGGCCTCGATAAAGGCCTTCAAATCCCTCGTCGGCTGTCCATTGACATGCGTGATAAAGTTGGTTGGTGCAACACCATATTGGTATGCTGGAGAACCGCGAATCCTGCTCGATACATAGACTTCACTGTGAAGTTTGCTGATCTGCTGCCTCACTGCTTGGTGCGGTCGGTGGAGAATGGCACCGCAGAATGAGACTGCATGGTCCGTCTCGACATTGTCCGTGGGCACAGTCGGGAGCTGAAGATGTAGCTCCTCACACTCGCGCACAATGACGGCGTCGAGCACATCCTCCCCGTACATGACATCAAAGTCCGAGATGGTAGTGCACATCTTGCCGTTGAGCGTCAGCACAATGTCACCTTCCAGCAATGTCACTGCAGGCTCATTGCGCTCAAACGTCCTCTTGCTGACCATGAAGAGCTGGTGGTGAGAACGGTTCGCCTGCGTGACCTTCTTGATCCACTCGTCAGAGACGCCCATAACAGAGGCCTGTGACATTTGAATGGCTCTGAACTCCGCAGACAAGCTGCGCAGCTGGGGCTGCTCACCCCTCTGGATGGCCTGAATAACAGGGAGTACCGCAGGGACGCCAAAGCCGAGGTAGTACTCTTCGTCTCTTTGGCTGCACGGTGACCGCTCGCCCAGGTATGACAGCCAGAGTGCCTGGACAGTGCCATCCGGCGCAACAAGGACACCACTGTTGCATTGTGAACCAAGGTTGCTGTCGATTGTGATCGCATCGATGTTGACCGCACGATAGCGTGGCGCGCCAGAGTTGGCGGGGATGGCCACGGCAGTGATCTCAGTCACTGTGGTAGCGGCGTGAACAACGCGGCCGATGCGGTTGTGAGCGAGGAAATGTGTCTTTGCACCTTGTGTCAAAGGCTCGCTGCTTAGACGGGCGCTCTTGACTGGTGCATCCACCAATGATGGGTCGTACTGGATGATGGCGTAGTTCTGGAGTGGATGCATAAAGACAACCTTGCCCTCCACGATGATTGAGTCGGCGATGGTCACCGTGATGTCGCAAAGGTCGTATGGCACGATTGCGCGAGAGATTAGAACGAGGCCTTTCTCAGCGTCGATGACAAGACCCATGCCCCACCGTCGGTTCTTGGGGAAACCATCGAGCTTGAGCGGCATAGTGCAGTTGATGTGAACGAAGCTGTGAATGAGATCGGCAATCTCAGGAGTCGGCATGTGATCCAGCTCGATGAACGCCGCCGACCGTCTCTTGGGAGGGACCGGAGGCAAAGGGTCACCCAGGTCCTCAAAGTCCCACACGCCGGTTTCGTCGTTTCGAATCGCGAGCTTCATCTTTGATGACCAGTGGCGGTCGACGTAGATGACGGATGTGTTAAGTGTGTGAAGGTCTCGCAGGTGCTTGTACGTGACGACCACCCTAGCCTTGTCTGGGATACCCTTGAGCACTTCGATAAATGTCGCAAGGTCTGGAGTCTTCTTGTGGTCAACGGTCTGGATGATCCAGCCATTGTCGGTGCTTTCAAACCGGAACGAGCCTGCGGATTCGCACACGAACACGCCCTTAACAGCAACGGCATACAACCTTGCTTGCTGGTAGGACAAGTCGTGGAAGCTTCCACCGGCTACCGAGACAAACCGGTCAGGGGTGATCTTGTGCAAATCGCCGACCTCAATCTCCACCTCAACATCCTCTCCACCACGCTGCAGCAGCACCTTGATCGTGTTGCCCACGTTCGAGTCGAGGATGTCGTCAAGACGCAAGAACTGGGTGAGCATCTGTCCGTTGACCTTGACCAGAACATCACCCTCCTTAATCTTGCCGTCCGAAGGTCCCTCGGGGAGGACGATCTCCGCGACCAGCATGTTTGTCTCATCGGGGAAGGCTTTACGAAGAGCAGCCTCCCACTCTGGCGTCAGGCCTAGTCGGCGGCACTCGTCGAAAGGCTTGAGCAGGAACTGAGTCTGAATATCACCGCGCGTGACAGGCTTTCCCTTCCGGATGCATTGCAATGCGCGCAGTGGTCGGTCGAGAGGCAAGAAGTAGTCTGTTGAAGCACCGTCCGATCTGCCACCTGCTTGTAGCGCAATTGCGGAGCCATCTTTGCTGACGACAGGACTGCCTGAACTACCACCGCTAGCAGCCGCGTTGGCCTGGTAGTAGCATGTGTTGAAGTCGCTGTAGCCCTCTCCGTACTCGGGGGCATTCCTGTCGAGTCTGCTGATGACGCCTGACAAGATACTGAGCTTCTCTCCGGCATCGTTACCAACGACTCTGATCTCGACACCGACTAGAATAGTGTCAGCGCGCTCCTTGTGTCTGTCGCAGGTCATCTTAGGTACGCACCCTTTGCCTGGTCTGGACTGAGGTTCAGACCGTCCACCTGCATGTACTTGATCGCCTTCGGGTCGTATTTCAGGATACCGAAGTCGTGCACGGGATCGCGGTAGACGGGGTAACAGTCGACCTCCTCGTGGTTGTCAAAAACGCAGTGACCCCAGAAAGGACCGGAACCGACGACATGGCGATTCGTCATGATGTACCTGCATTTGACCTGTCAGTTCATCATGAATTGTGACATTTTAGCTCGCCGCGAACGGCACAAGTACTGACCCCTTCTCTGAGTCCACCACGAAGCCTGTTGCCTCACTCGTCAACGCCGAGTCAGTGTCGAAAGAACAGGTCTGGCAGAAGCGGATGGCGACGACGTTCCTCACGACCTTCTGAATCGTATCCTGCCACTCACCCAGGCTTGTCGGTGTGCCAATGTACATGGCAGCCTGAGCGTGAAGATCATGCGAAAGATCCGCCTCATCATCATAGTCGACAAACTCGACATCTGATCCCTCTTCGTCCGAGAGCTTTCCATTGGTCGTGCGCTTGGCCGGAGGCGCCAGGTTGGGTGACCCATCGGCCTTCCTCTTCGGCCTTGCCGCTGCCGCTGTGCCGTTCATGATTGTAGACTGTGGGGAGAGGGCTCGTTTATGAACTGATCGAGTATTTCGTCTCGGTGATGCGAAATTGAGTCGTCGAAAGTAAGGGCCAGCGAACGAAGGCGAGGCGTGGAGTGGTGGCGCAAATGCAGCAGGGAGGTACGCCACGAAACAAGACGTTTCCCTAAGTACTTTGTTGAATCTGCCGAAGATAGGCAAACAGCTCAGAGGAGACGACCGAGTACCAGTGAAAGCCAACGTTGCAAGCTGATCAAACCTCCTCTTGTGCGAGAGAATGAACGCGTGACGGTGTATCGCTGCCCGAAATCGCAAAGGTGCTATAGGTGTATGCGAGCGAGAGACAGGGGCCTGAAAGATCGTAAGGAGAGGGTGTCGCGGGTCGGAGCGCGCATGTGACGAGACGTTCTGGCGGAATGTCTCGGGTCGCTTCGATTCGCGTCGATGTGCGAGGCCTGGAGAGGAGGGATCAGAAAAAAGTTGGAAGTTGCGCCGGGAGCGTCTGGCTGGCAAGACGAGAAGTTGCAAACTTGAAGGTGTGGAAAAAGGTGGATCACCTGGATGGTCTCCGGTAGTGGAGCCTCGCAGTCCAGATTGGTGGTCGTTACTGCTACTACTAGTAGAGAGGGAGACGTGGTGCGGTGGGTGCCTCACAGGCTGTCAGTTCTGTGGACGCTGGCATCGGCACTGGCACCAGCCCTTCTAGGGGACTTGGGAGTTTGGGGTGCAGCAGCCCAAGTGGGAACCTGGAAGAGACGATGCGGTGCGGATGGACCGCTCAGGTACCCTTGCGCCTGCCGGTCGCCTGCAGAGTGACTTCATCGTCCCATTTTCCAAATTCAATGAGTCCGAGCCGCCATTACCTGATGTTCTCCCCAAAATTCGTACAGAGTAGCATTCTCAACACGGTTACCGTGACCACACCACCACCAATCCTGCTGCAGTGGTTCCCGTGAGCCTCCACGGTTATCTGCAAGGCATCAGATCTGCCCTCATGACCATACAGCTCTGGTATTGGTGTGCTTCCGTAGCCGCAAAGCGAACTACTATATGTGAAGCCCACCTAAGGGTGCCCTGCAGGAAGCCGGTAGTGACTCGGGATGTGAGACATGGATGCCACATTGTGTCAGTCGACACCACCTCTACCGGCGGGCCGCTGCTCATTGTTCCAAACCGAGGAGATGAATTCGCACTTCAGTAGGGATCATTGCGGTATCCTATTGTATATTCATTGTACTCCGAGACACCCGAAACTCCCACTGATAAGTATAACCACGCCTTTGCGAACTCCAAACACCGTGAAAGAAGCGGGACCGCGTTCTGGCGTATGATGCCAACCCTTCAGAAACAAAAAGCGAACGTCGGAGGCAGTGCTTCAGCTCGGCGCTGCGCCTTAGAAGATGTTCAGCGTCGTATGCTGTGGTTGCTTCGACCCGTTCAGCATCGCCCGTGCACGTCGAGGCCTTTGCTGCAACCTCCGGAAGGCCTCGTGCACATGCCTCGCCTCGATCGGCGTCGTTCCCTCACTAGGCGGATCGAACAGTCCCTGCTGGTGCTTTCTCTTCTTCCCCCCCTCGGCGTTGTCTTCTCCAGTCTGCGCCCTTGCCGCATCCTCCTGCTCCTTGACGCGAAGCGCGCTTTCCGTAAGCATCGCCACCATCTCGAACGTCAGAAATCCCAGCATATCGACGATATCGTCGCTTGGCTTGCTGTCCGTGACGACGCCGAATTTGGCCCACTCTCGAAATCGCTTGCCCTTGCGGTAGGTGAACGAGGCCTGTCGATATTCGGACCACGTCACGTACTCCTCCCGTGTCATCAGTTTCGTCCGCTCATCAGCTTTATGGAGTCGCTGGCGTGTGATGTAGTTCATCTCCTCCTCCTCCTCATCTTCCTCATCGTCGCGCTCTGGTACTTCGACGTTGTAGAATGATGCAGGCTCCCAAGGCAGGGTGAGCTTGGCTTTTTTGTTCTTTTTGGCTGCATCATCCACCGGACCGCCTCCGGCAACTCCAACTGGATCATCACCAGCGACGAGATCCGCGTCAGCGTTCTTGTCATCAGAGTCCTTGACATTCTTCCGCACGTCCTTCCACGAAAGGAAAGTTTTTAACCTAGACACCTTTGCCTGATCGTGGCGGATCTGGAACATGAGATCGTTCATGCCGATAGACTTGGACCCGCGACGGGCTGCAAGCTCAGTGCAGGTCCTCAGCTTCATGCTGTCAATTTCCGTCCTTTCTCGAGCGAGAATTGCAAACTCACTAGCTCAATGACTTGTTGTCGTACAATATCCTCAATAATGCCCGTTGTCTCGATTGAAGGCTCCGCAGTCTCACCGCTGACGAACATCATCTGTTTGATTGATTCTGTGAGCATCACTCTGAAGGACTCTGGTGAAGGGCTCCTTCGTTTGTCATCATGAGGTCTGCACGGGCCTGAACAACCGAGGGTGACAATGCCTTCCATGGTGGCTGCGTATGAGGCCCTTGAGCGAAGAACTAGAGAGCTTGGGGGGAATGCGTGCTATAGGAAAAGTGAAGCGAGGAAAGGGACGCGGAGATTCGGCGGCGATGTGCAGCACGCGATTGAATCGCAGGCGGCGGTCCCTTGCCAGCCGCTGACACCAGCTGTCCGCAGCTGGCATCAATTGCAATTGGCAGCTGTCCGCAATAGCTTCGGAACAGAGTCCTCAAGGTTTAAGCAACAAAACGAGAGCAGACTTGTGCCACTTGGCCCATGATCCTATTTCTCAGATACAAGGACCACACTAGACGTTCCATGACCCGGGCCTTTGGAGTACAAGACAGAAGGTGTGATATGCGGCTTACCTGACTGATCTCCTGTCGGTACTTGTATTGTTTTCCATCTTTGGAGTCCGCCATCTTGACTACCCGTTACGCGACTCTATCGCGATGTCCAAGCGTCCCAGGAATGCGACACCAACGATGCGCCAGATGCAGCCACCCACGACCCTCGAGGCTTCTGTAGAAGCAACCCAGTGGTTAATAATGAGGCACTCCGAGAGTGTTCCAGTGCAAAGGGGGGACTAGTTGCCGCTGCTGTGTAGATCTCGGAAGCAGTGCACAGGAAGGGCGAGCGTTGTTGAAAACAGAGGGAACCCAGACACACGGTGACGAGACACGTCGTTCGCGAACAGGCAGTAGCGACACTGTCGTATAAAAGAAAGTAGCGAGTTCCCTGAATAGCAATGATGCACAGCGTGAGTGTGGGTAGTTGAAGTCGAGAGTCGAGATGAGATTGCGATGAAGTCGCGATGAGACTCAAGTGTTGAGATGGTCCGCACCGCAACCGCACCGAGTGCCCCACGTGACAGCCTCCGACTAGATCTGATGTTTTGCAGCTTTTCCGACTCACAACAACACGAGGCAAGGTCTCAATTAGACTTCATTCGGGTATCATTTGACTCTTTTGTACTCTATATACAGCAGTTGAAGCTTTCGCATACTTCGCACGATCACGTCGTCGTTGGTCTCGTGTCGCTCTGCCAAAGTCCGCTCCTTTCCCAAGTCGCACCCCAGGCTACGATGTAGTGCGCTGCGAGCAGTTTCCATTCCTCAACTTCATCCAGACCCTCTAAGCGATCGAGTCGCTCCTTCTCCTCAATTTCGACCCAACGGTCCCAAATCTCCTCTATCGTCATCGCTTTGGCGGTACTGAAGCCAGCCGCAATAAGCCGTTGTCGCTGGTCCCCGGGCTCAGGGTACTGCTCCAGTGTTGGCATTGAGATATGTCGCGCTGCGAGATTCGATGTCATGACCTTTCCAAAGGCGTCACTCGGGCGAATTGGCTCGTAAATGACTGTACCAATGTCGGGGATTTGTGAAGTGAAGTAGGATATGATACGGCTGGCGTCAACTCTGTCCATGTAACACAGACAGCATTCGGAAATCAGCAAAGTCGGTACATCTAACCGAAGTCCTGGGATGATTCGCGCTGTTGGATCACGAAGCTCGCGCAAGTCGAAGCCGTGGCAGTGGTACTCGCCTCCCGAAACTGGTCTGCTACTCCACGAGCCGCTATCGTGTTGAGCTAGGTCTGGCAGAACTTTTGATAGCGCCGGTATTCCTTGCACTGATCTGTACTTGGACCTGCAGGTTTCTGCAAAATCGATTTCGTGGTAAATGAGGCTTGTGTGCCGCCCTGAGGAGAACAGACGCAGAGCTCGCGTATCAGTGCCAGCACCTAACGACACGATCTGCCTCGTCTCGGACAGTTCATCCGGGGTCGAAGAGAGGAAAGCTTCAATGAGCTTGTCGATTGCGACCGTGCGTGTGTATGTCCCTGTGATGCCCCTCAGCCGGTTGCTCCCAAAACGGGTGGAAAGCGTAGCGCACCTCTGTTGATGATAGGCAATCGCCGCGGGGGAGGACCGTCGGAAGCTCGAACAAAGCTTCGCGCGAATGGATCGTCGAGATAACCTAGATCGACGGCGCTGAGACGAGATACAGCAGCATCGTTGTCGGTCCCGAGGATGACAGCGTCGTTGCTGAGGGTCGACCCCCCGCCTCGACCTCGGCCGCGGCCTCTTGCTCCGCGAGCTCCTCCTCTCTGACCTCTTAGGGAGAGGAGATTGGGTATTGAAGAGGCTGACATGCTGGAGCTTTTGCTATGAGAGGGAGTGCCAGGCCAATTGGTTGACGAGCAGAAGTCCCTGCAGACAGCTGCTTCCCGGCTTTTGGCTGGTCGGAGTGAACAAAGCGCGGGGCAACAGCTCACCCAACGTGACGTATCAAGCGCGCTCACCACCATACCTCCGTGGTGGGGGTAGGTGAGAGGCCAACGGCGTGCACTGTACCACGACTTACTTGTAATCATTTAATTAATTCTATTGAGACTCAAGGAACAATAGTATCTAGCAGAATTCTACATGTTCACCAGCCCTCAGTATAGCAGCCGCCGCACCCGATCTGCCTGCGGCAATATGATATCAGACGTTATGCAGTCAGCTGAAGGCTTTTTGGGTTCACCGTGTCCAATGTCGTGAACATGAGCTCCGCGGAACCGTAGGCATATGCTGCGGCTTATCAATGTCAGAGTCAGGTAGCTTTAACTGACTGACATTCTGTCTGTGTGGATTTTACTTAAAGAAGGGCTGAGAGCATATGGCAGCCTCCAGATGGACATGGACAGAATGTCTGGGCAGGGTTCCGCTCTCCGGCTGGCAACTTGCGACAATGAGCGCCATCGAAGCAAACACACAAAAGTTGATCGATTCTCGGTCCATACTGTATGGGCGTGCATTCGAGAACCGATCCGCTGACGAAATAGCCATTTGGCACTCCAAAGACTTGAATTTCAACGACGTTGGTGCGTGTGATGATGTTCTACGACCAAGACTGAACACTGACCTTGCGACTACCAGCAATGAATGAATATTCCATGGACAAGCCTGCAACGCATAGCTTCTTCACGAAGAACACTGCTGTCATGCGGGATCTGACCATCCTCGACCAAGCTACATACGGGGAGACACCCGAGTTTGTTGCCTGGGAGATGGTGCTTACAGTGACAATGGACCACGATGAGCCGGCACTGGGCATCAAAGCAGGCCAGACCAGTACGATCAGAGGGGTAGCACTGCAGTGGTGGCGATGGGAAGGCGAAGGGAAGGCATGGACGGGAGACCTATCCTCATCGGAGAAAGGAATCCTTGGATGGAAGATAGTCAAGGAGACTGACTACATGATTCCTCTAACGGGAGACTCTGTCCAGACGAAGCTGAGAGCCTAGATCATTTCGGTCAGATCACGCCGTTCAGTGCCATGCGACTGATTAGCTTGAAGAGAAAGCTGCGTGAATAATGAGAGTGCTTCAACACACACCTTGCGCTTTACGCTTGTAGGGCTGATGATCTACAACAATGTACACAGCACTTGAGCTCTATGATGCCAACGTTCAGCGAATTTAGAAGCTATAGTGGGGCAACATGAACTGACTGATTCAGGGTCCAGATCGCGGTTCATCATGATCGACCATCGGAACGTTTGATGGGGACTTGTCGTTGCGACATTAGCTTCTACAGCTAAGGTGGTTCAAATAGTCCATATCTGTAAAGGCAAAGGCAATTCGCGTTGGCTCCGGGTCAGTGGTCCCGTTAAGATCTTCTCGTGATTCGGGCATTACGGAAATCCGAGGCGGGTGCACGATCCGGATAGTCTGCTACTGGCATCGTGGGTGTGGGTATCTCGTTTCCTAGGTTGGCCGGTCTGTACACGAGCTGCCGCAGGTAAATGCATCAGTCGGAGGCCAGGCTAACAATGCGGCCTAGGTTTGGCCATTGAAGTGCACATGCCAAGTCACGGGTGGCCATCCAGGTCAGACTGATCAAGGAGGGGGTCTATTTGTAGGACTCTGACGCCGCGTCAGACCATGAACCCGTCAGCGACAGGAGCACGTTTCGTCTCAAGACGATGCCAGACGGCCGTAGGATGTTGTCTAAAGGTGCAAGCTCGTATTTATCCATGACCGACGCGATATGACCCATTCTTCGAGTACTTTTTGTTCTGTGAGATGTGTGGATTTCTGAGAGCGATTCCTAGCTCGACTATCTCTCCTACCTTAGGTCTTACATGGCGGCGACTGTCAACCACCTGTAGCTCTGGTTGAGGCTGTGCTTGCTGCCTGCTTCAGGTGGGTTGCCGCCTTCGCACCCACACGTTCACGGTGGGGTAGGGGCCTCCGAGTCACTGCCATCCACTGTAGTCCAACACTTATAGTGGCCAAGCAGCGCTACTGCGCTCGCTTTCGTTTAAAGCGGAAGCGCGGCAGCGTCAGTCCTATCGCCACGCCGCTTTATGAGGCTCTCAGGCTCCCTCCTCCACCTCCACCATCCATCCATGCGCTTGGTCTAATACCATAGCCTCCCCATCCGCCAATCCTTCGCACGTCTCGTGTTCCTCTTTCCTTCCATCTCTTTTACTTTGTTCCTCTTATCATCCTTCCCACCCAAGTTTAGGATTTGCGACACCCTCGATCTCATCCAAACGAAAACACAAGATGCAGCAGTACGCCGACATCGCGACGGCCGTCTACCGACGTGCCACCCTCTCTAACCCCGAGGCGCCCGAGACACCCGTCTACGAGCTCCCCTCCTGGTTCTGGCTCCTCTGCCTCGCAAACATCTTCGTCTTCCTGCCGCTCATCCTCTTCGTTCAATATACCATTCGCCAGATCTTCCCTGTCCTCGCCATCGTCGAGAACGAGAACCCACCCGCCTACGAGCCCGTCTCCCTCAACGACGACTCCCACTCCCTCGCCGACGACTCTCAGAATGGAGTTCCCAAGCCTGCTGGCTCCGCCGGCGACTACCCATCTCACACCGTCACCGCTTCCATGAGGGGCTGCCACCGCATTCTCAAAGCGAGCGGTGGCTTCCGTGCCAACTTCCGCGGCTTCTTCTGTCTCGCTGCGCAGGCCATCATGACCTGGATGCTCATGGGCATCTTCAGCGCCGCTCTTGGCTCCGGCTTCTCGTCTGTTGGAACTCTGCTCGCGTCCCTCAGCCTCGTCCAGTTCAGCGCTGCATGGGTTCACATCGTCATCTCCGTCCAGTCGCCGCTCCGCTTCTGGCAACGTCTCCCACCTTTCAAGCGCACCTTCGACGCCACCTGGAAGCCCGTCACCATGTACTGGGCCGCTTTTGAGTTCACTCGCTGGATTCCCATGGTCACTGGCATGCTCCTCGGCGTCAGCTTCGAGCCCAAGTGGACCGAGGACGGCAACGAGACCCAGCCCAAGCCCGCTGACGGCTTCGTCTGGAAGATGATCATCGTCGGTGCTGTGGCTGTTGTCTGCTCGATTCTCGTCATGATTCCTGCCCACATTGTCCTCGTTCGCGTGCAGGCTTCTCTGCTCCCCGAGGACACCGAGACCATCGTTCCCTTCGACCGCTCGTTTGAGGGCACCGTGGAGCCTGCTGTCGTTGGCGGATTGGGCTACGTCACAGTACGCGATGCCTGGAAGACGTTCAGCCGCTCCGCGTGGCGTCGCATCGTCAAGCTCTACATCAAGATCTACGCCATCTCCCTTGCTTTCTCCATGTTCCTTGGTGTCATCATCGGCATCCAGTTCGTTGTTCTCGTGGCAAGCTCCAAGGAGATCGAAGGAGGCGATAACAACTGAAAACTTCACCGTGGTCTCTGGAAACCGCCCTTGAACTCTTTCTAGTTCAGATTGCCATTCACCTCGTGCGCTCAGCACAAGGTGGCCCTGGATGTCGCCTGTTTCTTTGGTAGTCAATTTGATATTTGCTTGATATGTTGGGCAAAGCACGTTTGTTTCTTTCCAATGTACGTCATCATCACCAGCCATTTATTGTTGAGGGTTTGCCTGTGAAGTGGCTCCTTTCCATAGCTTCAAAACGTCGCGATCTTAAAGACATGAATCTTCTTTTGGTACTCACATTCCCCAATGCTACCTCGGTGCCATACGCGATGATCATTCCCAACACTAAGAATGCCTTCGCAACTGAAACAGTACCATGTGCTCTTTCTCTATCCACCAAACCGCCAGTGGTCCGCTATGTCAGCCAAGACAGCCTACCGGGCGTGTGCTGATTACTTCGACAGCTCAGGCTATCAATCAGACGAAAAGCAAAGATCAGATGAAGCTACCAGTGGTGCATCATCATGTGCAGAGCGGTTCGTTGCAGCTGGCAGTCACCTGGCAAGATCCCGACACGACCAACACTGCACCTTCCTTCAACCCAAAGTTTTCGCTTCCATTCCCCTCGGCTTCCTCAATCGATTGCAGACTCTCCGCAGCATGAGGCCGTCTCTTCCAATCTCTTCCTTTTCGTACATTGCGGTACAACTTCGATACAGCCGACCTTTCATAGATACTGCTTTGGAACCCAACACTCTAGGCCATTCAATCGAGTGGTCTTCCCGTCAGGCAGTCTTGCCAGGGCTTTCAATGATGGGTCGGCGCCCAGTAATGGATCTGGAGTACCAGATCATACGGAATCTTAGAGGCCCCATCGGCATGAGTAATGTCCGATGCCTCCAAGATCTGTATGTTGTCAAGCCGGAGAAGCTGGCAAAGCGTCTCACGGGCGTGATGGCTCTAAGCCCCGAGAGCTTGGTCTCGGTGTACGCCGAGTGGTTGCAATATCGACTCATCAGTGACGAAAGGTCGGAGAAGCTTTCTTCACGGGAGAAGAGCTCATTGATCTCAGGCTTTTGCCAGTTTGCGCTGTCGGTCATGTGCACCATCTCGAAGCGCAAGGAAGTATGGAACGAGGCTGTGCAGAGAGCAGTCAAGACTGCTGGAAAGCACACACGAACGATGTTAAGGACACGGCATATACGACAGGACATTCAAGCATGCTTTGACAAAGCAGACATGGGAGGTGCAGAGCATACGTTCAGCACAGCTCACTACGCTCCGCGAAATAGCCCAAGCCGTAGCGAGGTGGTATCTCAAATTGCACCGCGTGCATGTGGTATGTGAAGCGTAGCAGGCTCTCCAAGACTACCTATATGTACTGACCAAGTATAAGACTCCCATAGGGACGCAAAGCAATTATACGGCCATAAAGACGATTGGGGCCGTGTTCCTGACGAGTCCTATCAATGTCCAATTTGTCGACAGTTCGGCCACCATTTTGCTATGGACTGTCCGCAGAGTCGACACGTCAATGGAGATGTCGCAACGCAAGCAACATACAATGAACAGGATCGTCTCCGTGACGAAGCTGCTCGTATGCGCAAGGCACTGGAAATCCGTTGGAACGATCAACCTCCGACGCATTTTCGATGTGGCTTGTGCGATATGATGGGGGCTCACTGGGAGCCAGATTGCCCCGAAGTCAGCAGGCTCACCAGTGTGTTCCATGAGCAGACTGTCAATGAACAAGCGCATCTTTACACAGCAAAGGATCACGGATCAGCTGTCGACGTACGCCCGACGATTGAACTTGCAGGCTGCCCTTCGGAGCCTGGTGAGATATTCGAAAACAAAGTCTCACAGAAGGACTCGAGCCGTCGAGTCGAAGGGCGGGGGACGAAGAGGCCCCAGGCCTCCTCCAGCTCGACTCGTGGTGATCAGATACAGGGTGATCCAAAGCCTGCTCAAGTGACAAGCTCGGGCGCGCATGAGCCAGAGGTAATATCTCGCGAGCCCCTCAGCAAGCGCCTTCGAATGCAGGATGAAAGCTTCGACGCGGGTTACTTCTTCGACACTTCGGGAGGATGGGGATGTCCGACGCCAACGCCAGCACAGGCCCGAATCCAGCTTTGGCAGTCTACGATTCAGACTCCAGATATAGAGAAAACCACATCATGCGAGATTTTTGATGTGACAAACGGAGACAGCCGCCCGGCCTCAAGGTCGGGGGTCAGCACGAGTGCTGTGGCGGTGACCGCCACTGAAGGGGGGGCATTGCATACCGAGACTCCCCCAACAGAGATGACTGAGATCCCTAGTCATGTGTCTGTTGGCATCAGATCTGAGTCTCAAGATCCTACTCGCCAGCTGATAAGGCTTGAGACAGTTGATCTGACAGCACGGCCTATATCTGTAGCTTTGAGGTCTCGATGCAAGGCTGCAGGTGCCGGCCTGTCTGGGCATGTGAACACAAGCGAAGCGGATGATCTCACCGACGCGATCAACGCCCTGGAGAAAGCTGACGGTTTTCTTAAGCAGCTTGCTAACACTCATGGTGCTCTTCCACCTCCCATCGATTATTCAAGCCTTGCGAGCCAGGACTTACGAAACGGAAATCTTTCAGCTTCAAGATTGCCCACGCATGAGATCGCCGTCAGTGGAAACAGCTCTCCCGCTTCGGTAAGCACGGGTGCTTTTTACTCTTGCGTAGAGGATGAGATTGATGCGGCCTCGCCTGAATGCGCCTCAAACTCTGCCTCTAGCCTCCTGGAAGGCCATAGTGACGATCCTGAGTCCCCCGCAAGTCTCCGGGAGGAGAGGCAGGTCGAGGAAGAACATATGTATGACCCCTGCGTCCTGGAGCTTTTCAGAGGCCGAGCGCCACCTCAACTGCATATTGTGTCTCGCACCACGGCCGTGAGCATGTGGGAGCAGGCGAACACGGCCGAGGCGGCTGAAGAGGTACCTATCGTTGATGAAGAGAGCGATGATAGCGATATCGTACGAGTAAAGCCCGAGGCGGAGAATGATGTACCGGACTGGGTGGCATGGTTCAATCAGGCACCCTCGAGCTCAGAATACTCCTCTTCCGATGAGGAGACAGGCTAATGGGCTTTATCTTGAGTGACTCGGTGTTAAACATGGCTGAGCTTCGGTAGCGTTCCAGGATGTATGTTGCTCAACGTTGCTCAACATATGGCGGATGAATACAAATCGGTTTGGAGTTCTTTCGGAAATGTACTTATGAATTCTCAGTTCTGCTGAAAGGTTGAGTGTTGCCGCTCCCACTCGTGATAAGAAAAGTCAACCTGAACGCCAGCCGCAGCATTGCCGATCCGCCCGGCTTTGCATGTCCCAGAACGCCTTGAATATTGACCCGTCCTCCCTCCAATCGATCCTCCCTCGTTTGCCGTTCACTCCAGCTTGTCCAAATGCTCCAACCTGGTCAACACGGTCTGCTTACTCGTCTCCTCAATCTCCCCCGCCAGGAACACCTCATCCAAGATAGCGTACACCTTGTAGAAGTTGAAGACCAGATCCAGCTCACACACGTTTCCAAAGAACGCATCCAGCACCTCGACGAAGAAGTGGATGGCCTCGAGGTACGCGAGCTCGTTGTCGTTTGTGTCGACGCAGGCGCAGAAGAAGAGACCGGCGTAGCGGCGGTAGACGACTTTTGAGTTGCGGAACTCGACGAAGTTGGATTGGTATTTCTGGTCGCGGGGGGCGACGAGGCGGTGGACTTCGCCCTTGAGCTTGATCTTTTCGTCGTCGCTGAAGGGGGCGTACCATTTGGCGAGGCGGGTTTTGCCCCTGAGAGGAGGAGGGTGGGTGGTTAGCTGAGAACAGAGGAAGGGGTGACATGGTTCGGATGGTGCGGGAATGCGGGAGGGTTTTTGGGGGACGTACTGCCGGTTCTGGATGAGGATGAAGGAGAGCATGGTGGGCGATCGCTGTGAACTGTAGCCCGATGCCGATGGTGAGGGACGATGGGATGTCGTTGGAGAGAGAGAGGCGGATTGGAGGTTGAGCGTGGGGAAGTCGGCGGAGCTGCTCAGCTTATCACCGATAAGGCACCAGCCAGGGGGACCAGCAGCTGGCGGCCACTTACACGGCCTATGCCAGACTCGTGAATGAGACACGCAGTGCGACGGCACGAAATGTGTTTGCTTGAAGCGTGATGAGACTGCCAGTTGTTTGTTTTCCTCATTTCGATCGTCAAGACTATCCTGAAAGAGGAGTGCTGGATCAAAAGCCAGAATCTGGTCCTGGCTTGGAGGGCTTATAAGCCTGGTGTGGCCACAATCGACAAAAAGCTGCATACAGACCGCCCCGAGAATTGGAGGAGTAAATAACCCTAGCTAGATCAAGTGCCAGTGAAGGCAACAGGACGTTGAGCAGGTTTCTCTTTGGTACATCTACAGCTGGCGAATAGCCACCTGCAGCGGACAGGTGCCTCTCGGTCTCCCGACGCAGCAACGCGAGCCTGGCAGCTGCTGGCACGTCACTGGGATCAGTCTCAAGCGTATAATCCATCCCTGCCGGGTTCAGCTGTTCGATATAGTGAAGCAAAAAGCTGATTCAGTTCTGCTCTTCTTCCCTTCTTCAACACTGGCTCTGCCTCTTCTCTTCTGCACCAACTCCGATTCCTCTCCTAGATTCACTGATCCTCCTTGGCCTCGCTTGTCTGCTACCCAGGCTATAATCAAGCTGCAATTATGGTACGTGAGCATAAATGAACGTCTCAATAGTATGATGAAGTCGTCATATTGCGCCACCATCAGATCACCTGCGCTCGCTGGCATCTCGTTGTCTGTCTCCCATGCTGACTTCTCGGCCTGTAATTCGACACTCCTGATGGCGATCAACTCTCTCTCTGATTGAACCTTACTCAAAGGGTTCAAAGACTAACTCTAGTCCGTAGCCTTCTCGCAAGGATCTTGCCGGGCCCCCAACGAAGAAGAGCTCCAGGCCTTGGACGCCGGAGGAAGAGGTAACTTCTTCTCCAACTCTGCGTCTCCCGCATCTGGTTGCCATGAATTCTGACTCCAATTACTCTGCATCCAGGACCACCTCATGGCCCAAGCCTTGGCCACGTTATGCAAAGCCGGCACTTCTTTCAAGTTCAAGCAGATTGGTGATCGTACTCAGCGCGCCATGAACCAACACTGGAGCTTGGTCCTCCGCCGATATCTGGAGATGGCCACGGTCTACAATGCTGCAGGTTGGTCAGAACCTCGCCTTGACCACATCAAAATACCGGTGCCCTTTTCCTAATACTCATGCTCGCTACGCAGCAGTCAAGCAGTCCGAGACTCCTGCAGTCGAGGTTGTGAAGTACGAGCCTGTTGAGACGAGCAACGTTGCATCTACTCCCGGAAAGAAGCGACCCAACAGTGAGTACTATTCCATGCCAAGTATATATCTTCCATGCGTGAACTGACTGGGCCTCGCCTCGCAGCTACCCCCTCCCACCACAACAGGGCTGGCAAGAAGGTCAAGAGCGAAAGACGCCCTGTATTCAGCGATGACGAAGAGTCCGACCACGAGAACGGCGACCGGGACAAGCACCCGGACGCCGATTTCGAGGTCTGAACGAGGAAGCCCTT
Organism: Sarocladiaceae sp. R1802; assembly: GCA_023628655.1. Taxonomy (NCBI): domain Eukaryota; kingdom Fungi; phylum Ascomycota; class Sordariomycetes; order Hypocreales; family Sarocladiaceae; species Sarocladiaceae sp. R1802. The sequence goes on from JAMAKF010000002.1 coordinate 1,929,830, forward strand.
ACTTCTCAAACATCTACAGCATCTGTGTTAGTCCATGCGGTGCGTGGATCAAGGCTGCATACAGCCCAGCTGATTCGACAAAATGTTCTGTGTCACTGCGGTGGACGAGAAATGGTACGAAGAATTACGGACAGGGTGCGATGTGATTGTGAGATGGAATGATGACATGAGCTTCACCTCTTGCTTGAGTGGCCTCGTTGAGAATGTCGGAATGAAGAAATGCGCAAAGCAAGTGGCGGAATCGAGCGAAGCAGGCGAGACAGTGATCATGAATTTCTTCGGGCTGGTGAAGTAGCTTGCAAAGAACATCGCGATATCGCGCAAAGCTACTGGCCTCCTGTTTCCACTTCTCATAAACTCCAAAGCCCCTTTTGTGCCATCCTGTTGCGCTGACACAGCGTGAGTCTTCCTCTATGGCAACTCAGTGACACGCTCAAAGCTCGTGAACCTCAAACCCCTTCTTTCGCCAGGTACGAAGGTACTTCGCACGCCACTCAACGTTGGTGAAACGCAGTATCCTTTACAAAGGGTCGGAACGCCATTGCTTCAGTCCTCTTTCAAACCTGTGAATGGTCTCCTCCTGACTTATCGGTTCAAAAAACCGTTCTGCCCCTGCACGTATACTGTATAGACCACTGCGCCCTTCATTTCATCTTTCCCCGGAATGCAATGAACTCCCGGAAACGCTGCTCATGCTCTTCACAGGCCGCATTCCATCTCCGTCTCACATCGTTATCCTGCTGCAGCCACGAGTAATAGTCCATCACACCGCTGTCGCCTATCAGTCCCAGGAAAGCATAGTCATCAGCATCCCTTGCATGCTTGATCTGTCGCTTTCGTTCTCGGAAGTGATCCAGTACGCCTGAGTTCCAGATTTCCCAAGCGCGCAGGTACTGTTCGAAGTCCTGTAGGTACCGTGTCCAAGAGGAGACATTGGGTCTCATGCCGGCTATGGCGGCTGTTGGTGGTGGGCGCGGTGCTGTGGGCGGGCCGGGGAAGTTGAGAGGCTGCACGGGGGGTAAAGCGATAGGAGTGTCGCTCGAGGCTCTGCTTTCAAAGGGAAGATTGTCCTTGAGATCATCGAAAGACTTCAGGCCAGTAGCTTTGTTGGCGAATGGCGCCACGTTTCGCAGGTCTGAGAAGCTAGCTCGGAACTCTTCAGTATCCTCCGATCCGCCAGCGCTAAGCCCTGGCTCAAGGCCAGAAGCACTACCAGTCTTTTCCTCGCCGTTGGTTTCATCAACGTGTCCTTCCCTCCACTCAGGCCTCGTTGGTTCGACAGTAATATTTCGCGCAGGGTGCTGAGGGGGTGGCGCGTCGGCGGGCTTTGCCGGAGGGGAGTCCAGGTCCATGGCCTGAGGGCTGTCGATGCCCCCCTCGACCTTCGGCTTTCGGCCTTGCCACTGCGGTCCATCATCATCACTACTGTCGTCAATAAGCACTGCGGTAGCAGCTGTAGCACCTGCCACGCCTGCTGCTAACTTCGCTCCGGTCTTCGTCTTCCGTGAGTTCTTGCGGTTAGTTCTCGTTGGAGACGCCGAGGCAGTCTGGTCACGCTGTGGCACAAACGTCTCGGGACCAAATTGATCACCCCAGCCACCAGGGTTGAACGGACCGTCAGGTCTAGCATTGGGCACATGAGAGGTATCGGTGGCGGTAGGGGGGTGTGGGTTCTTGGTTGGAGACCCGGGCGCTTCTGGTTTCGTCCGCCTCTTCGGCTGAGCCATAGGTCTTTCACCACCAGCACTGAACTTCCAGCTCGCTGCCGCATCTTCTTCGACAAAACTCGTATCAATCTCCTCGGTGCTTCGTCTTGAGAAAGGCTTCGGATCAGGCAAGTCTTGTGCGTGCGATTCGCCATCTGGTATATTGAAACTGGTCACGCGGGTTAGATCGTTTGTCTTGTTCGGGATAGGGTTCTTATTTGTGTCATGGCTTTGGATGTCCCGACGCGAGGCATTGCTGATCAACTGATCGAGCACCTGGTACTGCTGCCGGTCGTAAGGCGAAATTGAGGGAGAAGGATGCAGTTCACTGGAATCTACCGCCTTTGGACCCTCGTTCACGCGGTCGCCTGTAGTGTTGCGTCTGTGGAGGGGTGGTGTAGTGACGGAGTCTGGAGTCTGGTACATGTGGAAGTCTCCACATGCAGCAGTTGTGTTGTGTCTCTGGAAGGAAGTTCCATACATTGATGGTCTTTTGCCCTGGCCGTCGTTTGCTATCACAACTTGTCAGCTGGTAGCCCTTCAAGCTGCAGTTCTCATACTCACCAGCATACGCGTCCGTGCTCTTGTGTGGCCGTGACGAACTCTCATCTGCACTCTTCGAACCACTTCCGGTCGCATGTTCGGGATACTGCCCACTCTGTCTTGACTTGAAAGAGGATCGATCGTGGCCATCAATAGGGCCCGTATATGCGCCGCCAGCACCGAGGTCATCTCCTAAGCGATCGGTTGCTGCAGCTCTCGGCACGCTTGAGCTCCTATGCGCAGCATGTCTTGACGACGACAGGTCATCCGATGAGGACTGGTCTGTTCTGTGTGTTGTTTCTCGTGCGCTCTTGGCACGCGCCGGACTTTGACCTTCACTAGGATTCGTCTTTTCACCGCCAATGTTTGAATACGGCATTCTGGGGCGAGGATCCAGTGGGCTCGCGGGCTCTCTGAACTGGGCGAGGGGGTCAGCCATGGGGACTGAAGTGTCTTTCTGTGGCGTCATAGGCTCTTTCGGCGGCCTCGGTGGTGGTGCTTTGGCGCTCGAGTGATAACTATGTCTTGTCACTGGAGGTTCGTCCTCGCCACTACGATCCCCCGGCTGGTATCCAGCCCTCCTCGTTCCGAAAGAAGCTTCACGCCGTTGTCTTGCAGACTCGTTCCTTGGTGGCATAGGAGGTGGTTGCCCACTAGCAGGTCGAGGAGGGCGTGACGGGCTCGCACCGCTGGGCCCTGGCTTCTTGCGCATGTGTTCGAAGGCCTGAGCCGCATTCTTCTTAAGCTGGGGATCGTTCGCGGACTGTTGCTTTGCCGTGGGTGCCGTCCCGCTGGCGAATCTCGTCTGCCATCGTTGCGCGCCTGTAGGCTGTGGCGGAGGGGGTGCCGTCCGTCTGGTACCTGGGCCGTTGTTGCGTCGTGGAGGTGCCGGGAACTGCTCTCCAACGTGAGACCACGGGTTACCTTTGACGCCGGAAGCCCCTACGTGCGGTCTTCGGGAGAATGTAGCATCGAACTTTGCCTTTGACTGCGGATCACCAAGGATCTCGTGGGCGGACTGGATTTCTTGGAACTTGGCATTGACTTCCGTTTCGCGACCTGGGTTCCGATCGGGGTGGTACTTGAGAGCTGAGAAAATGTCAGTGAGCTTGCAGATCGGCATATTATACTGTGCGACCGACCGAGTTTGCGAAACTGCTTCTTGATTTCGGGAATGTCTGCCGTGGGTGGCAGCTCCAGATCCGCATAGTAGTCGCGCTCGCCCATGGCTGCCGCACGCAACCGTCAGGTTGAACGAAGGCTTCGCGAGGCTGTGTGGAAGGCTAGCAGGCGATTATCCTCGTCCTCAACATGTCAAGACAAGCCTTCGAGGTTGATTTAGGCTGATGATCGAGCTGAATATGCAGTTGCGCCCTCGTGAAGGTGGGGTCTCGAGGAAGCTGGTTCGAGGGATGCGTGTCTCAGCAGGGGTTCGGCAGAACGTGCCCTTCGTCGTTGAGAATAGCGCTCGATGTAGCTCTGCGTAAAAGGGCCTCTTCTCGTAGCACAGGACAAAGAACCGTGTGAAAGTTCCGGTCCGTTGGTTCGTGTCGTAGGATTCTAGCGGCGGGGTGGTCAGTCCAGAGGATGAGGTGGAATCACAACAGAGTAACCATCCGCAAATTCAAGAGAGCTTCTCAGAGATGAGCACTACCACGAGCGTACGAAGACAGTCTCGAGGTCGAGATAGGACGAGCCTGATGCCGGCGAACCAGCCTCACCTCTGGCAGGCATGATCTCAGTCGCAAACAAGCTTGCTGGGTAGCGTGGGCTGTTGACGGATCACTCACCAAATGACGTCAAATGAGTGCAGATCGCGAAAGGAACGCTGGGAAACGAATAGCAGCGAGGGCTAGGATCGTAGTCTGTGGCCAGGTCTCAATAAATCTCACGTGCAAAGGCGACCGTGGGCAGTGCTGCACGAAGCTATCTGCAGGCAGAGGTAGAAGTAGAGTCAGGGTATCGGTAGTGGGATGGGACTTGGAGAACCCCCAGGTGGGCGTTGGCCTGGAGAAATGGCGGGCCACGATGGGGCTCCAGATGCCGCTTGGAGATCAGCGTCACGTCTTGACTTGAAACTTGAGAAACGAGTAAAGCACACAGAAAGATAAGGTGGGTGATCGGCTGCAGAATGGGAAAGGTAGTGACGCTGGTGCATGAGTTCGCAATCTATCTGGTCTAGGGAGCGAGTGATGCGTTGGCAGCCTGAGCAGCGGCATAACCACTGGCACCGCTGCGGGTGGGTGAGGTGATGGCGAGGGTGCAGTGAAAGTGAGAGACGCGTGGGCTGCTGCAGTGATGGTGGCGCGTTCAGTGGCTCAGCGCCATTGACGATTTGAAGGCCCCCTCTAACCGCAATTGCCTCTGCCGGCTCTCAAGAACAAAAGCCATGCCAAGTCACCAATGTGCGCGAGCTGCTCAGCGTTTCAGAAGCACATAAAAGTGCTGGAAATATCTGGGTTCATATGTACGCATGACGATTTTCGAAAATGCATCTCTCCAAAGATCAGATTACCACGTCTCAACATCTCCAATGTCATGTACAATCAAGCCCCTCTTCCAAGCCCTTGTCTTACTCCTGGCTTGCCTCCGCTGCCTTCTCTGCTGCCAACTTCGCTTCCATCTTTCTTCGCGCGGCCAGGATCATCTCGTCTCTCCTTCGCTGCAGTGACGCCTGTCTCTCGTCCCGATTCGTGCTCCATCCCTTGCCCTTCTTGTCTTCCGGAGTTCCGCCTCCTGACGTCGATTGAACCTCTGTCGATCCAATCTTGCCACCCAGGTTGTATCTCGTGATTAGGTCGGGCTGCGACGGCTTCTGTGGCTGTCGGGCTGTCGCCGTAGTCGACGCACCTGCGCCAGATGCTGTTTGACTCGGAGGTGGAAGAGGTTGGAAAGTCACCGGTGGCTAGAGCAGGGGGTTCTGTGCGTCAGTATCGTGATTTCCAGAGGCGGTGCGCGACAACGAGGCGGAATGAACTCACCGTATCTAAACGCCCGGCCAGGATCCTCTCCGTGGTGCTCTGAACACTGCCTCCGTTCCTCTGCAGATCCCAAAGAATACTCCGACGATCAGCTTGCGGGAACATCTGCTGTATCCTCTCGACTGCCACCTCTCGCGATCGGACGAAAGCTTCGGGTGAGCGTCGAGCTTGGGGAGCTGCAGGTCCGCCGAAGAAGAGATACCGCACGATTAAGCCGCCGATGACGAGTATGGCCAAGAAGTATGGCAAGGGAATCTGGTCGTTGGCCATATTGGCGGCCAGGGCGAGCTTGTTCCGCCGGGCGAGTGATGAAGCTATTGATGTCGCGTGCGCGGGTCGGGTGGCTTGGGCGACTCTTCGGTCTATTGTGAATCGTAGAGCATCTAGTTCGGGGTGCAGGTGTACTTAAATGCTGCTTTAGGCGGGATGCGACTCAGATGAAGTGTTCGTCCTTGTGTCTGGTTGGCGGGAGGTCAGAGCATCGAGCAGCGTCACTATCATAAGCTCGGGCTCCAGAGTCGAGAACACCCGTGACGGGCCATGATCCACTATAAGTTGAGCGGGTGTGGAGGGGCCACAGCCAAAGGCAGGTAATGACGTGGGGTGATCCTCGGCTAAACGACGCACGACAGCATCGCCTCTAGGGTTGCTGGAAGAGCCCGAACCCATCGACTCGACCGTCCGTTTGCTTTATCTGGTTCATTTGGTTCATCTTGTTCATCTTCAGTTCCAAGACATTCTGGGCTGAGACCCATTGTACCCCGCGCTGGATTGACCACTGCACTAAACTACTTATGCGCCAGGAAGTGCCACATCGGAACTATATGTCCGTGAGCACGCTCTTCTAGTCCCCAGCTCCCATCACCATCAAATGGTCTCGATGTATCGCGTATTGCCATAGACGACGGATCTTGCTGCCTAGGTACCGTAGTCAGCCATATTTCAGATGACAATATCACGGCACCAACACCTGCTTCTACTGACGAACTGCACCTCCTGCCGTCAGGAACAGTTGTGATCCGAGTCGTGGTCTCTTGTGCATGCCCGTAGTGGCATCTTCGGCTTCATATCCCCGAGCTCCTACGTTTTGCCTCCCTTCTGCTACCAGCCGAGCCACCAATTCCAACAAGACCGGCTCATGTCCGATGACATCCACGCCACGGATCGTGGAGAAGCTGTATGGTAGCAGCATGGATGGGGTCACATCACCATTGCCCAGCCTTCCCCGCGGGGTTCTCCTCAACCTCCCATTGTTAGCGTCGCCTATTTGCAGGAGATTAACCGATGACTTTCCCAAAAGTGCCGTTGTCCATAAGGGACCAACCAATCAAGGCAGTATGCATAATTCGTTCATCCAATGCCGAACCTGCTTGCCTTATGGGCTGCTTACCCATCCGCGTGTACTGCATCGGACAATCCCCGACGGCATCCAGCCGACAGAACAGGAACAGCACTGATAGATCAGGTTCACTGTGTTGACCTGCTCCGGCGAGCCTATGTTCACTGGGCGTATATAAGGACCGTGTCTTGACCTAGAATCTGGATCGGGGGGCTCCCCAACCGACTGAGACGCTCTTCAGCAGACTCCTCTATTTCAGACTGAGCTCGTAGTAGCTGTCTCGTCTATTTTACACAAGTATGCACTCGTCAGTCAGAACTTTCTCGCAAGCAGCCGTTGCGCTGCTGGCTGCTGCAATGCCTACTGTTGCTCAATTTGGTTCCCCCGGGCACACAAACTTCTCTGACTTCTTACCCGTCGCTGAGTTCCCCAATGCCCAGCAGGAGAACCTGACCCGTATCTTCTCCGAGGCTGAGAAGATCGTCAGGCAAGACCTCGCCTACGACTTCACGTACCGCTGCCTCTGGACCCGAGGTACCCTCTACCCCATTGGTGCCACCATTGGCGGCGACTATTTCATGAAGCCTCGCCGTGTCTTCGATGATCTCTACTTCATCGGCTACGCGAGCGTCTCCGCTTGGGCCATCGACACGGGCGACGGACTGATCGTCATTGACTCGCTGTACAACGAGGACGAGATCGAGCGGATCCTTATTCCAGGCCTGCAGACATTCGGTTTCGAGATGAGCGATGTCAAAGCCCTGCTCATTACTCACGAGCATATTGACCATTATGGTGGCGCGGGATACATCCAGAAAGAGTACGGCACGCCCATCTACGCGTCGGAACAGTGCTGGGATGTCATGGCTGATATTGAGGGCACGCCGACGCGAGACAAGACCATTGGCGATAGCGAAGATCTCAAGGTCGGCAAGTATGCCCTCACGGCCTACCACACGCCAGGACACAGCGATGGGTGCCTCTCGCTCATGATCCCAGTCACCGACAACGGCACGCCGCACCTAGCTGCCCTCTACGGCGGCGGAGGCGTGCCCGCAGGCGCTGAGAACAAGGCTTTGCAGATGAAATCTTTTGCTCGGTTCGCCGACTTGGCAAAGAAGAAGAAAGCGGACGCCTTGGTGTCGAACCATGCCACTCAGGACCAGTCGCTCCTAAAACTTGAGATCCTCGATGCGAGATCATGCAAGGATGACCATACCGGCCACCACAAGCCTGGACCTGGCGGCAAGAAAGACAAGGTCAAATGCAGTACTGGGAATCCGTACGTCGTCGGGACAGATTATTATGTGCGATATCTGCAAGCCATGAGCCTGTGCGTGGAGATGGTTGCTGCCAGGAACGGCGAGGATCTTCACTATTGATAGAACATCAGAAAGAGAGAGGCTTCAGGCACGGTTGGCCTGGACCCCTCACCTGGATCGGGGGCCAATGCTGCGGTTCTGAGCCCGTATCAACGCCTCAGCTTTGTGCATTTACCTCACTTCACCACAAGTAACGCATTGTGCCAGAAGCTCCGTATAGCTTGCAGTAGCAAGCAGTCGTATTGATGCACCTAGCCTACCTCAGCGGTGGCCAACCTGAAATATAGCAACAATCAATATGACCATGTAAACAAGACAAGTTCTCCTTTCCAGGAGGTCAAAGGATTCACCAGCCACCCCGGGCATGCTACCGAGGACCGATGTCCTGAACCTGAAAACTGCAAACGCCTAGCAGTTGAGATCAAACTGATCTCAGAAGTCACCCCTGCTCAAGCTCATGTATACGTCGACCGCCTCCCTTCGCCCATGCTTCGCGGTGTGGTTCGATATCACGGGGCAACCGGAGCTTGTCCAAGAGTCGTATCAAGATCTCCGTAGTGGAGAGTGAACTCGCGCTATTTCCAATAGTCAGTGCGCTGCAGTCTCAAAAGTGTCTGGTCTGTATAACCGCAACATACCCTGTTCTTACACCATTCTGCCGTATCCCAGATGATGTAGTAGCCTCGCTCGTGGCTGGGGCTTAGTACTTGAGGGGCCATGTGCTCGTCCTTCGTGAGCCACACCCGCAGCTTCTTGTGCCATCGCCAGTTGCGTGTGTGCCTAAATCTCGTCAGTCTATGCACTAATCATGACGAGACAACTTTGACATACAGCTCTACTGCTGCCATTTGTTGTCGGAGATCAGCAGGACAGCTGTAGAAAATCCAGAAGAGTGTCTCCTCGTTGAAGTTCTGGATCTTGCTATCAATGGGCTTGACATTCGTGACGTTGTAGCAGTCAGGTAGGCGGAATTTTGCGTTCGAGACAGTCGGCCTCGGCGCCGCATCATCAAACAGGGAGTACATCTGGTTAGAGATAGGTCTGGGACTTGAGGTCAGTTGGGTTTCTACGCGCAGCAAGATGCTTTAGTCTTCAAAAACATACTCTGGTGAGCTGAGGTCGAGGCCAAGTTGGACTGGGTCGATGCCGACAACCATGGACTGGAAATCAGGATAATTGTGCATCAGGGTCCTCAGGCCCTTGATGCCCCATTTGTCGACAGCTGGCATTCCCTCCAACGGGTCAACAGCTTCGGGGCCTTCAGGCTCTTCCTTGGACTTCCCAGAGGCTGAAGCAGGGCCGATCGCGCCATGGTCACGCACAGGCACATTGTCTTGGGTTGGTGAGCCTTTGCTCGCGTCCTCATTGCTGAATGAGGCCGAGTTCTGCCGCGGTTCATCATCGTCTGCCGCAATCTTCGAGTCCTGTGGTCCAGACCCAGCTAATGAATGATTAGCATAATCCCAACCTGCTAACACGCATCGGGTGTCTACCTGGTCCAATGCCTGGGGGCGAGCGTCCTTCACTCGCTCGGCTATTCGCCGACAGAGCGTTTAACAGACCATTGCCCCTGTTCGCGGGCGTTGATCCAGTTTGAGTTCCAAAGCCAAGCGACGACATAAGATTCTGTGCCCTCTCTGAACCAATCTCGCCCCCCGCGTTGCGGTTCAATGGTGGGAACGGGTCGTCACTCCCGGTGGACTGCCCCTGTGGTACGGACTGTTGGTTGCTCTGACTACCGTAGCGGAAAGAGCTCTGTGTGCCTTGTAACCGCGACGAGTTCTGGCCGAATGGATCATCTTGAGCCTGTTGTTGGGACGACATCGGTGTCGACTGGTTGCGTGGTATCGGTCCACTCATGTTTCTCGAGCCACCGCCAGCGGAAGACCACATTGACGATGGGTTGGAGTTCGACATGTGTGAGTTGTTCGACAACGAGGGGAACTCGCTAAAGAACACGTTAGTATGGTGTCTGATGCGTTGGTGCGTGTTACGTTATGGTGTCAGACGAAGGGTCGTGTGGCTCAGGTCTCACGAGCGAGCTGGACTCGTCCAGTGTCTGGCCCTTCAACACAGCAGAAAACAGCATTTGTGACTCGGCTCGTGATGACGTTGGCGGTAGAGCAAGCGTAGCGCTGGGGATCCCCATGGCCAATCTAGGCTTCTTCCGAAGCGAGGACACATCCCGTGAGGAATGGCCACTCCCCACAGCGGCTGTTGCATGCTCGGAACGGGTAGGGAACTGTGCTTTGGTAGGCAAGAGCAACTTACGAAAGATCCAACGGTGTTGCAGGTGATGACCCACTGAGGCTCTGAGCAAAACTGACGTTACCACCGCCGCCCAGCTGACGAGCCTGGTTACTCTGAAGTCCAGCACCCCCCATCGGCATGCCTGTGCCAAATGCCCAGCTGCCGCCGTTGTTCCCTAAGCTCTGCAAGTCAGTCCCAGACCTCTCGGCGCCGGCATGGCGTTAGGGCCTATCGCATGATTGCGCACCTATTTTCCCATTCGGTAACCGGTTCGACACTGAACGAGCTTGCTGCTGTGGTTGCTGCTGTTGCTGTTGCTGTTGACCACCAAAACCACTGGGCATCCCCCTCAGCGACTGAGGCATCGCTCCTGTTGCGCCACAAGTCAGCGTCTGCAGCATATCAAAGTCGTAACTGCACACAATGCAGAGCCACAAAAGTCCATTTCCACGAAACCTCGTGCACTAGGCTCAACGCCACAGCCATATGTAGATCATCGTCGGTGCGAAGGCGGCGCCAACGAGTTCACACGAATCAAGTGTGAGGACGAAGTCCCCCAACGCCTGCCTCTTGCCGTACGAAGTAAGGACCGTCGCATGGAAGCGTGTCTCCCTCGGCTGCGCAGCTATACAAGGTCGGGCGCAGAGTCTGCCGTCCAACGCTTGTGCGCCGCTGCATCGAGATGGTTGTTGGGACTGGCAGGAAGGAAAGAAGGACGGTCCTACCTGGCCTGTTCATGGCTATTGATGCGCGTGCGACAGCAGCAATTGTCTGATTCGTTCGATCGTTCGATGCTCGAGCAGCTTCGTTCACGCAGGACTTCCCAACTCTTTGCCGCGTTGTTTCTCGGGTGTCGTTTTAGGGGTGACGTTGCTAGATTGGCAATTGTTCGAAAGAAGTGGACGTTCAACGAGGTCGCGACAACGGCAAGGCTCTGGCAACTACGTTTGGTTGCGTCCCTCCACAAGGGTGGCCTTGCATCGGAAGCAAGTGGGGCCGCCCCGATACTGCGTCCACGGCACTTCAGTCCATTGAGAACTGGCTACCCTATATCATGTTCATGACTCTGGGCTCAACGCCTGTAAACATTAGAATGACTCGGAGTATCGAGCAAGTCTTTGCTTCTTTGAAAACTTGAAGGTCACTTTACCAAGGCAATCGAAAGATTCATAACTTGTTCTCAGTTTTGGTCTATTCCAGACACCGTCTGAAGCTGCCGGCAAAGTCTACCTCTCCCAAACCTCTACCGATGAAAATGATCTTGCCCTCAGATGGAGGTGGCTCGTCACTATGGGGCGCATCTGTGAGCTCAAAGACCTCTCGCACACCTTGCAGCATCTTGATCTGGCCATTTCCCAACAAGATTCTACCCTTTGATCGATGCACCTCGAACTCTGCCTCCTTCTCCTCTTCTGGAAGCTTTTGATCCCAGAGGACGGCACGGAGCCATCGATCAACATTCTCCAGTTGCTCAGAACGGAGCCGGTCGACAGGCACTGTGATTGTAGAGATAGTCTAATTGATTCAGTCAGCGTAAACGGACCTGGCGAATATGATATCTACGACATACCGGATCAAGATGAGAATGTCCCTTCACCTTCGCTTCCGCTTCGTCGAATTGATCGTACGCGTGTAGGTCCAGTAACAGCCCTTCGAGTTGAGGCACCTCACTCTTTTCGGTGAAATGTACCTTGGCGATGCCGTTTATTGATGTGATCCTGGACTTGACTTGTTCGAGCTCATCAGATGTCACGAGGTCAGTCTTGTTGATGATGATGACGTCGGCGTGAGAGATCTGAACATGGGCGGTCGTCATCAAGGGTCCATGACCCTCATGATCATCGTGGCCTTCAATCTTGCCTTTTGGATCGTCAAGACTTCGTAGGATGTTCTTCGCGTCGACAAGGGTGACGATACCATCCAGGTAGATCGTGCTGCCTAGACCGTCGTCGACCCAGAAAAGGGGCGCAAGGTTACCGGGATCTGCCAACCCGGTGGTCTCGAGCAAGATGTAATCGAAAGCGCCCTTCTTTTCCATCAAAGATTCTATCGCATTGACACCCGTGTCCCTAAGTCATGTCAGCGATGTATTGCGCATCGACATTCTCGCTTTGGGCCCTTACTTGACTGAGCAGCAGATGCATCCATTGCCGACTTCAAGCCACTCCTCAACTTGTTCGTTACCCTTGTTCACTGTCAAGGACTTCTCGATGTCGAGAGCTGAGCCAATAAAGTCAGCAACTGGTCAGCCAGGCGATGCCCACATGTTACTCACAGTCTCCGAACTCTGCGTTTCGTTAGCCCAGATTTCGAAATGTAGGATTTATCTACGTCACCGACCGTTCATGATAACCGCAATCTTCTTGCCATGCTGCGCTGTCAGGATGTAATTAAGTAGTGTTGTTTTTCCAGCTCCAAGATATCCTACAAATCTGTCAACAGTCCGTCGCCTCATATTTACCTCCCCTCCTTACCTGTAACAATAGTGATGGGCACTTTTACTGTGACCTCGTGAGTGTCCGGTGCGGCGTCGCCTGTTTGCACCAGCTCAGGAGGTGCATCGTCGTCGAAATCCATGTCGAAACTCGAAGAAGACCTGGTATGATCCAAGGTCTGAATTTCGATATAGTTCAGGTATGACACTTATTTACCTCCAACATGCGGCCTCCAGATGACGTTTGTTCCTGCAGGTACAGTATAGCTTGAGGCCCCGTGATATCGATAAGCTATGGGGGTGCATGATATGCATCTATCAAGCTCAACACGTACCTTATGCATCTATCAGGCACAAAGCACCAGCGCAAGCGCCATCGTCTTTACTCCAGATCCCACGCGACAGCTTCTCCATTGCCGTATACCGCTGCGCGACGCTTTACGATCCTTCTCGAATCTTCGCTGAACTGCGACGCAATCTATCACAATGGCGCTGGCACCGAGCTCGCCTCGACTGCCCAGCCCACCGCCGCCCGCCGAAATTCAACTTGGGCCCAAATCCCCATCTGGCGGTGCAACAGCTAGCCTACACCCTACACATATCGAGCAGACACTCTTGGATGCACATTCTAAGCGAAGAGTACACCCGGGAACCAAAGCAGCAGATATGGCCACAGGCCCGCCGGTTGTGCCGCTGGAAAAGGTAAGCAGACCAACAGCGACATCAGTAAAGGAGGCATGCGCTCCATGAGCCTGATCGCTGACACTCAGATAGCTCGACTCTCCTTTCCAGCTCCAGGAGCATCTAGCCGCCCTACACAACCAAGCTACATCTTCAGGCACCCGTGCTCTGACCCGCGAAGCCGCCCAATCCCTCGCTACCGTTCCCGAAGGCATTGATCGTACTCTCTGGCTCTACGAACTCTGTCGCTTCCTTATCTCACAGTGCAACACCCTGATTGTCGGCTTTCTCTTCGACGCACCTCCTTGCAGTGCCAACACCTGCCCCGAGATGCGCGCTTCCGAGTGGCAGTTCCTATGCGCCGTTCACGAGACACCAAAGAGCTGCTGCGCAATCGATTATTGCTGTCACACGCTAGACTGGGCCGCCAATGTGGTCACAGACCAGAAGATCTTTCCTAGCCGCTTCATGGTTCAGAGCGACGCGCAAAATAAGAACCTCGGGCTCCGCAATCTTGTCAACGTGTTCAGGAGGCTGCACCGCATATTCGCCCATGCGTGGTTTCAGCACCGCAGCGTGTTCTGGGCGGTCGAAGGCCAGTCGGGGCTCTATATCTTCTTCAAGGCTGTCTGTGACACCTATGACCTTCTGCCAGCCGAGAACTACAAGCTGCCTCCCGAGGCCGAGGGCCTAGAAGTACCGCCCACCGAGTCCGAGGGCGAAAAACAGCCACCGCCAGTCATCCTTGAGCGGGAAGTCGACGGAGACCACGCCCAACAAGCATCCGCGACGAACAATCACAAATTCAACTTTGAGGACGTCAACATCCAGCCACCCAGTCGCACCAACACAAGACGGCATATTAGGGCCAGTCCGTCTACGGGCAGTGCAGTGACCACGGTAATGGAAACCGAGGAGGAAGAGGGGGATGGCGTGACGAAAAAGATGAAGGAGCTGCAGCTTTCAGCGCCTGAGACCGTCGCGGAGGAGCCGGACAGTGCTGACGTTCCCGTCATCGTGGACCACTCGGCTGTGGACGACGCGCCCACCCCGACAGCAGGACCTAAGACTACTGAGGAGGAGGAGGGAGAGAGCGGTGCTGAACCTGCAGCTGATCAGACGGTGATTGAAGTGCACAGTGAACCGGAGGAAAAGCCCGCCCAAGCTGGCAACGAGGGCAGCACCCGTTCCGAACACACTCAGGGGTCATCCGCCGACACCACAGTCACAGAGACCTCAGTAGACACAGCGGAGACTGATGTCGTATCAGAACCCGCCGAGTTGGCGCTAGAAGAAGAGGATGAGAAGGTGGAAGGTTCGAAGCCAACGGAAGAAGGCGAGGCTCAGGCATCTGAGCCCCTGGATGAAAAGAAGGAGTGATTTGTTGTTTTGCACAAGGCGTCATGGGATATGCCAGGAACGTTGAGGTTTGTGTAATCACTTCGATGATATCAGGGTGAATAGGGTTCGCTCCGCGACATGAGACACATGTACATTAGACAGGTCAATGCTGTAATCCAACTTGACACCAACACCCGGATCGCGAGCAGGATATGAACATTTGGCACTTAGGCAGTCCTGTTTTACTTGACAGGTTATCCTAGTATGTTGCACCGCTGGTTCTATGATACCCTCTATCTAGCTCAACTTTCGTTTGACCCGTTTCTTCACGACACTTGGCCATGACAACGTACGTGTTCAAGGAACACATTATGGCTAGCCTAGACCGTTGAAATTTCCACTGTGCTCCAACAATTGTAGCTTCGCGAATATATGCTGAACCTCGCGCAAGCTCTCTTGTTGTGCAGTGACAGCGGCAGCGTTCCTCTCGTCGGCAAAGGCCCGTATGCTTTGTAAGATGGGGCTGAAGCCCTGGTCATCGGGCAACCACCATCGCTCGCACGCAGGGTCGCGGAACAGCTGAGCCATCTTCGTTCTCAGGCTGAGAGGGTGAATGTATCTAATGCTTCGTCAGTCGATGCTGTGAATGGCCCCTCTTCCATCTGCCAGGTTCCTCATCGTGGAGGTTTGGGGCGTTTCTTAGGCGCGGGCTCTTACCCTTTAGTTTCTAGGAGAGCAAACTTGCGCCGGCACCACATGTGGTGCTTCGAGTCTTGTGGTAAGAAGAGCGCGGCAATAGCGATGCACGCTTGAACGAGGATCAAGGTGCCTTTCGGCGTGGAAGGCCAATATTCCAGGGTCTCGAAGTATTGACAGGTAGCGTATGCGTGCATACCAAGGCTCACAAAGAGCTGTTCTGGAGGCGTGTTGGATGATTGACATTTGTGCATTGTCATGATCGAATGCCATTCTGCCATGATGACTGTTGAGCTGAACAGCGGGAAAGAGTAAAGAATGCCTGGTGAATAGGGATCCACGATGTCATCAGGATCCGGGGGTCCTCGATGGGGGAAGTGTGTCACTAGGTATCGAGCATCGGTGAGCGCCGGATCCCATGTATCTCTCCAATCTTCGAGGCGTCGGGTCAGCCGATCATGGCCTTGGTTGAAGTCCTCGGGGGTCATCTGACCTCGGCTTCCTTTTGCGAAGAGGATAGACATGTCGTAGGTAATGAGCCTCAATCGAGCTGTGCGCTCATCCATCTTCCATCGTAAGACATCCGGATTGGCCGACCCCTGGCTCTGGTTATAAGATATTACGCTGTTGAACCATTCTCGCGGCAAATCTGTCGGAAAGCCACCCATCAAAGCCACGAAGTTGTCGAAACGGCCATACCACGTCAGGCACATCCTACCCACCGGAGTTTGCATGACTGATTGTGGATTGAACATCTTAGTAATGATCTCGAAGGCAGCCTTTTGATGGCCCATGAGATTTACCCAATCGCCAAGGTATTCCTAAACTATATCAGCAAAAGCCCTTCCCCAGCGCAAAAGTCGAGACAATACCTCAATAGTGGCCAACTGCAGGATGGTTAGCAAGGTTCCTATGCTATGTTTCTCCTTCTTCTGCAGAGCTTGCAGTAGAAGAATGACGCTTTTGTTGTAATATCGAAGGAAGTCCTGAAGCTTTCCCGAGGGGTTCTGAAGTGTCGAGTGGTAGGCTGAGAAGCCCACTAGAGCATTTAAGAGAGCTTCGCTGCGGAGAGCCATATTCGGCAAGATATCCTTGAAGAAATTGTCAAAGTCATTCGTGATGCAGTAGTGATAATTGGTCACGTTATCAGTGAACCATCTCAGATGGCGTTGCATGTCAGAGGGGAGATGAGACCAGTCTGGAGACCCTGCTGACGTAGCCGGAAAGTCGGTAGACGGGTACACCGAAACACTTGTGGTTGTGACGGTCGAGGCAGATGGCGATGAACTCTTGTTGCCATCATGGGATGATGACCCACTATCAACACCGCCAAGGTGTTGCAAGTTCGGAAAAGAGATGCCAGTCTGCTGGTAATCGTTCGTTGCCGATGGGTCGGCATCCTCAGGCTCGCTTTCGTCTGGTATTGCCCAGAGACCTTGGTCTCGCTCAGCCTCATCCGCGACACCCTCATTTGATGAATCAGGACTTGTAGGTTGTTTGGCCTGTACTGCCTCCTTGGAACGAGCACTTGAAGGCTTAGGGGGTGGTGGATCGGGGTAGACACATTCGCGGTTTCCCTTTTTGCATCCTTGGTCATGTTAGCTTTTGAGATCTATTGACTCAGGAGGTTCCTGCCTCACTCTCGCATACTGGCCGGTTTTCGTCACACTAATTTCCGTTAATGATTATCGTTTATGCATGCCTCGACTGACTTTACCTTGACTCTCCGACTCCTGCACATAAAGCAGCCAGACCTAGTTCTGCGATGCTTGACGGCGTTCAGATCAGAGCCAAGCCCAGCGTTAGATCTCCTTCGGCCTTTATGAGCTTTTGGTGGATTCGTTAGGCCCTGATCTTGCAGCCCAGGGAAGTAGCTTGTGCTTGCATGTTGCACGGGTGTGACAGAAGCGTTCGGCGCCATTGGTGGGCCAGGAAGCATCGTGGCTTGCAACTCATCAGGCGTACTGGCCTGAGCGACCCCCGCCGCCGTCATCGACGACAGGAAGTCGTGATAATACTCACTCATCTTGTCGACGTATTTGCTTCGATGGTGGAATCGCTTCTGCGAGTAGATCGCGGGTCTGCAATAAGCCTCTTATGGTCCGCTCATCAATCGCACGCTGAGGTGGACTAAACACTGGCGAGCATCGTCTTCATGCGCATGGACATCGAACAGCTGCGGGCCAGGCAGTGTGTCGGTGCGCAAGATACTGAGACAGATGGCGATTTGTTCAGCGTACAGCGCGCGAACAGGCGGAGGGTATCTTGACGAACTGAACTTCAAGGTAGGTCTGAATCAGAGAAAAAGCCAATAGAGTTGTTGCTGGTTGTGACATTGGGCGGAGGAGCCACGAGGAGACTGTGATCATAGGCCGGGGTCGGGTTGGACAAAGCGTCTTTTCGGTACTGTCAATAACCTTCGCTGAAGAGTCTCAAATCGGTGGCACGCCGAAACGTTTTGTAGGCACAAAGATTGAAAAATGACAACAGCCTCAGCGAGACGATGGGCAGAATGACCGCGTCCTGTAATCTGTCGAGCGTCCACAAGGCCGGGCCAGGGTCATGGAAGCTAAACCCCGCCAAGGATAGGCTGCACACTGAGGTCACCCTGGGGTGGCCAGTATTGGGGAGGTGCTCAAAAAGCGGCTTGGTGGTATGGCCGGGACGGGTATCGTGAAGAGCGGGATCGAGGACGACCCTTTCTTGGGTCATCAGCGAATGGTGGCAAGAATCAGGTTGCTTCTCTTTATCTTGAACCGCACTCTCTGCAGCGCACAATGCGCGAGGAGTCGAAAATGGTTGGGTGATCGATGATCCAACCACACAAACAAGCCGTGAAGGGTGTTATAGGTTATTGGGGCAGCACATACGGCATACTATGTCGCGACCCCTGGTCAAAGCAACCCATTCTCGCTCACTGAAGCACGACGTTAGTAGGTGAGTGTGACTTAGTCTGAGCCGTTTCGGTGACGTGGGTGGTGTCATGATCCGGTACCAAAGTGACATTCTCTACACAGAAGCCGCCGTGTGTGGTCACCCAATCGACGCCACAGGCCAAAGAAGTTGTAAGGTTCGTCGTGAACCCCTTGAAAAGTTCAGCACCAAGATCACGAAGCTGTAATGTATATAGGAGGTGACATTTCGGGAGCGATGTGAACAATGAGACCCCAAATAGCAATTCCTGCAACACCGCCGAGGTCAGACTGGGAACTCGAGAAGGCTGGTAATGTGTAGCCGCCTCAACTTTCCGGTCCGTTTGTCGATACTAAATAAGGTGATATCTCATCTTGATGGAGAAATAAACCGGTCCAAAGCATGTCCTGATACATGGCTTCGTCGGCAGGCGTGTACTACATTCGAAGCTTCCCAGGGAAATTCAAGCGTTTCGGGATTCGAAGAGCGGAAAACCAGACACAGGCTACGGTGGTGGCTTTCGTGAGTGGTGCAGCTCCAGCATGATGAAATGTCGACAGGGATAGTCGAATGCAGAGGGGGGAACAGGCAAAAGCGGGTTGATCAACGCCAGGCCCGCATTGTCGCTCGATCGAGGATGGCCTACCACAGGCTGTCCAGTGGATTGATTGTGTGTAGACAGGGGTGTCTGTGGAGTTCGATGCGCAAACGGCAATCTACCAACCAGGACGATCTGTACAGTACACAGTGACGGTCAACAAGAGAGAGGTGACCTTGCTTTCGGCCTCGCACTGGAACGCCCTGCAGATTTGCTGAACATGGCCTCGGCGACCATCACCGCCTTCTCCAAAAGTAAAGTCGCATGTGCATCAGGGGGACATATCTCTGAGGCTTCAACAGTTCGTCTGCCGGTCAGAGAAGCAACGCAGCGCCGTCATAGGAAGGTATAGGCGGCAGGAAGGCAATAGCCCCAATGCCCTGGTGTCTTGTTTCCACACAGGCTTCACCTGCCAATCGACAAAAGGTCAGAGCGGTGGCTCGTGCCAGGCATCTCAGCTTCCCCACTCCCTCGTGAGGGCTGCGAGGGTGCCCTCTCCATAGCATCACCATCCACCCTGAACAGAGATCCCCGTTTGAGCTGGCGCAGGTGGACCCCGACTGCGCAGGGGTGCACCCGTGGAATGTCACGTCTCATGCCCCTTGAGCTGTGAGGTTGGGGCTTCTGGCGCCAACAAGGACATGGCTCCAGCGGCCAGATTAGATGCGTACTTGGATACGTGCGACCGTAAATGCAGACAAGGCGCGCCATATGGGCGTTCCAGGGCCTTGTGTATTCTGACCAGGAGGGCGAAGGATAGCGGGGGTGATCCTTGACATCTGTTGACGGGTGCGGCACAGTGACTGTATGGATTGGCCGAACAGAGACCTGGTCCCTCATGCTCATACCAGAGCATCGGTCTCAGCGTCCAGGTCCATCAGGCTTGGTGAAAGATGGTGCGTACGGTGTCGTCCCGCTGGTGCCGGGTTCTGGGCCCGGTGCACAAGGGTGTGTGATGGGTGAGGCCATGAATGATGAAAGGCCAGGAATCGTTATGGTGGGCCAGTGAGATGGGTGAGCGGGAGTGGATGTGAGAGCTGAAGCATGGCCAGAAATTGGCCAAGTCCCCGAACGGTGACGGTCGACAGATGCTTGTAATCGGGGTTCCTGCGGGAACAGGGGTAAGGAAGGAGTCGAATACTGAAGCTGGGTGTGGACCAGCACCGGTCAGAGATCCAGCTCGTGCTTTTTGAGGATGGAGATCACGATGATGATATGATTATCCGCGCTCAACAGAGTTAAGAGAGGGGTCAGAGGTTCGGTGGGAGGTGGGAGGGGCTGTTCGATGATGGGGCAGGTACTCCGTACGTTCGCTGCCTGCACCTGAACTGCAGACCTGCATGCAGCCCAAGCTTGTCCTACTCAAACCTTAGGCTGTAAGATAGATCTGCAGTGGCCTTGGGCAACTACGGCCAGGATTCAACGCCCATCTTCCAGCCTGAGATTCGTCCTCTGCCTCAACGCCAGCAACCGGCAAAGGAATCGGAGCTGCAGCCCCTTTCATCCCACCATTCCTCATGTAATGCATTCTTGCGACGTGCTGCATTTCTAGCTTGTCCAGTATCATCGACCCGCTGACCCGCTTTGTTCAGATCCCTCCACTCCGTTTCCACCACTTTTCTGCATCTCCGTTTCTCCAACCACCCTTTCCATCTCGACGCTCGAAATGAAGACCCCATCCATGTCGCGGATCACTGCTACAGCCTGCATGATCATCTGATGTTTCAACGCAACTTTCCCGCTTCTGCGTCACAGCTGGCCCGTTCTGAATGCTCCAGGGTCAGCAGGGCATCACAATTGACTACTTAAGAACAGACAACGATCACTGCCATTGTGGCCGTCGATCACTTTGGGCAGTACAATGCTCTGACCCGTGGGATCTGGACATTGCTCAAGAGCCCGCTCAGTCTCACGGCAAAGCCGCTGAAACGACACGCCGTCCATGTACCAGCAGGCTGTTCTCATAATGGACACTGAAGAACTGCTCTAATGGCTGTTGATAGCACACACGTAGGGCCTGTCCACCGAAAGTCCATCAGAACTCTTAGCTGTCTTTACGTTTTTGTCGAGGCATTTATCCTACCGGATCATCTGCAAATATCGATTGGCTGGCTCATGTGCTCTGGACTGGACTCCCTGGCAGAACCGAGTCACGACCCTGTCCGCGCACCGTGTCCTAAGAGCTCGTGGCCAGCCTGCATCAGTCACTGACGTGACAACACCACTAGTCAATTAGCTGCAGGACCCCAAAGGCACCAAAAGTGATGCGTCCCGACACTCCGGCGCCGGCGCCAGACCTTGTAGTGGGCCGCCGATGGACAGACAGTCACGTTGGGACCGGTTGGGTCGTCCGTTGTCTGTGTGCGTGGTGGACCTTGGGCGAGAAGCTAGGCGGCTGGCTGCTGAGATGAAACCAGACCGTCAGCCACTAGGCTCATCTGCGGCACGTCACCAAGAGCCATGCGTTCGGGAAGATTGTCTCCCGTGATTTTGGACGTCCTGGCCCCGTGGCCAAGAGGAACGCGCCAACTTTAATACTGCCAGGGCCAACCCCTCATAGCAGAAAACTGAGAGTCAGAGCTGAGTGGGCTGAGACACGAAAGTGACAGCGCGAGGACGCAACGACACGTTGACGGGCACGCTCCCCTGCACACGCCCCTCCCCGCGCCTAAAAGCACGATGCCAGCCTTCAGCTTCCGAAATACGGCGCGTTTGATACGGAATGTCCTGGCTTACCCGCCGCTTGCTGCGGCTACCTCATTGCGTCTCACTTTATGGCTGCTCACCGTCGAGTGTATCCTGGGCGGTTGTTAGTGCTGTCGCCCATTGTCAGCCGCAACGCCTCTGCCCTCCTTCATACCATGCAGTGTTGTGAGGTTGTTTTTGGGCCACAGACAAGCTTGTTGATTCTTGCTGGCGTGCGCTTGTCAATTTAGTCTGCGTGTTCAGAATTGTCAGCCTCGGCGCTGCACCTTGTTGTATAGCAGCAGCAACATGGAGCTGTCGCGTCACCAGAAGACATCAAGTGGCTTGAAGCTGAGAGACTGGGTTTCCCTGATACTTGAGAATGACTTGCACGCGGCAGGTCTGCCCTGCAGGTGCAGGCGAGAAGCTTTCCACATACGTACGCCTAGGCCGTTGGTTATGGTCTTGAGTCGTGTCTCACCTCGGATGGGAGCACTAACGTGAACACCCACCTGCACCTCTTCATATCGGGCTTAAGTAAGCTACCTACCCTGTATGGGGCTCAGCCTGCCTACCAGCCTGTGAGGCCAAATGCTTTATCGCCGACTGAAAGAAGTGACAAGCGGCTTCCATGAAGGTGACGCGAGATGCGATGCATCTTCTTGCTTTCTACATCTCGGCTGTGTCGAATTCGCACGACATGGCTTTAAGCACTACGCAGGTAGATTAGCTGGAACCCAGAACTCATTTGGTTCACAGCTTTGGGAAAGGGCCCAACGTCCAAGCAATGACTCGTCGCTGCACAGGTTCAGGGGTTGGGCAGAAAGCGAATTACAAACTCAAAACAGAATGAACCCAGCTTCAGGCACCTACGATATCTGATAATCAATCAACTTTTTCGTGTATCGCGTGGCAGCCCCATTGGCATGCTCTTATCGTCAGATCCGACATCGCTGATCTGACGATACAGGGTGGATCTCGAAGCGCGAAAAGTCACGGAACTGTCCCGAACTCACCGATTAACACGACTGAAGCGTGATACGAGGGGAAAACTTCCTGGCAACCTACAGACTTGCTCTTTTACTTGTGGCTTCACATCCGAAGTTGTTGGCATCTGTGACGTGAGTCGCTCGCCGGACGGGGTTGCGCCAACATGCCTTCACCGATGGATTCATTGCTAAATCTCGACCCGGTACCCCTTTTGCTCGTGGCCGTCACCGTCGTCGTCTTTGTCGTCCCGATCTTCATTCTCTTTCCGCCTGTGCCTGTGGATACCGACGATGTGCTCGGCCAAACGCACTCCAAGCTAGGACTGGATCCGACGACGAGCAATTTGCCCAAACGCATCTCCGGCTCGGCAGCCCTCAAGGAGCGAGCGCCAAAGGTTCAGAGCCTCTGGATCTACCCGATCAAGTCGTGCAAGGGAATTGAGGTAGTGAGGAGTAATGTGTTGCCCACTGGACTGGAGCATGACAGGTTGTTCACCTTCGCGATGCTGGGAGGGACAACTCCAGCAAATGGACAGCAGCCGGATAATGTGTGGAAGTTTCAGACTCAGCGCCAGCTTCCACTACTCGCCAATGTCACGACGGATATCTGGCTTCCAGATATCAACAAGGAAAGCCGCGCTTTGGGTCGCCCGAAAGAAGGGTTCCTCGTTGTCAAGTTCCCTTGGACGGATGCCGGATGGCGTAGCGTCTCACAACGCTTCGTCGCTAAGCTGAGCCGAGGCTGGAGTGCGGTCCCCAAGAAGGAATTCATTCTGCCGTTGGAATTTCCCTCGTCCGATGAGCAGAAGCAGCAGGGTTATGAGTTCGGAGAAGTGAAGGTTTGGAAGGAGACTGTCTCGGCTTTGAACATGAGCAAGGAGATCCCACCTGAGCTGTCGCAGTACCTCGGCGCGAAAGGCAAGCTTGGTCTGTTCAGGATGGATCCAGAGGTGAGACAGCGAGAGGTCTTCCGATGTGCGATGACGAAGGATGCTTTGGGTTATCAGCCCATTGTGGACTTCCAGGATGCGGTAAGCCATTTATCTGCCCATCATTAGAGCTTGTATCTGAATCGGTCCTCACTGACTCGTCTACCAGTATCCCCTCCATCTCCTCAATCTCTCAAGCGTCGTAGACCTCGAGTCCAAAGTCCAAAAAGACAAGGACCTGGACTACCTAGACCCTCGTCGCTTCCGCGCCAATATCATAAGTAAGTCTTCGGAGCCGGCATATCCACCCCTGCAAATCACTGACAGAGGCACAGTTTCTGGCACAGAGGCTTATAACGAGGATGAATGGAGAAGGATCAAATGCGCCCCCAGCAACGAAGAAGATGGCGACGTTTGCGAGTTCGACGTATCGTGTCGGACAGTACGGTAAGGAAGCCTCCTGCTCTAGTGTTGTTAAGGGAATAGCATACTGACGATGAGAACCAGCTGCAAAATGCCTAACGTGAACCCTGAAGACGGCAAAAGACACAGAGCGGAACCAGATTACGCGTTGAGGAAGTATCGCGATGTCGACGAGGGTGCGCCGAAGAACGGCTGTCTCGGCGTGCAGATGGTCCCGATCTACCCGGATGCGAAGAACGCGAAGGAGCTGAGCTTCATCATCTCAGTTGGCATGTCCATAACAGTCGAGGGTAAGGGCGAACACGTGTACATCCCGCAGTAGGTATGCGATAACATTGGCCCGGTATATCGTCAGGTTATAGAAGTGTACGATGAAAAAGTTTGGTATACAGATCAAAGAATTGAACGCTTAGATAGACACCCCTTGTCCGGCCCGATCTCTTTCCTGCCCCGACTCACGCAAACCGCAAAAGCCGAATCGTCCCGTCATATCTCATTTGTCTCATCCGCCCTTTGAGTCCATTACTTCATGTCAGCCGCCGTCAGTGCCTGCACCATACTTGTACCCTCGCTGAACCTCGTGCGGAAGATGCGGTTCGCGTTTTGGAACATGCCATCTTTCAGACTGACGACGATGAATTGTGAGCCCTTGAAGCGGTTCTTGATCAAAAGACCAATGTTCTGGGTATGTGACGGATCGAGCGCGGCATCAACCTCGTCAAGAATGTACATTGGCGCCGGCTTGAACTGAAGCAAGGCCATGATGAGAGACAGGGCCACAAGCGATCTACTGTTGTTAGCAAGATTTTGGGAGAAGGTCCATGGAAGAACATACCTTTGACCACCACTCAGCTCAGTCAGACTTTGCTTCCAGACCTTACCAAGACAGACCTTGACCTCCAAGCCATCACTGATAGTCTTGCCCTCGGGAGGATCCAACTTCGCAAAGCTACCTCCAGGAAGAAGCTCCGAGAAGATCTGACCGAAGTCGCTATTGACCTTCTCCCATGTTTCTTGTAGTGCTTTCTTCTTGTAGTTGTCAAGCTGTGCAATTGTCTCCTCGATCTTGCTCTTATCGCGGATGACCGTTTTGATCATGTTTTTGAGGGTCGCCTCCTTCTTCTCGACGCTGTCGATCATGTTCATAACCTTGGGGTTGATCTTCTTTTTCATCCCCTGGAAGCGCTCGGTCAGGTTTCGACGTGTGGACTTGCATTCCGTGATGTTCTGCCCGTTGAAGTCGTAGGGCGTTCCGCTTCGCCCAAAGTTCTCCTTCTCGTCCGCGATCCATTCGTGCTCAGCTTCGAGATGTGCAACGTTTTCGGCGGCACTTTGCTGCTCCTTGTTGAATCTCTCCACTTGGTGACCAAGCTTCTGCATTTCCAAGCCCTCCTCAGTCAGCTGCGAGTTCTTGGCGCGAGTCGCGTCCTCGAGAGCACGAAGTTCGTCATCGAATTGGTGGAGCTTCGCTCGCTCGTCGTCAAGTTGCGCCTGCACGCTCTCAAAAGTCTCGGTCAGGGAAACCTGCTTGCTCGTGAGATCTTCGATGTCGCTTTCCTGGGTCTTGATCGCCTGTTCGACTTCCTCAAGTTGCTCTTGCGCAGCAGATAGATCGCTGCCCATTTGCTCCTGATCCAACTGAGCCCCTTGCTGCTCCTTTTGGATGACCTTGACCGCTGCCGATCGTTTTTGCAAATCAGCGCGGAGTTTGTCGAGCGATTTCTGTAACTCAATGAGCTTGGCATCTTTGTTGTTGTCGAAATCCTTCATGTCCTTCTCGATCCGCTTGACATCTGCGCTGGCCTCAGCCTGGCGTGCCTGCGCCTCAACGATGCTCTCTTTGAGCTCAGCAATCGCCGTCTTCATGTTTTCAACTTCCTGAATGATGGACGAGGAAGAATTGCCGCTGATCTGTTCCTCAGCAAGCTTGATCTCGTGAGACTTGAGATCCAGCTCCTGCTTCACAGAACGGCAGTGTTGCAACTTCTCCTTCTCTTTTGAAATCTTGTCATGAAGATCTCGCAATGAACGCTCAGCCTCAGTGAGCTGTCGTGTGAGATTGTTGAGTCTTTGCAGAGTGACCAACACCCCGCTGGAATTCGGCGCACTGCCACCCGAGAGGGTGCCAGACGGATCATACGCATCGCCTTCGAGCGTAATGCTTCGCATACGGACGTTCGGGTCGAATGTCACCTTCTTCGCCGTCTCGGCATCCGCGCAGACAAGTGTGTTGCCGAAGACGTATTCCATGGCAGCGGAAACCTCATCATCGTAACCGACCAGAGTCAGTGCCAAGTCGACCTTGCCAGGGGCGATCTTCTGGGCTGTCGCGATCGCCTGTGTCGAGGCCTTGAAAGCGGAGATCTTGTTCAGAGGGATAATAGTAACACGTTTGCGAAGCTTGCCCTTCTGTAGAAGTTGAGTGCCGGTCACTTCGTTGTCAACGACGACGTTGTACAAGCGCCCGCCGGCACAAATTTCCAATGCCGTGCCGGCTTTGGTGTGCTCCTTATCGAGAGTGAAGAGCTGCGCCACAAGACCCTTGACCTTTGAGCGATCGAAGTTTGGTACTGGATCTGAGTAGTTGAAGTCGACGTTTGCAACCTGTCGCTTGAGTTTGTCTGAGTCCTGGCGCAAGCCGCGGATGGTCTGCTGCAGTGACGACTCCTGCTTATACAACTCATCTTCCTGCCCCGGCTCAAAGCCAAGCTTACTCAGTTGCTTCTCAAGTGTTGCAGCCTGAGCTCTTAGCTTGTCCAGGTCGCTGATGAGTGTGGCATTTTGCTGTTTTGCAACCTTTGCTCGAGGCTCTTCCTCTTTAACCCGAGATTGAAGATGCGAGATCTTGATCTTGGCCTGCTCTTGTTGCGTGGCAGCTGTTGTCGCCCGATTCCTCGCATCTTGGAGTTGCCCTTGATAGCCATTTTCCTGACCATCCTTGGACGCAACACCGGTTAGAAGCGTCTGCAGAAGCTCCTCCTTTGACTCGGCGTCTTTACTCATCTTCGCAAGTTCCTCGTTCGCCTTGTCGTACTTGCCCTTTGTGTTTTCGAAGATGGCGGTCTTTTCCTCAAGCGCGGCCTTCAATTCCGCCACTGTCTTCTCGACCGCCGTCTTTTTGTCTTTCTCTTCCGCAAGACTTGATTTCTTCAAATCCATAGCCGTTGCTAGACGGACCAGCTCATTTGAGTGCTTCTTGGAGCTTTCCTCGAGAGCTTGCGCCGCCCCACCCTTTTTCAACTCTTTGTCCCGCTGAGCCCGTACTCTTTTCACATCTTCCTCCAGGTGAGAGATTTCGCTTTTCAAACGTGTGGCGGAATCCTCAAGATCTTTCTGTCGTCGCTTCTTGCCATCAAGGTCTGCGGCTGATTGCTCGAGCTTCTCCTGACAGCGCACGTAATCATACGCTACCACGACGCGCGTCAAGCGCTCTAGATCGTTCTGTGTTTGTTGGAAATCCAGGAACGCTCTCTTTTCTCCACGAAGTTTCTCCAATTTCGGCTCGATCTCATCCTTGAGAAGTTCTTTCAGCTCTTGAAGCTTCATCTCCTTCTTGGCCATGGTCTTGATCGCCTTATCTCGGCGGTCTTCGAACATTCTCGTCCCGGCGGCTTCCTCGATCATGCCAAGTATTTCCACGGCCTTCATGTTCAACACCTTCGTGATCTTTCCCTGCATGATGAGGAAGTTGGGGTTATTGATGTTGAGCTGGACAGACTGGAAAAGATTCTGAACTGTCTGTTGTTGTGCGCGATGACCGTTGATGAGATACTTCGAAGTGCCACCAAGGACGATTTGGCGGGTGACGCTGATTGTCGCATACTCTTCAAACCCGATCGGAGACTTCTTTTTGTCTCGATTGTCGAAGACAATAGTCACACTGGCCTTCGTAACGCCTGCTTGACCGCGTTTGTAAATCAGATCCTGCATTTTCCGTCAGACTACATCGACAGCGACCCAATGGCATTGCATGTGTACCTGTAGGTTCTGGGCGCGGACGGTCGACATATTGGTGATACCGAGGACGAAGCATATCGAGTCGAGGATGTTGGATTTACCACTTCCGTTAAGTCCAGTAATAGAGTTGAAACTCTCGTCCCTGTGGTCCTGTCAGTCGCTGGACGCAACCTCGGTTGCGCGGGGAGTTTCGTTACCATCCTGAGATGACCGTTCGAACGGCGTACGACTTGAAGCCCTGCACAACAGTTCAGCATACGTTTAGACGCGTGAAACTCTCCCCAATACTCACGTCGATGATGACCTCGATGACCCTCATATTGGCGCATTCGTCGTCGTTGGGCTTGTGGTGATATCGAGCACCCTGAAGCCCCTCGACCAGACGCGACTCCACGCAAGTAAACAAGCCCCGTGTTTGCGTTCTGATAAGCCTTATCGCACGTGCACAGGGAATCTGGCTTGCTGACATCATCACGTGCCATACCAGCGACCGTGAATGTCGTTGCGTCGAAGCCGCTAGCCCAACTGGGACGCCATCAAAACAAACCTAGCCTACACCTCCAACTCACCACCGCACCACACCCACTGACCCTCCACACTCGTTACTACTCGTACACGGCACATCGACGACATCTCGACTCCTTCTTCAGCTTTCAACCCGTCTTACAGGACCACGACTCGCCGCAAATGCACTGACCCAAGACTTGCACATCTTCTTCCGTGGCGCCTCAGTATCGCGTTTTACCAGCAATACCACAGCTGTGTGATTTGCAACGATGGCTGCTATGCGAGGACCGCGACTCCAGGTCGGCTCAGCCGCCTGGGTTGCTGAGGAGAGATCATCTGCTCTACAGATCATCGATACAGAGGTCGAAGAGTTCACCTATTCTGCGAGAAATGAAGTGGACTGGTTGAATGAGCACATGGCTGGTATCTTTGACGAGAACGAGACGTATGTATTCTGGCTCTCAACGTGTCAATGGCGGATTGGAATACTCATCTGCTACCAGTAACTTCGCCGAGACTTTCAAAACGCCAGGCAAGCTGCGTGGAAAAACTACTCGCACTGCGCGTAGGCCTGTAGTCGCAGAAAGTCGCATCGTAAGTCAGCGCGTCTCAGTGTACTGCGGACCAGTCTGCTAATATGGATGTAGCCGTTGTCCGATGTATTCTCAGCGACACCAAATGTGCCTTCCAGCCAGTTCTCCCAGCATCTGAACCGTGTCAAATCACCTCAAATCCTACGAGACACCGCGCCGAACTCCGCCGAGATCCTTCGCTCCCCCTCGCCACGCAAGGCAGTCGCGTCGCCCAGGCCTAAGCAACCCGGCCCGGATACTCAAGATTCTGGCTACTATGGTAGCCAGGATATGGTGAATGGTGGACAGTCTCAGTCATTCCGCGAAATTCTTGGGGCCGTGCACACTCCTATGATCGGCCATGTGGCGCTGCAATCAACGACGAATGTCCCGGTCAGATTGAGCCCATCGCGTATTTCTCCGGCCGAGTCGCCCGAGAAGACGTTCCAGACAGCGAAGGAGGAGCAGACAACGCGTACTTTGACTCAACAAGTTGGCGAGACAGGGCAGGTGGACGCGAACCAGGCAACGTCTTCCGCATTGAGCGCACACGAGTCTTCACCTATGCAGCATTTCGCCGACCAAGAGGCAACCCAACAGACCACGCAGGCACAACACGACGTGGGCGACGAAGATAGTCACCTTGATGGAGAAAACTCTGCTTCTGAGGCATCCAGCCCAATCCGACCAATGGTCCGTAAAAGCAGTCTTAACTTCGCCTCCCTTCCCGCCAGGGAGCCCATCACGGCTGTCAAGGCAAATGGAGGGCGAGTCTCCCGTGTCAGCCATCTTGATCACCATAGGATGAGTTACTACAGCCGTCCGACTGGCGGCAAAAGTCTGGGCAACATTGGCGTCGATGACCACGAGGCTGAAGACGATGAGGAAATGGCTACCGACAGCCAAGCAACTGGAGCGACACAAACCAAGTACGAGGACCTGGCTGCGAATCACCACAAGACCTACACTCAGCGTCTCCAGGACCAAATCAGCATGCTCGGAAAGTCGCAAACTCACAACGAACGACAGTCAAAGTCTGTGTCTGACGGAACTGCGGCCAACAAACTTCTCAACAACACAGCTCAGGCAGCTCAATTGCCAAAGTCTCCTTCGCCTATGCCTACAACCTTCAAGTCAACACCAGGCGCCTTCCCCGAGGACGATGACGATTGGATCGAGCCACCCACAGTCCCTCAGGATCTCGGACAGGTGGCAAGCCCTCGTCCAGCTCTCCCCAAAAGCCACTCTGCCGACATCATGGAAGGACTGCACAGCACGGCTGTGGCAGGGGAGTCTCTGCAAGCGCTAGCGTCACCACAACGTCAGACAGTTCACGAACCACAATTCCCTTCCTCCGATCTGCAGGAAAACCTTGTCGCGGCCCCGGCGCCTGCATCACCCTCCATACGCATGCAGACTGTACCTCTTCACAAGGCAGCTACGCTGTCAGACCTGAGGTCCGGGGTGTCCAGTATGCTGGCAGCACCTGAGGCAGCACAGAAGTCACCAACTCGCAGCTACCGGGACAGTCCGTTGAAACATGTGAAGAACAAATTATCCTCCATTCTCAAGGGTTCTAAAGTCCTCATTGCCAGCGGTGCGGCTTTGAGTGCGGAGGGCAAGTCATCCATTCTCTCACCGTCGATGACGCGCCTTGGTCACATCTCGGGTCCCTCTATGGAGTCTCTCTTGGAGAGGCCAGAGGCGACCTCAAAGATCCCAGATCACGAATCTGCTCTGAGAGTGGGTGAGTCTAGCCCTACTCGACCTGTTGGTAAGCGGACACGTGCTTCGACCGAGCGGGAGAAGGAAGAGAAGAAACGGGATAAGGAGACGAAGCGAATGGAGGAGCAATATGAAAAGCTCGAAAAGGCACGCGCTAAAGAGCGCGAGAAGGCGCGTGACTTCAGCAAGGAAAAGGAGGTATCGGACAAACCGGCCCCCGGATCATGGAAGGACGTTCCGCAGGCGCAGAAGACCCCGAAACCCACACGAACCAGCCCGCGCAAACCGAAAGGCACTGACGAGGGTGCGCTACCGGAAGCCGATGTTGAGATGACTGAAGCACCGTCGACCATTCCTCAGCCGCCACCTCGCTCGGTTGGTCCCGCTTCCGCACTCCGGAACAGGGAACTCAAGCGGCCTATGAAGCCCGTGAAAGAGACATTGACCAAGTCTAGACAGGCTCCTACTGTCATCAGGGTCAACACCGGATCACAACACCCCCAGTATCTCACATCTACAAATGCACAGTCGGCGGCATCATCTGAGCTGGAGGCTTCGACTCCTGTTGCCCAGCCACCCCCACAACTGGCGAGCAAGGCAAGTAAGGCCTCGCTCCAAAGTAAACCGTCAACGCAGAGTCTCAGGGCGGCGGCAGCTGCTTCAGGCCGGTCGAAGGCATTGGATGCTGCTGCAAAGAAGAAGGAACAGGACGAGCGTGAAGCTCAACGACGACGCGAAGCCAAGGCGGAACTCGAAAGGAAGCGCCTCATGGCTCAGGAGGAACAGCGCAAAGCTGAGCAACTCAAACGCCAGGAGGCAGAGCGCCAAAAGCAACGCGAGCGCGAGCAGGCAGCCCAGGCGGAAGCGAAGAAGAATGCGCAAAGACAAGCGGCTATCGAAAAGGCCAAACAGACTCGTGCCCCACCGCCTGCAGTACGCAACCACGGTCTGCAAGATAGCATGTCTCAGGATCACCGCGCGTCTGCGTTGGGTGGCCGCCCCATTGCAGCGCATGCCGCCAAGCCTGGGATCAAGCGAGCCCTACCAGCCCAACCAAGCGAAGAGTCGTACCAGTCTGGATCGAGCCGGGCTGGACCGTCTTATCAAGCAAACGATGCTAAGCGAAGACGCACTAGTGAAGCGTTTGATCAACCCGAAGCACACAACCCTCCAAACATCAAAGGTCCTCCAGTGCGCCCGTCAGGGGGCTTTAAGAAAGTGAGTTCAATATGGACATGGCTGCAAGACTGTGATACTGACTGCCTTAGGACATCCCTGCGAAACCTGGTTTCCCTACCAGCTACTCGAATGCACCTCAAAGTGCCACAAGAGATCTCTTCAAATCAACAGTCACGGCACAACATCATGGGCAAGTCAAGTCTGCGCATCCTCTCGACATGGCTCAGATTGCCAAGGGAGCCATTCCGTTTGCACCACATGCCAGTACGGCAACTGGACATCCTACCAAGACCCCTATTCGAACCACTGCTCTGAATGGAATGAAGGCATCGGCAGCGAAGTCGACTGTGAAGGCGTCTCCTAAGTTCCAGAACGGCGAGGAGATTGAACTTGCAGAGATTCAGACCGACGATGAGGACGACGACGAGGATGACGGTGGTCGAGGCATGGTGGCGGCTTGGGCAGACTCACCAGCACTTCGCCGTGCGCTGCTTGAACAGGAAACTCAGGACCCAGCACAGATCTTCGGACCCCCAGCGGCACTTGATATGGAGGCGGTGTTCAACAAGAGCAAGGACAAGTTCCACAAGTTCCGAAGCCGGACATCCAGCGCAAACTGGACGGGAGCTGATCGCTTGACTGAGGATGACATCAGGAAGGACTTGGCTGCAAGAGATAAACTGCGGAGAGAAGGCGGATGGTCGTATGAGATGAGCAGAAACCTGCTTTAGCATGTTCGATGGAGATGGTTGGCCTGCTTGGGCCTCGTACATTGTTTAAGGGTGGCTTCAGGGGTGTTCATGAATTCTCGAGGCGCATGGGTCTGGTTCAGGTTATATTCAGGATTTCATGAGCAGTGCTACGATTGTGCGAAAGGCCTCAGAGCATGTGATAGTACCAAGGCGTCTGGACTATGAATTCAAGTGATTGCAGTCTTCATTCACACACAGTCCTGCAGTGCCAATGGATGACTGGTGTTCCCAAGTTGGCGGAGCTGGAGGATCCACCACGTGCGGAACGCTATCGCTTTCACATGCAAAACAGTGTCAGAAAATAGACTGTCAAAAGATAGACTTCGCCAGCCATCTTCCTCGCATTTTCACTGTGAGTCGCTGAGAACTGTTGAGAATCGAAGCCAAGCTGGGACGGCTCAAAATACGTCGCACATAATCTTGCTACGAAACCAGTTCTTCAAATCACACCCACAATGTCCCTCTACATGACTCGAGGCGAGGGTTCCGTCAGAACTGAGACTCGCGTCTCAACGGTCTTTGCCTTGCTTCCCACGGCAGTCCAAAGTCGCATCAAGCCTCTCCGCAACATCCGGAGAAGCATCAGCCTTGGCAATATCACCACCAGGGGCGTTTTCAACGAGGAACTGTCAAGCGTGCGCACACGATCAGAGGGGTCAAATACCCCCCCAGAGGTCATTGCCCGTGAAGCTGCAGAGCTGGCCGATCAGGATGGATTGCAGATCACCAACTGTGGCAAGCTTGCCCTGAGAGCGACGAGAGAGGCTGGTGTCAGGCACAGATTTGCACAGCAAGGTACGTTCAGATGGGACAAATATCCGAACATAACGATAATGACATCATGAGCAGGCGCCCGACTGATAGGGATGTCGTTAGCAGGCGATGAGATGCCAGCTAGCGCAGTGTCGGGGGACTTTGAGCGAGATGCGTACATCGATGGGTTATCGTATCTCCTGCGTGGTCTACCCGAAGATTTGTCACCCCACGAGCGCGATCGACTGCGACTATCGATGCCTGCTGCGTTGGAGGTGGCTGGAGCACATGGGACGAACCAAGGCGCTCTGCAGCAACCAGAGTCCCGACCATCTTCGGTGTACCGACTCACCAACGCTGCCGTGGTCAACCTGATCATCGTCTTGTCGCTGCTTGTACCATATCTTCTCCTCCTACTGCAGTGGCTTGCCAGTCTTGAGAGGAAATACAAGGTCTCGGAGTCAGTCAGTCACATCACTCTGAGCGTGATGAGCGCGGTCGCGCAGAAGGCTACACGCATGGCCGAGACGTCGCGGGGCAGTAATGCCCATGTTGGGGAGCAGGTGTTGGGGAGCGTGCTCTGGACGATGGAGGAGGTGACACGAGGGCTGTCTGACGGCGTAGATAGAGGACTCTCAGATGTTAGAGCGCGAAGACTGTGAAGATTGTCTAACTGGTCAGGCGTGATCGCATAAAGAACCTCTAAGCAGGTTGTGTGCAGGCTCCAAAATTGGTGCGTGACATTGACCCAGGACCCTGAATCGAAGCACTCGCGGCCACTAAGAATAGCTCCGTTACAGTGACAGCGGACCTCTCCTACTACTAAGGTAGAGTTGGTAGTGACTTCACGGTTATGAGCACGTGACTCGCGTAGCGAGAAACAGCCCCTGGAACGCGCTAAAGCTCAACAGACGCGGAGGGACGATAAGATAAGCTCAGTGTCCAGTTTCTCAGGGTGCAACGACCAGGCGCAGAGAAAAAGTTTCGAGTGGTCTCATTGTACTGTCCTTCATCATCCCCTCGCATTGTATCGCTGCAGCATCCGCTTTTATCTCTTCGTTGTCACTCTTTCTTCCGATATCTCTGTACTTTTAATCACTGCACCCCCAACTTTCACAGCAACATGTTCCGGCAAAGCCTGCGACGTTGCGCGGGTCGCCTGGCTACGGCCTCGCTCGTCCCGCGCGTCGCCCCTATCGTGACCCGGTCCGCTGCCGCCTCAGTCGCCCGCCCCATCTTCACAAATCGCATCGCACATCTCGCCTCGCGCGCCTACAGCACAGAAACAGATGCCCCTGTCGCCGAAGATGGCGCTGCCGCCGAGGAGCACAGCGACCAGTTCGCGTCACTCAAGGATCTGGGTGTCCATCCCAACCTCTTGAGAGCCATCATTGATGAGATGAAGTACGACACCATGACCCCAGTGCAAGCCAAGACCATCCGACCGTCGTTAAACGGCAGTGATATGTAAGTTTGAATTATACAATCAGACTTCAAGTTCCTTTCTGACTCCGTTTCAAGCGTCGCCCAAGCCAGAACTGGTACCGGAAAGACCCTTGCATTCCTCCTCCCCCTTCTCCAGCGTATGATCAACGAAGACCCCCGTCTCGCATCGCGAAGCGCTATTGGAACCGCTCGATCGACCGATATCCGTGGTATCATTCTGTCTCCAACCCGCGAACTGGCTGAGCAGATTGCCGAGGAGGCGCGCAAGATCACCCGCTTCACTGGCCTCGTTGTTCAGTCAGCAGTCGGAGGTACTCGCAAGGACAACATGCTTCGTCAGACACAGCGCCAAGGATGCCATCTTTTGGTCGCAACTCCGGGTCGTCTCAATGATATCCTCTCAGACCCCAGGAGCGGCATTGACGCCCCCAACCTAGCCGCTTTGGTCCTTGACGAGGCTGATCGCATGCTGGATGTCGGTTTCGAGAACGAGATCAACTCCATCATTGAGCAGCTTCCAGATACCCGCGAGAAGGTCCGCCAAACCATGCTCGTATCCGCCACGATCCCCGACAATGTCATTCGCCTCGCCCGTAACATGGTCCGGCCTGATGATTTCCAATTTGTTCAGACTATCGCACAGAACGAGAGCTTGACGCACGAACGTGTCCCGCAGAACGTTGTCGCTGCGGCTACATTTGGCAATATGTTCCCGACCCTGTTCGAGCTTATTGACCGAGAAATCCAGAAGAGCCAGGAGGACCCGGAAGCTCGCCCCTTCAAAGCGATCGTGTACTTCAACACGACTGCTCTTACACAGATGGCTGGCAGCATTGGTCAAGAGCGCAGACGTACCGGTGCCATCAAGATGCCCACGATCGCAATCAACAGCAAGCTCACCCAACCCCAGCGTGAGAAGGCTGCTTCGATGTTCAGAAACGTTCGCAGCGGTATTCTCTTCTCGTCTGATGTGACGGCTCGTGGAATGGACTTTCCCAATGTCACTCACGTCATTCAGATGGACGTTCCCGACGGTCGCGAGACCTACATCCACCGTCTCGGCCGCACCGCTCGTTCGGGCAAGGAGGGTACTGGCTACCTCATTCTGCCCCCTGGCAGCGTCAGGGAAGCAAGGCAGATGCTGGAGGGACTGAAGCTCAGGCCTGACAACACCCTCGAATGCGCCACTGATTCACTTGATGCCCCCACCCAGCCCATGATGACTGAACTGAAGGAGCTTGGCAAGTGGATTAGCGGCGATGTTCTTCAGACATGCTTCACATCCATCTTTGGACGCTATAAGGGCAATAAGTATCAGCTCGTGGATGAGTTGAACGACTGGTTCACCAAGGGCCTCGGTCTCCCCGAGCCACCAAGTGTCTCGCCCATGTGGGCTCAGAAGATGGGTCTGTCCGGGGCAAACCTCAACATTGGCTCGCGTCAAAGATCCGACGATGGTCCCCGTCGTGGCGGCTCTCGCCGTGACGGTTTCCGCTCAGACAGCTTCGAGTCGAGCTTTGGTGACCGTCGGGATGCTTTCGGCAGCCGTGATCGCCAAGGAGGTCGCGGAGGCTCGCGTGGAGGTTTCGGTGGTCGCTCGCGCGGACGCGATGACTCGTTTGGCGGATCCAGGGAGTCGTCTTGGTAAACCTGTTTTACTTCACAGCTATTACATGCCTCGTGTGGCTCTGGGAGGAGCATGATAAAGGCATGAGGTCACTTTTACTTACCCATCTTTCGGCTTGAGCCACATGACGTGGACTGTATTATACGGGCGGATGTCTTGAATGTATGATAGAAGGAACAGGCGGGTCCATCACGGCACGGCGCATCAAGGGACACATCTCCATATAATCTTTTATTCTCTTTGAATCAGATTCCCAAATCTGGATCTCTTGTGATCCTGAGTCGAGTACGACAACTATTCAGCGATTGCTCACCCAGTGAACATGTTCTTAAGCTAGACAACACAGTCTATCGAAATGAACGTTACGACGTTTCTCTCACCGTGCCACCAACATGTTGGAGTCCCACAACAGTACCCTTTCGTCCCAGCCGACTGATGCAACCCAGCCACCCATGCCGAATAGACACCAGTCGACACCCGTCACAAACTCTGTATGTCGATTCATGATGCCCATCTGCATCCCGGCCCTGGCCCCCAGAGCCGGCTCCGTTTGCCGGCGAGAGGCATCATTCCATAAGCGGACGGTCATGTCGTAGCTTGCGCTGATGAGAACGTCGCTCGCGTGCGGGCTCCACGCGAGCCTGCGGACTGCGTATTCGTGGCCCTGTAGGACAGACAGCGGCCCACCTGTCGGATTCCTGATGTCGAATGTGCGGAGCACCCTGTCAACGCCTCCGGTTGCGACAACGGTATCGTTGTACTTGTTCCAGTCATGGGTCAATATCTCGGCTGGAGGAGTCGGCGTGGCTGGTGCTGGGAAAGGCGAGTTTTGCGGAGGAGCGTGTACGGGTATGGTGGCTGTGAGATGGTATTTCGCAGAAGAAGGCGTTCGTAGATCGAAGAGGCGGAGATGAGAGTCGGATGAGACGGCGGAGATGAGGGCGGGATTCGAGGGGCAGAAAGATGCGCTGTAGGTGCAGTTGCCGACTGGCAATGTCTTAAGAGAGAACTCTCGAGTTGGAGACCACTGGCCGCTTGTCAGCCAATGCGGAGAAGTGAGTATGAGGACATAGAATCAAAGACAAACCAATTTGACGGTCCCGTCCCACGAACTTGATATGAAGGTGTCCTTGCTCACGGGGTTCCAATTGACAGAGAACGTCTCCCTCTTATGTTCGTGGAAGTTCATGACCGGGAAGTCATTTACGCCCAGGTCAAACAGCTTCAGTGAGCCGTCGCCACACGCTACCACGAGCTGGTTCTCATTGATCTCGGACCAAGCCAGGTCGTAGAGCGCATCGTTTGTGTCAAAGCTATCCATTCGCAAGACGGCAGTGTCAGCTTCCCTCTGCCACGCGCAGCCCAGGTACACGGGGGATCATACGTCTTCTCGACTTGCACACCCTGCGCGGTGAGCCCAAGGGCAAACACCCTGCCATTTCCGACAATACCAAAGTTGGCTGATGAAGCGACGGCGATGCGCGAATCGTAGTAAGGCGAGTACTTGACGGCGTAGGGATTGTACCCCTCTGTCCGGAACTCAAGCATGGCTGCCATGGCGAACTTGCCGCATCGAGCGGGTTGGCGCTGCTATGAATATGCGCTGCAGTTCCTGGTCATTCTGAGCGAGAAAGCAGAGGTGTGAATGTGTAGGATGTGAGTAGGGGAGCTTCTGTCGCATTTGGTTTGGAGAGGACTCAAGTATGGGGTGTTGCCGCGTGCCTCGGTAGTGCCGCCGGGACGTCATGGGTTTAGGTTGGTGGGGGTTCGCTGGGCGGGAGGTCAGCGCATGAGAACATACTATCCGCAGTATATAAGGGATATATGTTTTCATAAAGCAAATGACTCGTAGGGGACTCTGAGTAGATCAATTCCACTGATTACTAGCGATGGGCATTTGTCTGACTAGCCAAGTCGAATAATGAATAGGCCGTACACTCTTCGGCATCACGTGCTCTCGTGATAGTCTCCCGCCACTGCCCCTCCACTTCAAGTCACCGAATCCTCAACCTACGCGTTTCCCGCGTCGAAAACCATCACTTATACTAGGATGACCCAGTCCGCCATTCTCTGGATGTTTTCAGTTATCAAGAATTCGGACGGACTATAACGGGATCAGCCCATGATGGAAAACTTCCTTTCGCGTCCGAAACGCAAACCCAGCAGTAGCCCCGAACGGGTTCTGCCTGCGAAACCTCAAGCCGACGATGAAGAGGAGCCCACAGAGTTCAAGCTGGCATTGCTAACCTCACTGTATCCTGGTCATGCTCAGGATGGTCTTCTCGATGTCTTACTAGCCCATGACGGTTCAGTCCCAGACGCCTTGTCCAGTCTTGCAGCGACTGCCCCCAAATCTGCGAACAAAGTATCGACCGTCATCGGTTACCAACAATCTCTCAGACACTATGCAAAGGCTTCTGGCGAAGAATCACCACAGAAGAAGAGACCAAAGTCGAGGAAAGGCAGTACTTTGCACCTTTACAGCCCAAATGATGTTGCCGAGCACACGCCATGCACAATCATCCACAACTTTCTCCCCAGTGATCTCGCCAACGATCTCCTGAAGGAAATGCTAGAGGAAGCCAAGAGCTTCGAGAAAAACACCTTCAAGCTTTTCGACAATGTTGTATCAAGCCCTCACACATCGAGCTTCTTCGTTGAGAGCTATGACGATATCCGTCAGCAGAAGACTGAGTACCTCTACAATGGAGCAACTCTGACAGTGAGTTCAGTGCAATCAAGCCCAATGGGCAATGATACTGAGAATCGCAGGATGTGCGGCGGATCACGCCTCAGCTTAGCAAAGTCAAACCGCTCGTCCAGGCGGCTGTCAATGGAGAGATCCAGCATCGCATCCGAACCAGGTATCCAGGAGGAAAGAAGCTCAGGTTTCAGTCTCCCGAGCCATGGGTACCCAACTCGGCTTTTTGCAACTGCTACGATGGAGCACAACAAAATGTCGGCTGGCACAGTGACCAGCTCACCTACTTAGGGCCCAGAGCTGTGATAGGATCCGTCTCCCTCGGGGTCGCTCGGGAGTTTCGGGTCCGGCGAGTCCTCCCAAAGGACGGCGACTCGAAGAAACCTTCGGATGCTGATGCTGAGGGCCAAATATCGATCCATCTCCCCCACAACTCACTGCTCGTTATGCATGCTGAAATGCAAGAGGAGTGGAAGCACTGCGTTACTCCCGCCCCATCGATCGATCCCCACCCGATCGCTGGGAACAAGCGAATCAATATCACATACCGGGACTACAAAGCCAACATGCACCCTCGTGGTACCCCCAGGTGCAAATGCAGGATACCCTGCGTTCTGCGGGTGGTGCAGAGAAAGAAGGAGAACTTTGGGCGGTATTTCTGGATGTGCCACGCCGGAAATATTCCCGGCGAGGATGGCTGCACCTTCTTCCAATGGGCCGAATTTGACGACAATGGGAACCCGACTCATGCTTCGCCACCGACCTAGTCCGGGACTCAGTGTTCGAATATAGCATACTAGGAGGTATCTGACAACGAAGGATTCGCGGAGAAGATTACGTCTCACCGAAACCATCTCACACCTCGAACATATCACATCAGTGAGACTCACTGGACCGGATACGAGCACCCACTGGTGCATACAAGCGGAAAAGTCAGCCCGCCGAAACACACGTTTCCATGGTACTCATCCGCGAAGGTCTGCACCCCTCACTTTGCAACGCGATCTTTACGGAGGGTAGAACAGCACTTCCAAAATCGAAGCTCACGCGTAAGCGTAAGCGCGCGAGTCGAGGTTCGGCACTTGCGGCTCCTCTAGCATGATAGTTCAAGCTGACTTATTTCCAGATCATGGGGCGAGCGCGACCTTCGTTCGAATGTCGACATCTTGGCTGTAATGAGCTATGATTCGCCGTCGTAATCGCTAGAGGGTTTCCCAGCAGGGGGCACGGCGGCTTCTAGAACGCGATGGTGACCTGGAGGTCATTTCTCGCGGCCCGTCATTAGGGGCATGTGAGTCTTGAGTGCAGCTTGCAACTGCACCCGTGCGGAACAGAGGCTACTACGGCTGGCCCCCTGCATGCCTCTCTACTGGACACGGCTGTCGACGGCCCGTCGCGAATCGAATTTGAGGGTCAAAGTAGACCATGTCCATGGTCCGGGTGCGAGGATCAGGGTCGTGGAAGTGTGGAGTGGATTCGTGGCGGTAAAGCTCGGAATCAGTGCCAGTGAGGAGGTGCACCAGCGCAGTCACCTGCGCCAAAAGGAAAAGGCTGCGCATTCCCTGCCAGACTAGTACTCGGATGGGGCCTCCTGTCAGCTGGACCATTGTCACCTCAGGTTCCGGACCAGACCGGTGAAGGGACCGAGTCTGGTGGAATATTCGTCAACCTGAAGGAGCGAGAGTGGAGTGTCGACCCCGATCCTGAACTCGCAATGCACTATCCGTAGTGTCAAAAGCGCTGGTCTCATAAAGTCGTGTCAAGCTACTGGTAGCCGTCAATTTACGCCGCGGAGTTGCATCGGGCCTTGTGGCTTGGAACTTGCTTTCTCCAGGAAATCAGGGTTCCCGCGACGAGGGCCCGCTTCTTCGCCCCCTTAGCTCCAAGAGGTTCCCCCGCACTGGGGCCCTGTCCAGCCTGTCACCTCTGTCCCTGGTTGGACAGGTTATCGTCAACGCCCTGACGCTGTGGAGGAGGGCGAGAATGCGACCGACCCGTGTCCAGGGAGGGGGAGAGGGGGATGAGAGGGGAGCAGAAGCCTCTGCTCGACCGTTGAACGAACAAGGTTAGCCATGCCTGGCTGCGGCGCCCCCAGGTCTCCAAGGGACCAATCATGCAGACGTCGCCTGATGACCCTGGCCTACCAAGGCTGCGCTGAACGCCTTTAATCCTGGGGCCCTGTTCTGGAATACTTCAGCGGCTGGCTGGCAGAACTGATGGCTAAGGAACACTGAGCCTGCCAACCTGAAGGCAACGTCCGTAAGACATATGAGAACATCAGCTCCTGGCCGACACCATCCTGTCTACTCGAATTTCAGTGCTCCGATGCATTTCGACTTCTAAAGCTCGTCGTCCGTCGTTTCGTGGATTTTCAATCTGGCAAACAGCCCGATTTAGGGTCCATTCTTCACAGAAAGGACTCTCGTGTTTAGCCAACCGCCAAATTGGGTGCTCGTGCCCAGACACAGTTCCCCATTCAGTCTCGCTAAGTGGAAGCCCCGGACGCCAGCGCCACAGGTGTCACTTGGATCACCCCAGCGATCGTTCGGATAGGTCGCTTATCCTTCATTCTCTTCTTCCTCCTCCACACGGGGATTCACGCCATTCTTTACAGCCTTTGCCTTCTTTTGACCCTATGACATTCTACACAGCGACAACTTCCTTACTTGATAACGACCTTGACAACCCGCGCCCCGATCGCCTACTTGCACCAAGACCCGGACGGCTATTCGATGAGCCCGCCGCCGAAGGGACTCTTGCTCGGAGACAGCCCGTCATGGAGGAGGCCAACAGTGTTCGCCCCATGCCGCTCACATCTGCTGTGAATGCCAACGTTGGCGGTGCCAATGGGACAAACGGTGTCACCGCAGGTGCAAACGCAAACGGGAGTGTTAGCAGCAATGGGGGGAACAGTAATACTTCGTCAAGCAAAAAGCGACGGCGATCTAACGATCATCACCCAACTCATACCCGAGCGCTCGCAGCCTGCGAAGCTTGCCGCGTTAGCAAAACACGATGTGACTCAGCTCGTCCGGTGTGCGCAAAGTGCTCCAAACGTGGACTTGCGTGCGTGTACCCCGACAAAGACCCTTCTTCGATGTAAGTCCCTTACTTCTTCTTTGCCGCACTGCCATGAGCCGCAGGCACACGACATCCGCTAATCAGGAATCTCGGCTACAGATTCGAGACATGGGGTAATCGGATACTGTCTGCGATTGAGACACATGGCCGCATGCTCTCTGACCTGGCAGAGAGTACGAGGCAGACGATACACCAACAACAGCAACAACAAAACTCACCCCTCTCATCATTGCTTCCCATGGTTGAAGATGACGACCTCGAGACACTTTCACGGCGCGATGTCACATGGACACCGATCACCGGCTCAGACATGATTCTGAGCTGGGCTGTCTTTCCACGAGACAAGCCGGCTAACACATTTCCTGCTTCTGCGTATTCTCAGAAGCCAAACCCATACGCCTTCGGTAAGTAGATTCTCCGAGGCTTCCCTGTACCTCAATGAAAGCGGGCTGAGATGACTGACCTCTGCTACAGAGGCGGTCAATCCTTCTCCCCGGAGAATGATGGAGCTCAGGGATATCTATATGACCAAGATTCAGACAAAGAACCCTATTGTCGATGCTGAGATGCTTGACACTCATATTGCGAGCGTTCTGGACAATGGCTTTGGATGGTCCGCGTCATCATGCATGATACTCATTGTCTTTGCCTTAGCGGCAGTCTGGGGAAATTTCCCAGATGATGAGCGTCGTCCACTCACTCCGGACGAGATCGGCGACCAGCGGGAGAGACGGGACCGGCGCCAGGTCACGATGGCGGTTCCAGAACATCGCATCAAGGAGTCCTTGATCTACATGGCTATGGCCCACAAGCGCATGTCCGCTGCATACCTGGATGATTCGCTACTGAGCGTTATGTGTTTCTGTCTCTTCGGGTAAGTTCCTTCGGAGAAGCGATACTGGGGAACCAGTTGGCGCCATGACTTCGAGTGCGACCCTGACTGACTGTGGTGTACAGTATCTGGCATCAATATAACCTGGAACCTATTCAGGGATGGCAGATGTTTCGCACCGCCTCGATGGCTTGGGAGACATACAACCTGAAGAACGCACATGGCAGGTCACAAAGGTCGAAACAGGAAGAGAGTATGTTGCGCTTCTTCTCACAATCTTATTGAACTTGTTTGAGCTCGGCTGATGTCCTCCTAGGTCTTGAACAACGACTCTATTGGACCTGTCTGAAGAGCGAATGGTAAGACTGCAACAACTGCCTGGCCGCGATGTGACGATGAATATGCTGTAGCCCGCATACTAACATTGATCATAGCGAAATTCGTCACGAACTCACCGATCTACCAACCTGTACTCTTCAAGAGTCAGCCTTCCCCTTTTCCCTCCCCACATTTCCCATCTTCAAATCCATCGAGCAGTCCGCCGCCGATCTCTATTACCAAGAAGATGCTCCTCCGGAGCTGGCGCCCTCATCCTACTATTACTACCTCGCCGAAATCTCACTCCGTCGGCTTCTCAACCGCACCCGAAGCGCGGCTACGCTCCTGTCACCAGAAATTGACCCGATGACTTCGGCTCGCCTGCACGAGAACCTCTGCAAGTCTGAGCACCAGCTCCAACAATGGCTCGACTGTCTTCCTCCAACACTCCGCTTCAATGTGCCACCAGACTCTCTTCCCCCACCTGGCGAGCCCGAGCTGGTGAAACTAGTTCGGGAGCGCTACGTGGAGGTTCGGGAGCTTCTTTGCCGGGCCTATCTCTATCTCTGTTTGCACGGCGGCGAGCGCCTGACCCCAGTCCAAATCGAGCAATTCGGCAGCTACGCCTCTCTCGGCCTCCGCCTATGCGTGTATCGCATTCAAACAGAGTACCCTTACTTCCGACACCCGGGATCTTGGGGCGCCTGCCGTGTCCGCTTCAACATGGCACTCTGTCTCATCGCCGCCGTACGAGGCAAGGCCATGGGAATCAAATCGGCCAGCCATATCGTCGTGCCACCCAATTGGAGGGAATGTGTTAGCCTGGTGCAGGAGAGACTCGATGTG
Source organism: Sarocladiaceae sp. R1802 (assembly GCA_023628655.1). Taxonomy (NCBI): domain Eukaryota; kingdom Fungi; phylum Ascomycota; class Sordariomycetes; order Hypocreales; family Sarocladiaceae; species Sarocladiaceae sp. R1802. The sequence continues at coordinate 1,973,956 of JAMAKF010000002.1, forward strand.
TGGAGTGACCAAGGCGCCGGAATTGGCGGCTTGGCCACCACGCTCGAGTGGCTAGTCAGCTAGGCAGGTGCTTGGCGCTCTGTAAGGTGTTTCTTTCTGATACATCACGATATGTACTCACGGAGAGCAAGTATTCTAGGGACAGTACGCATGCCCCAAGAAGGACAAGCGTGTGTTCCTCAGACTAGAGTTGAGGTGCCTTGGCACACCCTATGGCGTGGCAGCGGTCTCATGGCAAATGGACCAACTCGGTCTTGTTGGGGCAAATCTCGGCAGGTGAGCCCCTTCTTTGTACGCACATCAGCGTGGCTACTCTCATTCACTCTGGAAGATTGTGCCAAGGTCTCGCGAGCTGAGTCTCTGCGCAGGTAGTAAAGACGAAGAGGAAGTGAGTCAGACTTGCACATTCAAGATGGATTTCACGTCAAACAGGTCAAGATGTCATTTCGTGGTCATTTCTTTTCTCCTCTTCTCTGAGAGTCTATGCGAAAATGTATAGTCCGTCTTTGGACTCTTGTCTGTCCCTTCTTCAGTCTCTGCATCAATGCAAAGATGATGAGCCGATGACGTCCCTCATGCCGTAATTCGTCAATCTTATCATTCCCAATTCCAGAAACCAAAAATGCCCGACTGGATCAAATGATGTTTCCAACACACAAGAGTATATGCCGAAGACCTGTGGCTAGAATCGAGATGCTGCCACCAAAAAATGTACTTTATGTCCGAGAAGTGTGCCAGATGCCGAAGTGCTGAATGAAAAACTCACACAGAATCATAGCTTGCGGGCGAAAATAGAGTCGTTGGTCTACAGGCCGATCCAGTACCTTGTCTTCGGTACAATCATCTCGCCTTTGCCCAGGATCTCCTTGCTGGATGATGCAATGAGGATGTCGTATGAACCCGCCTCACTCTTCCACTTGCTCTCAATCTCGCACCAGAAGCTGGTGGCATACTGATCGATGGAGATTCGCACCTCCTGCTCCTCTCCAGGCTGAAGGAAGACCTTCTCAAATCCAAAGAGCTCCTTGATGGCGCGGCCGGTAGGCGAGTTTGGCGCAGCGACGTAGGCTTGCAGAACCTGGGCACCCGCCACTTTGCCTGTGTTCTTGACCTTGACCACCGCCGCGCTGGGCTGTTCAGGGGTGAATACCTTCGGCTCGACGTCGACTTGGGCATTGTTGCTGAGCTCGAAGGTTGTGTAGGAAAGACCATGGCTGTGATACTTATTAGCTTGCGAACAGAAAGTGTAGAAACAATTGACTCACCCGAAGGGGAAGCGTGGTTCCCTCTCCGTCTTGTCGTAGAACTTGTAGCCTACGTAGATGTCCTCGCCGTAAAGCACGCGCCCGTTGACGCTCTCATAGTGGAGGAATGCCGGGTTGTGCTTGTTGTCGTATGGCCACGAAAGGGAGAGTTTAGCAGAGGGGCTAACGTCGCCGAACAGGACATCAGTCATGCCGTGGCCAGTCTCGTTACCACCGTACCAGGCGTGGACGATAGCCTTGGCCTTGTCCGCCCAAGGCATTGTCACGGGCGTACCAGATTGGTTCACCACGATGGAATTGGGGGCGGCGTCCAAGACACGACTGATCATAGCATCCACACCGTCAGGAAGATCCATGTGGGGACGGTCAAAGCCCTCAGACTCCCACTCTCCGCTGAGGCCTGCACAAATAATGGTGCAGTCAGCATCCTTCGCAGCCTCGATGGCCTGCAGTACCATCTGCTCAGGATCCATCTTGAGGCAAGCACCAAGATGCACGGCACCACCGCCGAAGTTGACCATGCCAATCGTTTCCATTGTCGTGGTGTTAGCTGAGCCAAACTCGATGCGGAGTTTGTAAGTCTTTCCCTCCTCAAGATCGACGGTTCCGACCTCCTCAACAGTGCCCTTACCGAAGAAGGCAGTGCCCTTGCGTTGATTGGTCGTATTATCGATGATGAGCTCATCATCAATGTACAGTGTGGCGGTACCGAAGACGCTGAGTCCAAACTCCCAGGTGCCAGTCGAAGTCGGGACAAAATCGCCGTACAATGTACCCCAGAATAAGGCTTTGTTCAGGCCAGGGGCGTTATTGTAGTCCATAAGCTGGAACGAAGCCGACTTGATGTTCTCCTCACCAAGGATCTTGCGCTCAGGCTCCGTCGGGGGCTCATTGTAGAAGTGAACCAAAGCACCTCCTTTCAGCTGCGTTGAAACAGCGGGCATCATGCTGTGGGCGTACGCACCAGTCTCGTGAACGATAGTGGCGTCGGGTAGGAGCTCAGTCACCGCATCGTAAAGAGAAACCGCGTAGTAAGGAAGGAGGGCTGCGCTGCCACCTCCGGAGATGGAGGGCACACGAACGTGGGACCCAATGAGGGCAATCTTCTTGACAGTCTTGGGGAGCGGCAGAAGCTGTTCGTCATTCTTGAGGAGAACGATGCTGTTTGCGCATATCTCACGGTTGAGCGCTCGGTCTTCGGGAAAGTCGCGGCCGACCTCCTCTTTCGAAACCTTGATATCAAGGCAGCGCTTGGCGAAGGCCAAGACACGACGGGCACGCTCGTCGATGGTAGACTGCTTGAGCAGGCGAGCCTGGACAGCAGAGTCGATGTACTTGCCTCTGTAGCGGGTTGTTCCAGGCATCTCAAGGTCCATGCCAGCCTCCATGGCGCCAACGACGGAGTAGGTACCAAGCCAATCGCTGATGATGAGAGGATCCCACTGCCACTCGCCGCGGATGAGGTTCTGCAGCATAGTGGGGTCGTCTGCAACATGCTTGCCATTGATCTTGTTGTACGAGGTCATGAGAGCACCAGGCCGGGCGTCTCTAGCGACGATCTGGAAAGGGCGCAAGTAAATCTCACGCAGAGCTCGCGGGGTGACGATGCAATCCACGGCTCGGCGCTCGTGCTCCTGGTCGTTGCCAACAAAGTGCTTTGGGGTGGCGACGACACCTGTGCTCTCGCAACCCAAGACCATAGCGGCGCCAATGGTGCCGGAGAGGTAAGGATCCTCGGAGAAAGACTCGAAGCCACGGCCACCGAGGGGGGAGCGCTGCATGTTCATGGTCGGGCCGAGCCAAACGTGAGCACCTTTGGCAAGAGCCTCCTCACCAAGAAGCTCACCGGCGCGGCGCATCAAGTTTTTGTCAAAAGTGGCGGCCAATGCTGTGCCACAGGGGAGGCAGGCGGCAGGAACACCTGCGAAGAATTTGGTGCCGCGGATGCCATTGGGGCCATCTGTGACTCTGATTGAGGGTACATTGTGCTCAGGAATTGGGTAGCTGTGCCAGAAATCGATACCTATATCGTGTGCGGAGCCCGTCAGCTGGCGTCCACGTTGATGATGGAAGTAAGGTAGCTGGGATAATGTGTGCCTGGGGTACGTGCTCAAAAGAAAGTGACATGGGACGAAGGCAGGCGTTGTTTGGCGTTGGAGGGGTGGCGGGGCACGGAATGTGACTGACCCGAAAGGAGAGCGATCTTCTCGTTCTGCTTGAGCTGTGAGAGGACGTGGTCGACATCGAAGCTGTTTTTGGGTTGGGGACCCTGCATGCTGACTGTTGGACGGCTCACTGGGCCGTGATCGCGGGCGACTGGGGAATTCTTATTGAGGACAATGTTTGCAGGCGCTGTCGAGGTCTGCGCAAACCAGGTGGTAGCGAGGTGGTAACGAGGTGGTGAGGCAAGAGGCGCAAGCGAAGAGGCGGAGGTAAGCAAGGAGACGACGGGTTGCGGTACGGGATCTGGAGAGTCGCCGAGAGGGAGAGGGAGAAATGTCGAGGACGAGAAGAGGCGAGAGGGTATTGGAGATTGAAGAGAAGGGGAAAGGAGGAAAGGAGGAAAGGAGGAGAGAAAGAGGAGGAGGGTGTGAGTCCTGGAGGATGAGATGAGGGTCGGCACGAGATCCTTATTTACTCGGTGAGCTAAGGCAAGGTTGTATTCAAGGGATTAAATAATATCGGATTTGAGCAACGGCGGCGACGAGCAGCAGAGCAGCAGAGCAGCGCCTGGATGGATGTCAGGCGGTTGCCCTGTGCAGGAAGGGCTGTTGGTCAGGTAATCTGGAGGCAAGAAGGCGGAGAGAGAGAGGTATGGAGCAAAGTCAGGTAGGTACCTGTAGTCTCCGTAGAGCAGCTTAGCCTTAGCTCGGGTCAGCTATGCATTGGTCTCTTCTGCTCGGCGAGGCGCCGGTTGATGGAGCATCGTGACACGGGCAGCATAAATCTGGAGCCCCGAGCCAGGCGCTCGAGCCACTGCACTCGAGCCAAATGCCTGTCTTGAGGAATTCAGAAGTCGACGAGGTGCCGACCAAACGCCGTCCGAGGCATGAGCTTGTCCTTTCTACCCACTTTCCCCATCCTTCCTGCCTGTTTCTGCTTCCTGTTCCTGCCTGTTCCTGCCCGTCCCATGTTGCCTCCACCCTCCGGGAGCAAAGAAGCTACTACCTACCTTACCTTACAACCTGAAAGCGCGAGCCTCACTCGCACCTTCCGCCTTCTTGCCTGTCGCTCTGTTCTCTGAGCTCCTCGCTCCAACGTCGCTGTGATTGCCAAGGTGAGCGCTTGCCCTCATCTTTCTCTATCCCAACCTTTGCCCACTGCCAAGTCGATGCTCACACCATGACTTCTGCAGCTCAAGCGCAGCACCGCATTTTCCATTGCTGATCCTTGACACCACGCACCCGATGGACCCCTGGACCCTGCTCCTCCATCACTTGACACTGCCGTTCCCTTCCTCCGACCATGACCACCCTGGCCCGCGTCCTACGACGAGAATGGACCGACCAATGAAGACTGACAATGATTTGCCATTGCATGGTCTGCTGATACTCGCAATACGGCAGCGTCGCTTGAGCCCTTCTCGAAACTTTCTGGCCCGCCATTTCTCCAATATTTTGACGCAACGTGTAGCGGGGTTTCTGCCGGGGGGCTTCCCCATCGTGGGGTCAAATCGTTGGAGAGGCACCACCTCAATTCACAAGCTTGTAGCACGCTGCCACCTGCCCACCCCATCCTTCTTTTCGTCCAAGATCCTCGTCGTCGGCCCCGCACATTTCGCTGTCCGGTCCGTGCAAGCGACTAGACGGCGCTATGCGACTGCTCTTCGCCTACTCGCCTTGGTCTGCACACGCTCGGCGGTCTCTCCCCGTCACAGACCCTCTCTCGATTAGGCCCTTGTTCACTCGGCGTCGTGAGCGACTTCTACAGTGCACAGCGCCAGGTCGCTGCCCCGTCAGTGCCCCGAAGCACCGGTACCGAACGAAGCGGCTGCAATTAACCCCCCCAACCCCCCCCCCCCCCCATTGACGATTTGGCAATATCTGCTGGTAGGCAATTTCAATGTGCGCGCTCAGTCCGCACAATGCTCCGGTCTAGCTCATGCGCATTCCCATCAAGAAAGCAAAAGGCCTTCTTGTCGCTAGCAGCTGCCCCAAGGATTTCGGCTCGCTGTTCATTTGTGTCAGTCCTTGGCTGACCGCACCATGGCTGTCAGAGTCCGCTGCCCATGTCTCAACATGTCGCCGGCATTGAGCCGACGAACGGTTTTCGCACAACTTCCGAGCCAAACATGGCACAGTAGGCAAAATGCTATCGTAGGCCAAGATGGTCGCGGGGAGTCTCGTTCGATCCGATAGCGGCCAGCGTGGCCCTAAACAATCCGTTTGGTGGGGCCCTTTGGAATCCTTGAATTGTTGATCCCAGCCGTCGATGGTATATGCTTCCGAGATTTTACATGCTCTCTCCGCGTCGCGGCATTGCCCTACTTGTGTCCAAAGGGGCTGAACCCCTGGTCCTGCGTCGAGCATGCGGTGCACGATTCGACTCGCTTTGTGTGATCACCCCGCGGAGTCACTGAACATCTTCCCAACACGGCTCTGCGGGGGGCTGCTCCGAACCGGTGTTACCCCATACGCTTACATCGTCCAAAGACTTGTCACACGCCGAGATCAGCGAAAGAAAAGCTCCTCTGACGACTGAGCAAATGATCGGTCAGCGACTAGGGCTCGACTCATATAGCGTGCAGTGCTCATTTGTGTTTCTTCGGCCATCCAAACCTTTATCTTCGGCAATTGAATGATTCGTTGATCGGCAACTTGTACTCAACCCATCAGCTTGAACCATGCGCTTCGCAAGTGTGACCCCCCCAGGACCCACAAAGTCACCAGTCTGTTCCCAAGACCATTCGCTCGGCCACGAGTACTACAACTAGCCTTCGGCATGCCCATTAGGGAAGAAGTCGGTGAAAGGGCTATACAGTCGCCCACCTGACTGGTCCAGCCATGCGCACGCAAAATGCGTCTGCCGTGGGAAGCCTTTAGACCTAGCGCAAAGCTTTAATAATGCCATTTCCAAACTGATCAGACAACTGTCACATCCCAAGTTGGGTAATACACATGGAGCTGTCTACCGCTAGGCAGACACCGAACCGGGCTGCGCTCGACGAAGCGCATCGGCAACAGCGTGAGCTGCCTTTACGGGGCCGCACCCGGACTGGCCGCCGCACGGCTCATCTCGGACTCCACACGGCGCCGTTCCCCGATTTCTCGGCGGTTCGTCCCCGGCGGCTTTGCGCCGGTGCCGTTTCACTATTCAAGTACTGGCCCGGCGCCGGTTTTTCAGCTCTTTTCAGTGCCAGAGTCCGTTCACTTTTTTCTTTCATCAAAACCCTCGACCCTCGCGCGATACTATTTCGCAGACCACATGGCCAAAGGCGATGCCCGACTGAGTTCTAACCCTAAGAAAAGCGCATGTTGTTCAGCGACCCCATCCCCGCGCGGTCGCGGGGGCGGGGGGGGGGGCGCC
>JAMAKF010000003.1:0-60150 GCA_023628655.1 Sarocladiaceae sp. R1802
CCCTAACCCTAACCCTAACCCTAACCCTAACCCTAACCCTAACCCTAACCCTGACCCTAACCCTAACCCTAACCCTAACCCTAACCCTAACCCTAACCCTAACCCTAACCCTAACCCTAGGTTTAAGAACTTATTCTTCCTCTTACTGCGTATAAGGTTTTTTAGCATCTCCACCTTTTTTCTCTCTAGGCCGTTAGTATATATAAATAATTTGCCTTTATACGTATATATAAGGTTGTTCTTAATAGTATTAAGCGTAATTATGAACCGCATATTGTGGCCCTTTTTAAATATTAGCTCCCCCTATAAAATATCCTTAGCGTTAGTAATTATCTCCACTACTATACTCTAAATAGCGTCTATAGCTATAAGCTTACCTATGAAGTATATTAAGTTACTTTGCTTATTTTAAAATACTATAAGTTAGCTGCTGGTCTTGTAGGCAATCTTCTTACTGTAAAGGAGAAGGCTAAGCGTGTAGCCTATTAGCGAGTATGTTACCTTATATAGCCACTTATCGCAGACTGCCGCAAACCAGCCTTCAAGGTCTGTTATTATATCTTGCTTTTTTGCAGGGATAGCAAACTTTAACAGCAGGGCCCAGCCTACGTATATAAGTCCCGCTAGTATATACGTAAAAAGGTGCGCTAAGCGCAGCTGTTTTAACTTACTGTTAATCCTAAGCACAGCAATAAAGTGCTATAGCAGGCTATTAAATAAATTCTTAGCTAAGCACTGCATTTAAAAGCTAGCTAATACTTAAAGCACCTTCTTCTTTAGGTTCTTCTCTGCATAGTTCTTATTCTATAGGTGCTCTTATAGCGCCTTTAAGCTAACTTATTGCTTAAGCGTAAATTAAAAGCTATATTACTTTAGCAGTATTGCCTTATTCAGCAGTAGCACTCTTAGGCAGTAGCATAAAAACTGCTTTTAATAGTTAATATACTAGTTTATGCTTATTTTTTCCTACAGCAGTTTAAATAGCCTACTATGCGCGTTCTTAGGATGCAGACTAGCTAAAAGTAGCCTTATTATTAAAGGTATACTCCTAAGACCTACTACACAGCGGTTAAAAAAAAGTTAGTTAGTAGCCGCAGTAAGCTATCTTACTTTATCTTTACCCAGCCTTAGTATTTAGCTGCTAATATAGATTTTACTAAGATCTTACCTTATAAAGTATATAATTCACCTAGAGCGCTAAAGCTAGTTTATAATCTTATACTTTACTACACTGTTAGCTAAAACCTTTTAAATTTTCTTCTGCTAATTCTGCCTACACACTTAGCGCTTTTTAATTTTAGCAATTAGCTTATTATTTTTAAAACTACTAAGCTAGCCACCCTAAGCCTTAGTCCCTAGCGCTAATTCTGTTAATAAACTAGCCACTATTAGGTTAGTGCTATTACTAATTATTATTATTACGCAGAAGTAGCGGATTACTTTTTTAAGCTTAGTAAAAAAGGTTTATATGTGGACTAAGAACTACTTCCGCTTATAGCTATTTATATTCTATGTAAAGTGCTTCTTATTAAAGTAAACCCTAAAATATTTTTAGCTTATTATAAAAAATCCGCACTAGCAAGCAAAGCTACCCTAGACTCGCAGTCCCTTAACAGCAGAAATAAAATTAGGTAGTCTGTAATACAGCTCTGCTTTAACGTCTTCCAGCCCTCTAATTTTTATACTAGTATAGCGGGTAATAATAGTATTACACTTTTTACTTTTAATATTTAGGTGCTAATCTAATAAGTAGCTGTAAATGCTAAAAATAGCATAGCTGTGCATAGTATATATTAAAACCTAGTAGCTATTATTATATTTTAGCTAGCAGTTTATCTTATTATAGTTGCTTTTTTTATTAGCTACGCTTATAATTTTTATATAACATACTTAGAAAGCAAACCTTTTTTAAATAGTTTACTTACTTTCTTATAAGTTTATTTAGTTAAATAAGAAGAATATAAATATAGCTAATAGGGTTTATTTATTTTTATTTAAACTACTTATATTTACTTTACTTACCTTTTTTAGCTTTGCACAGCCTTACTTACTCTTACCCACTTATATTGCCTAGGCTATAAATATTTACTAGCTATTTATAATTTTTAATTTTAGCTGCTTTTTACATTTTTATTAGCTAAAATTATGCAATTTCTACGGTAGTTTACAGGCTAGTAGTATAAAGGTGGTAGCATATTCCCCCTATCACTATCCCAGCATCCCTGTCGAACCCCTTTCTGCGGGGGATGCTGCTGGTAGTTTAGGCTATACTACCACCGGCCTTGTGGTTAGGTGGGTCTAAAGCGGATCAGAAGTGGGGAATTTTGGTCGAAGTACCTAGGTATCGATGGCCTCGTCGATGGCACTTTTGTGGGTCTGCCATTTTCGGGGGCCCACTAAATACTACTTTAGGCCACCCTCAGCGCCAGACTAAACCCTTCTCGGCGAAATTTGTATGGTCGATGGCCGATGGCCTGTTTCCCTTGGGGTCAGGCAGATCAAAAGAATGCTCAGAAAGAGACGCGTCGTTCATCTAACCGTGACTGTCGCGTTTGCCCGAAGATCCTCGCTCGAGCTACCCACAAAGACTGTAAAGTCGCCTGGTTCAACCACATATCTCATTCTGCGATCCCAAAGACCCCATTTTCCCACATTGAGATTGATGCTGACAGTCTCCGTCTCGCCAGCCTTGACCAGGACCTTCTTGAATCCTTGAAGCTTCTTGATTGGCACGTCTACCGACGCAAGTACGTCGCTTACATAGACTTGGACTACCTCCTTGCCATCCATCTCACCCTCGTTGGAAATATCGATACTGACTGTGATGATCGCTTCCTTGGAGACATTTGTAGACGATACTTTGAGGTTTGAGTATGTAAACTCGGAGTAAGAGAGTCCGTATCCGAACTCATACATGGGCAGTGGGCTGTTGAGGACATAGTTGCTGCCGAACTCCATGCTGCCGTTAGGATACACTTGCCCTGGGTTAGGATCTCTGCGCGCGCTCTTGAGATGGTCGTAGTAACTCGGCGCTGTTCCGATGTCCCATGGAAACGATACAGAGAGCTTGCCGGACGGGTTCACGGTTCCGTAGAGGATATCGGCAAGGGCATGGCCGCCCTGCTCGCCCTGATAAAACATCTGCACCAGAGCAGCAGCTTCTTCACTGATCCAGGGTTCGGTGATTGGCTTTCCGGAGCTGTAGACGACGACCGTTGGCGTACCGGTGTCGATAATAGCCTTGACAAGACGTGGCATCATGCCAATCAGCTTCAGGTTATGAACATCAATATGCTCGCCTTTAAGAACTCTGACGTTAGTGCCAGGACAAAGAAGGCTTGAGGTGAGTATTCTTACCGGTCGTAGCGTTCAGACCACCCCATAACTCGTCTTGGTCTCGGGACCAGGTACCTACAACCACAACTGCGACATCAGCAGCAGAAGCCGCTTCAATAGCCCCGGGGAACGCGTCCTCTTCATTTGACCATCGGTCGCCGCCCTGGTTGAAAGTGACAGTCCCACTTGAGGCATTTCGAATGCCTTCGTAAGGGGTCACACCGTACGTCATAGCTTCGTGAATCACATAATCACCGTACTGTACATAGTTAGTACTGAAAGGATAGGTAAGAACTCCTCACGGAGAGAACTAACATTCACGTAGCCATGCGCCATTGGTCCGATGACGGCTACTTTGGCATCCTTTGCAATAGGCAGAACCTTTTCGCGATTCTCGAGCAGCACAATGCTCTCGGCATCAATCTCTCGGGCCAGAGCCTTGTGCATGTCAGTGTTGATGTAATCCCATTGCTCGTCATTCGCTACGGCTGTGTAAGGGTTTTCGAACAGCCCCATGGTGAATTTGGTTCGGAGGACTCGGGCCACAGCTCGATCCACGTTTGATCGACTGAGCTTCCCGTCTTGCACAAGCTGAGGAATATGCTGAAAACTATATTGACCGCCACCCATTTCGACATCGTTGCCCGCTGGTAATGTTTCTGTGACAACGCACTCGTGGTCAAAGGGATCGCTGCGGCAAACCTCAAAGGCATTGACTAGTCGAGCATTGGCCCCAGCATCGGACTGCAAGAAATTAGCAAAAGATCCAACAAGCCTAAGAGCCAGAAAGTATACAATAATATAATAGTCGTAGCCCCATTCCTCGCGAAGGATCTCCTCCTGAATATGATGGTCCGCGACGACCGGTATACCATCGTAGGAATTGTATGATCCCATGACAGACCACGCTCCAGCGTCAACAATTGCGCGGTGGAACGCAGGTAGATATGTGGTTCGCAGCATGCGTTCTCCACCATGTACAGGGGCAAGGTTGACACCTTGCTCAGGTGATGCAAACGCAGCCTGGACGGGAGTCAGTGGAGTTGTTCCTATCGGGACTTATAGGGCAGGGAACTCACAAAATGCTTAACCATTGCGCTGACACCCTTAGACTGTACGCCTTTGACGTAGGCGTAGCCATACTCCCCCGCACTGTTGATGACGGCATATATAAGCTGATTGACTCAAGAATCAGGGATCCCACGTTCTACTCACAGGAACGAATCCTCGCTGTAGCACTCCTCCACTCGTCCGAATCTGAGCTCTCGTGCTAAATCCACGACTGGCGCAAAGACTTGGTTCACCCCAAGTGCCAGCGACTCAATTGCTATGACTTCTGCCATTTTCTCAACAAGCTCAGGGTTGAAAGCGCAGCCGTGAGCAATTGGCGAGTTGAAAATGGTGGCATTCTTGGCTAAAAGTCCGTGGATACCTTCGCTTTGGATGAAGGCTGGGATACCTTCACAAGTGTCCATCAGTCAGCACTCGAGATCTCGGGCTTATGCATCAGGCCTTACCCAGCCTGGTCTTATTGACAAGGTAGTCTTGTCCGAGTCTTGCACCCCGAGCTACCATTGATCGGTTCATGAAAAGCCCAGTCCAAATCGAGTTCGCCCTCGTTTCTGCGATCCATGCCATGCCAGTCTCATTATAAGTGCCATTCTCAATGTCAAGGTAATCTCTGATATCACCTTGGATGAGCTGCGCGGTCTTTTCTTCAATGGTCATTCGCTGAAGGAGATCAGCTACCCGGTCATCCACGGGAGCGTCTGGGTTTTTGTATAAAGGGCTGGTTGTGTTCGTGGCGAATACCGCAGCAGCTAATAGAAAGCCGCACGCCGCAACTAAGTGTTTCATGATTACAAACGCAACAGCTTTATGCAACGTATGAGAATGGTTCTACAATGACGAGAAGAAGTAATACGGGTCGGTGCTACACTGTATCATTTATAGTCTTAACCATTGATTATTTCTCTGCACAACCCGCAAGATCTGCTAAGATCCCCGCGTTTAGTCGAACTTGAAGTAGTCTTGTTATGCAGCGGAAGTTAGAAACCACAAATCGTAATTGGTGGCATTCCCGGTCCGCGACCTCCACTCCGAGGAACACTGTGGACGGTATAATATGAACCCGGCTTCATGTGACATAGAGACTAACGGCCTTGGTAAATACAGATCGAAACCTTAGCCAAATTGCCGGGAGAATGCAGAAGCGGTCCATCTTATACGCGCCTGAGGTGTCCAGATGAGACCTACCTACCCTACTGCTGGGTTCTGGTCCTGACTTCATTTCGATGCTGATCGTTGGTACTGGCCCTTGTCACCTAGGAGCCACGACGACTTTTCACAGCAACTGGGCGCCACATCTGGGGGGTTCCGTAAATTGTAGGATGTTTTCTAACGCGCCACAGCACGTATACGGCGACGTGTAATTGGGCCAATTGTGCACTCCAGCATCTAGTGCTGACTAGAGAACCAGGATCACGCTCCCACCAAGATGAGCTCATAGCTGTACGTTTCGGACCGGGGCATCCTACTTTACTTATAGAGTGCAAGCTCTGCCATCACTCAATACACATGCAGCTGTGAACTCACACCTATACTTGCAATGGCTTCTATCTTACCCCCGCCAACTGGAGGCTACCTCCAGTATTTCCTTCTTTACGTAGGTGGCCGGTAGCTACTCTGCCATGCATCCAGGGGCCCGACGTTGATGTAAATATGGAGGCTGATGAACTATGTAATAGGAGGGACTCGCAGCCCACATTCACACTATTGTCTGCTACCTGGTGCCCGCTGCGACCGCACTCGTCCCATTCCAGGGACCGAATGCGCCACCAGCCCATCCTCTTCTTGCACACGTCTACGGCACTAAGAATATATATTCAGGTGCTATCCGTCTCTATGCTGCGTATAACCTGACAACGAATCCTCAATTGTATGATCTTGCTTTGTGGTCTCTTATCGGGGTGCTTTGGCTTTATGGTATGGAATGTGGCGTGTACCGCACTGTGAGGTTGAGAGACGCGCTTTGGCCATTAATCTTTTCAAGCGTTGGAATTTCGTGGATGATCGTGCAAAGGGATTTCTATACTGCACAGAAGCAGTGAGGTCACAGTTCAGTTCCTTATATCCCCTTCTTAGCTTTGCATGTATCTGATAGACTCTGTCTTGCCAGAGAAGAAGAAGTAGTGAGTAAACAATGTAGGCCATTCTGCTGCCAAATAAGTCTCCATACAAGCTACCGTAATAAACCTTGTAGAAAAATGGCAAGACATGGTAGAAACTTGCTGTGAGCCTCGATACTCTGTGGGATACGCGTTGCTGTTCAGTTACTATGGCGAGAAGATTTATACAAAGAACTGAGCACTCATCTTCTGAAGAGTTGGTTATATGTACTCATAACATTGGAAAGTTGTGAGTTTGATGGCATTGGTTCAGCGGAGGCCTGTTCTACTAAAATCGAAGCTAACCCCTTGCCACCGAAATTTGATGGCCAATCGCTGGTCACATTAATACTTGTATGCATGGTTGGTATACTTTATAGGTAGTCTATCTTACTATAGCCCAAAGCCAGTGCTGCTTCTTCATACCAATACGTACTAAGGGTAGCTCACTGATAATGAAATCTCTAAAACCCAATGTATCGCCATCCAAGGTCGATCTGTTGCTGAGTGACACCTTTCTTAAGAACCCTGGCTTGTTCACTAGGTGTACCATCAAGCAGCTTGTTGAGACGAAGAATGTGCCACCTGTAAATTACAAGGGTGAGGAAAAAGACGCCAGTAAAGCCGATAGCTGGTTCAACTGTCAGAGGAACATTTTCAACTGTGATTGCCGATGGCAGGGTGCTAGACTTACCGCCAGCAAATGCAGCAGTGTAGCGAGGTGAATCGTAGTAAAGATAACTGGCCCAAATGTTGGAAATACCGCCAATTGAGTTAATCATAGCAACCCCAGCGGCACGTTTGGGATACGGGCGAGCCATATGAAGGTTCATGGTCTTGTATATCATGATCTGAGGGATAGCTGTGTACAGTTTAGCTCAAGACTCTTGGGGATAAGATCGGCTGAGGAAATGAGACCTACCAACAACAGATGGCATGAGCATCATGGCCACGTATCGACCAGCCGTGTTCACAGTGGCAAGGGGGATGATGTACGCAACGACAGCAGTAGCGAGAGCTGCGCAGAAGATTGGAAGGATAGCGTCTTTGCGCTGTGATAGAAACCATTTGTTAGTGTACGGCAACTTCCACTTGATCTTAGGCGAGTATGTAGACTTACATCGCTGTACCAAGACACTAAGTAGCAGCAAATTGCGGCTAGTACCATAGGAGGTGCGGTCAGAAGCATGGTGTTGGACTTGTTATAGCCAAGAGACTGTACAATAGATGGGAAAAAATTGTTAGTGCTGCCCATAGCCTGCGACATGCCCATGCACCAAACAAGCGCCCAGATCTTAGGGTCAAGGAAGGCCTGCTTGAAGCTGTCAAGGGTCGACTGTTCCTCGGTAGCTTCACCTGCACCAGCCTCCCTTTCTAAGCGCCAGACAGCGTATTTCCGCTCAATAGGCTTAAGAATACGCGCCTTATGAGGATATTCAGGCATAACCGCAGCAAATAGTAGGCCGCATCCAATAGTAACAACACCTTCTCTATTTACGCAACCAGTCAGCAGATGTATCAAACCAGGAAAGATAGCCGAACAACACTCACACAATAAAAAGCCACCTCCAGCCCTCAATGCCGTGTTTTCCATCAAGAGTCAGGCAAGCTGCAGCGACAAAGCCACCAAATGCATTGCCGACCATTTGAAAAACAAAGAGAAGCGCTAAGCGCTTTCCAAGACGTTGCTTTGGATACCAGGCACTTAGGTAGTAAATTACTCCTGGGAAGAAAACGGCCTCGGTGACACCCAAAAAGACTCGGACAACAAGGAGAGCCTCGTAAGATTTGACAGCAGCAGTACATGTGCTCACAACACCCCAGATAGTTGCGGCAATGCACAGGTCTGTAGACATGGGTTAGAACGGACACACCAATAACTTTCCAATCAGCTGACAGCTTCAAGTGAATCAAGAACTTACAAAGACCAGGTCGAGGTACAATGGTCATAACCATGTTGGAGGGGATCTGGAATGGGAGGTAACCCACTTGACACTGTGTTAATAAGCGCTAAACAGCGGAAGCTGCGTCTAAATGCTTCAGGATTCTTAGGGATAGACGTACCGAAAAGGATAGAGATAGCCGTTGCAAACTGCGCTTCACTCATATTGAGGTCTTCCATAATGCCATAAACACGAGTGGCAGCTAGAGCCTGCCGATCGATGTAATTGAGAATATAGAGCACCCCAATGATGGGCCTTGCGAGTGATGTGTGTTAGCCTTCATTTCCTACGTCGATCCCAATTACAAGTCCAACACTCACATGATCACGAAGTCCATCTTGCGAACCATCTTCTTCTCCAGCGTCTTAAGTTCTTCCTCACTCAGATTGCGAAACTCGTCCGGCGTCGCAACAACTTCCTGGACCAGGTCAGGCTTTTGGAGCTCCATATCTTTACCATCCCCAGCATCAGCTGTGGGGCCGTCCTTATTGTCGCCCATGATGACGTTGTCTTCGATGCGACTCAAGCGGAGTTGAGGGAGTTCTCAGCAATGTTGGAGGTTTCCCAGTGCAGTGAGCAATAGACGTGTGCACTTAGGCTAGGTGTAGAGGTTGCGATTAGGCGAATAGGTCTTAGTTTGCGATGAGACAAGGCGCAGGCAAACAGGCAGAGATGGGGATATGATAAGAAGTAAGGAGGGAAATAAAGAAGCGCTTCGCGCATTGCTATTATACTACGCACGCCAACTGGCGGGTCTGGGGCTTCAGGAGAACCCACTGTGCTGTCCCCAGGATCCCCACGCTCCCCCCACGGAGACGATGGAAATCGGAGACAAGCATTTGCTCCCACATACGTGGTTGGCGCAATAGCCGATCGGCTGGAGTATGTATTCCGGTACCTACGCTAATACCATCTGCGCTACCTTTCAGGTGCGATATTAGGGAGTTCTCCGCAAAAGCATTTGACAGGACGGGGATGGTGCTCATAGGTAAGTCATCGCAGCCTGTAAGCAGAATACGGGTACGAGGAGCAACATTGAGATCAGGTAAGGGTAGTGAGGTTGGTTGTTCTTCCGCTTCTAATATGTTGCACAAAGTGAGCGTCCCTGTGCATCTCACGCTCCACTGGCAACACAGCGTTCAGGCCTGATCTTTGACTGATCTTTACGATGATTCCATGGTATTAAGAAGACACAGCAGGGATACCTACTAAGAACATACCCCGGACGAGAGTTGGACGTGGGGCGGCTGGGGAGGAGAAACTTGTAAAACCACCCAAGCAAGAATACATGTTGTCCGAATTGACAAAGAATCAGGACCATACCGATCGCTATCCGTACCTGCAGGGAAATCTGTAGGAAACCCTTGGGCTTTAAGACTCAGCACGTAATACATAGGGTTAGTCTAGATAATAATTCACATTCGCAGGTGTGTTCTAGGGCTCATGCGATGCAGTACGCTTCGTCGGCTGGGCTAGAGCAACATGGTGTTTGTCGGCTACGCTAGACCACGGTGCTTGCCCGATGTTACATTGCGGGGAGCGAAGGAAGCCAGTACAAACTTAACAATGCTATATTAATTTGCGTTCTCCAGTACCGCAAAAATGTCAAGCTAACGCATTTTCAGACCCTGTCGGCCTTGTTACGAGCTGTATCTTCCACATAACCGACGACGTTATAGTGTTGTTCAGCATTTATGTTAATATCTCGGAGGTTTTCAGTGGCAACAGCGTCGCCAAAAAGTTCCGCAATCTCTTCGAGAGACTTTCCACCCTGTTTACCGATATCAGTCTCGTTGGCGATGCATAGATGCACATAACTTACAGTTTCGGGGAGGAAGAAGAAGTAAACACCGGCCGCAGTAGTATTAGTTGCAAAGAATACAGCGTAGAATCTGTTAAGGTCAGTACGTTTCATCATCTGCACGCATTTCGTGTATACTTACTTCCACTTGATGTCGTCCATAGCCAAAGGTGTGAGCTGTGATAAGACAATTGACACAATAGATTTGCTGAACACGCCGAATGCTAAGCCCTGAGACCGGAGGAAGAATGGGAGCATCTCTGCAGCCACTACCCAAATTGTTGCGTTGAGGAAAACAGTATATGTCACTGAGTAGAGGAAGATCATGGCAATAGCGGCCGTCACACCAGCTTCGTTTCCCCCATTGCCGAACACAGCGCTCAGTGCCATGCAGATTGCAATCATAGCACTAAGGGCAAGTGAGCCGGCCCACAGAGTTGTTCGACGCCCTAATTTGTCCGCGACAAAGAGCATATAGATGATCTGTCCGACGACACCCATAAGGCCATAGATACCCATAATAAACAGGGCCTTGCGACCTGTAAACCCAACAACGGCATAGAAGATGTTCTGATAATTCTGTATCACCCCAGCACCTGTTAGTTGGCTCATGCATATTGTCAAGGCAACCAGAGCCGTTCGTTTCAGATACTGTTTCGACAGGAGATGCTGTATCGTCTTGAAGTATGAACTGTCGTCGTGACTGGTTTCAAGCAGAATTTGCTCCCTGATCTGAACAAGCTCTTGTGTCGCAAGTGTCTTGTCTGTACGTAGCTGAAGTAGGACTAGAAGGCGTCAGCAAACAGTGTCTTTAGCATTCCGGATAAGGGAAGGAATACATACTGGCCTTCGCCTCTTCCGTCCGATCCATCTTAACGACTACTCTAAGTCAGGATGTTGGATTCGCTTTCACAGGATATGATTCGATCAACTTACGCCATCGTGGAGAGAAAGGCACCAGGTGTGCGCCGATGGTTAGCAGAATTGGGACAGGAATCTGCATGGCCAAGGGAACCCTCCATGCAACGTCCCCAGGAGCAAATCCGCCAGCATAGCCGATCCAGTTCGCAATAGCAAAGCCGACGGACATCATCAACCCAGTGATACCAACGAACGTGCCTCGCTTATTGGGCGGCGCAGTCTCCGAGATGTATGTTGGCACGACAGAAAGGAGTGCTCCGCAGGCAATCCCACCAACAAAGCGTCCTATCATCATCATTGAGACGTGGACGGCACTCGCTTGAATAGCAGCCCCAATAATAGCTGATAATACAGAGTTAGCCATAAGAATGAGGAGAAGCTCGAGGCCTCCCGGCCCAGGGCCCTATCCAAGAGGCATGAGTACGTACTAAGGACGGACATGGCAGAAATCGTATACTTGCGGCTGAACCTATCAGCTACACGACCGCTTGTGAGACCACCAACTGCTTGGCCGGCATTGTAAAGCGATACAATGGCGCCTATTCAAAGGTAAGTCATTTTCCCAATGCCTTCTGACTGCCCTTGCTAACCAGTGAATGAAGTATTGATCATAGCAGGACCGTAGAAGTAGAGTTTGAACGATGTATGGCCTAATGTCGTGGCAATGATACCTGTATCAAAGCCGAAGACAAAGCCTCCGAGTCCCGCTATGGCCGCCACGAGGTATATCTTAAAGTGCGACATTGGGCAGAATCACTTCTTCGCGGTATAGAATGCCGGGTTGTTGAAAAACGGTCACTGGCGTACGCAGAAGGATCAAGGACTTCGCGCTGCCACTTTGGATGCTCCGCTTACGGAATGGACAGACTTACAAGTTTGCGTTCTCGTCCCATGGGATTCGCAGGAGAGTCTAGGGAGGCAACAGAGGTGGTAGCCAGAGTCCAGACTAGCCTTCCCCGTGGGACCCTCGATTGAGGCTGGCTGGTCTGACTCAGGAAGGTCTTGGCACTCGGGTCATCCATGACCGATTATTGCGAACTTCGCAAATAGGATTGGACAAATTTTCGACAAGGACTCGAAAGACAGGCATGTTACTTCAGACAACGCATGTTGGTTAAGTAAATTCTTAAGGAAGTATCCTCGGATCTGCTTCTCATTGGCGTCAGCTGCGTTTCACTGATTCCACCTTTGGTCCACTATTGGGTGCTTAATAACAGACTTTCTAGCTTCTTTTGGTTAACTCAACAAGCTTGGCTGGTATGTGTGGTTTCCCGCATGATTCTGCTCGGCTCGATTTGTTCCATAGACCGATAGTTCATATAATGGAATCATCAGTGGTGAAGCCAGCCTGAGGTCAATAGCAGCCACCAGAAGAGCCCCATTATTCTTCCCCAGTCACAATTGTATTGTCGCCGCCTCAGCCGACCGCACTTCGCTTTGAACATCATCACGAAGGATTCGGACTTGAGCACGCCCAGCCGAGATTATCCTGGGGCTTACCAGCGGATAACATAACTGCAACAGGTTGGAGACAGACTGCTTCCAAGATTGAGATATTAGGACCACCAGACTCCGAAGCAGTTGTGACACTACCAACCGGATCCCAGATGACGCCTGTCATTGTTCATACTAGACAACTTGAGTTCTCATGCCTGGTTGAGCTTGGAAAATGGCCTCCAAATGGTTTTCTTTCTTATCGAAAATACTGAAGACTCCATGGCCGCTTAGGAAGAACATAGCGCTATCAGGTTAGAGGCTTCACACTTGCGCATGTGTCTGCTCCTCATCTCGGCCGGGAAGAGCTACATACAAGCTTGTGTCTATCTCACGAGTCCATCGGCCTGATCATGTGCTCCTCCTGCCCCATCCCAGCCATCATCTCCTTGAACATCTTCACCATGGCTTCAGCTCCGTCATCTGCCCCGTACATTGCCTCTAACAGGCCTCGAGTCTCCTCCGCTACTTCCTCTGCTCTCTGCGTGGCGTCCGTTTCGTACTCACTCAGCAACGGCTCGAGAATCTCCTGGAGCGAGTAACTCCCATTGGAGAGCTGCTTGCACGCCTTTCCAATGACCTGAGAGAGTTCCAGCGCGTCACGCATTGCAGTATTGACTCCTTCGCCATTGGGAGGCATGAGATGTGCAGCGTCGCCGAGCAGCGTAGCTCCACCTCGTCGTGGCCATGAGAACCCGTTAGGTGCTCCGTCAAGTGTATACAGAGGCCGATGTTCCAGAGGCTCTCCAGGGTTCGCCTTCTCCTCGTCGTCGCATGCGGCCGTGATGAGCTCCTTGATGATAGGACCAAAGTTGCGCAATGGTGCTGACGGCCCATCAAGAAGCATGGTTTTGACCTGAGATGCAGTCATGGCATCAAGACCAAATGACTCAGCGACCTTGTCATCGTCGGTCTTAATAAGGGTGTAAAGCCTGGCAGTGTCGTTGGCGGCACGCTGAGATATGACACCGTGCCTGTCGCCCAACACCATGGAAGTCCCCGACCCCACGAACTCGGCCAAATGCGGGTACTTTGTTGTGATGTTTCGGATGCTGGCGGTGATGAAATGCTGGCCGGCAAACTTTGGCTTGAAGTCCGTGAGCAGGGTGCGAACTTTGGACCAAGCGCCATCAGCGCCGATGACCAGGTCGAAAGTCTGTTGGCCATTGGCGCCCAAGTTCAATTCCACCCTGGCGCTTCCAGAGGGTGTCGCAGATAGCAGTTTGTGCTCCCATTTCACAGAATCCGGGGGTACGACGCTCAGCAACAGCTCGGTCAATTTGTTCCTGGCAATCTCTGGCCTGTTCTCACCCGCGACCTCATCCTCCCCTTCGTCCGCATGCAGAACTCTGCCGGCTTTATCGGCAATCTTCATAACCTGAGTGCAATCGCCCGTCAGGGTGGAGAATTTGTCGTACAGGCCGAGCTCTCGGATTGCGGTGAGCCCTGTGCCCTCGTGTAGATCTAGAGAGCCGCTGGGCTTCTCGACTTCGGCTTGATTGGGTTTGGCACGAAGTTCAAAAAGAGTGAAGGGGATGCTCTTCTTGTGCAGCAAGGCGGCTAGGGTCAGACCGCCCGGGCCTGCGCCGACAATAGCGATTCTCATCTGGGAGGAAGCCATTTGCAGAATGATCTTGATGGAATTGGCAGTATAACCTTGCAATGTCAGTCGAGGTGCCGTGAGACCATGGGAATGCAGACTCGTGGCGACCTATTGGGTGCTGCCAAAGGGGAATTTATGCTGTAGATATCGTGACTAGGATTGGTGAAGAGTCGTGAACAAGGCACAGATGACTGTTGGGTTGTCTGACAGGCAGTGGGCAGTAAGGTGGCCAATAGGCAGCGTAGCTCACCCTCCCGCGATGCATAGAACATTCGACATCGCAGCTATTGCACTCGCATCCGCCTCGCTGGGAGGTATGCAACCTCTTAGATGCTCCCGGTTGTGCCGGCTATCCGAGGCTCGCACTAGGTCAGACGCCGAGCGATCGCATCGTGCTTGAGCTGGGCAGGCGTGGCGCAAAAGACGGTGTTTACTACCTAGTAGACATGCCACAGCGGCTGGTGCCTCGGGAGTCCAGCATAGTCCGAAAGAGAACATAGAGACGCTAAATGCACGCGTAGATTGGAATGCATAGCGGTCGCGGGCTAGCCAAATCGCCGAGGGTGGGATGCCGGTGTCTACAATTGCCCGTGCGCATCGGGAAGGGCTACATTCTGAACACGGTTTCGGCATCAAGGCTTTATCAGGAACTTTAACTGATCCTTTATGTACACATATAGATATGGGAGGGATGGAAAAACAGGGAGCACAGACTTGGCTTAGCTATTTGTTATCGAGCATCGCCGAACGGCAGCGTCTACTGTTAATCGATAGTCCTTTAACAGAGCTGCGACATGATCAGTATTAGTACAGGGCCAGCCGTTCCGAATTATGCTCTGATTGCAGGCGACTATTTGCAGCAACCGAAAAGCATTCATCGATTCTGCAGACTTCATCGCAGCATAGTTAGTGGCATTCTTCAATCAGTAGTAGCTCTTTGTAGAGTTTACCACCCTGGAGGGCGCTCGCTTCATCTGTCTGGTGGACCCAAGTGCTAGTACTTACAGAAATCCTTCACCGGAGTTACAGGCCTCGTGTTCATTGAGTTGGTCGAACTTGTATTTAAAAAATGCCCTCAGTGCAGGTATCAAGGCTTTGGCATGCTAGTCAAACAAAGCAAAAGCAGGGTTGTAAGAGATTGTGGTTATGTTATTAGTGAGGCTGCCGCAACCATATACTTGGTCAACACACTACATTCGCGAGACCCGCATACAGGAGCGTTCCTCAGGCGCGCGATGAAGTTGACATCATGCCTCGGATGTGAGTTCAGCTGATTGCTGCTACAGTTTCCTCATCATCCGATAGAGGCAAGTGACAGACCAAAAGGAGGCTGCTTAGTCCATGTTCGGACCAGAAGTGCCGGTCCTCGGCATGTGGCCCATTCTCAGGGGCTTTGACCGCTAGCGCACGGCCCTCCTAATATGAGCAGAGTAATCGTCTCGCTACACTACATGATTTCGGGTAAGGATCGAAACAATGGGGAGAGTCGATCGATGCACTTTGGTCGGTAGACACATGGGCAGAGCACGCTAGATCGACAAATGACTTCGGCTAGTGCCGTTTGGGGATCAATCCTCCGCGTTGCTGACGCTGTCGAGTCATTGTGACATCTTGGAACCGTGTATAAAGCCCAGCGTGGTCAATCAGATGAGGTTGCAAGGTGCTCACCACTCTTCACCATTACCTCCATAGTAGCTGTTCAACCGCAGTTCGCCCCACCAGTCACCATGCGTTCTCTTTTGATCTCGATGCTGGCCGTTACCGGTTCCGCAACACCTGTTCCGGAGACTCAGGCATCTACAGCAGCTTGTTCGTCGTACACCATCATCAACACCAGAGGCACCGGGGAGATTCAGGGCCCTTCGGCTGGGTTCAGAACGATGAACTCTCGAATCACATCACAAGTCTCGGGTGGCAAGATCTATAACACTGTATACGCTGCTGGTTGGGACCAGAATTCTGCCCTAGGAACACGAGACATTGTCAGAGAGGTGAACAGTGTGCTCGCATCTAATCCCAGCGAGTGTTTCATTCTCGAGGGCTACTCTCAAGGCGCCGCGGCAACTGTCAATGCTCTACCACAGCTGACTGGAGATGCCTTCAACGCCGTCAAGGGCGTATTTCTCATTGGCGACCCCGAGCACAAGAGTGGTCTGGCCTGCAACGTGGACAACAACGGTGGCACGACGACGAAGAATGTGAACGGACTGTCGGCTTTCGGAAGCGGCGGTATTCCTCAAGACTGGGTTGCCAAGACCCTTGATGTCTGCATCTATGTGAGTTCCCTGTAACCTTCAGGTAACTATATACTGAACACTAGCAGGGCGATGGCGTATGCGATACTACACATGGCGCAGGTATCAACGGACCTCACCTGCTGTACCCCCAGGATTCTGCTACACAGAATCTCGGCACAGACTTTGTTGTAAAGCAGCTCAGCTAAGCCACAGACATTCGGTATACTCGGTTTTCCGAAGGACAGAGTACCAGAGCCACTGCAAAATTCGCATGTTACGTTAGAATGACAATGGATTTTACGCTTACGCTCTCGATGAAGCGCTCGTTGCGCATCTATGTACTGAATGTGCAACTGAGCATGGCTGATTCAGTGGTGCAAGAAGTAGTCTTTCTTTCCCTGATAGGCCCAGCACGTAGACATAGCTGCGACAGCTTCTCTGACAAATAGGTTGTCACCAGTTGCACCCTTCCTAAACGTCCAGAACAACATCAGTACATCTGCCGGTTCCTCATTTCCACGGGCAGGAAGACCATGAGTAGACTTGCAAGCCAAATGCCGCCCGCGCCGAGCCACAAGACCCCGTACTCTCCAGCCTCAATGTACTGCTGTCCGGCAATCGGGGCGACTATGCCAGCGATCCGTCCTAAGCAGGACAGCATCCCGTTCGCACTTGCGCGGTAAGTCGTGTCAAAGAGCTCGGGAGTCGAGGCATAGAGGACAGCATTGAAGTAGGTCTGCATGATGTATGCGAGGGCATTCAGACCAACGTAGCCGGCCGTGGTTCTAACCTGAGTGTACATGGCCATGGCCAGACCTTGGCAGAACGCGGAGAAGACAAGCGACCACTTGCGACCGATGAGCGGGAGCTGTACGGAGAACAAGGCAATGACGGCACCAAGAATGCCAGGGAGGTAGATGTAAATGTACTGCCTGTACGTCTCTGTTACAGTGCCTCGGCCGGAGTCGACGTTATTTCGGAGAAGAATGATGGGCAGAAACGATCCTGCAAGATTGAAAGACCAGTAATTTCCCTGATCATTGTTAGCGAAGTCAAATGTGCATATCAGACGTCATACCATGTAAGTAAATCCGAGCAAGACAAAGATGAAGCACGTCAGCTTGCGAGTGAACAGACCCTTGAGGTAGCTCATTTCTTTGACAGCACGCAGAACTACACCCTTGGCGTCACTCTCCAGAGCTGGCGCATCTGGTTCTATACCCATCTCCCGGTCAAGATTTCGAAAGTCCTCGACAGTAAGCTTCGGCAGCGGCGCCTTGTTGAACTTGGCAATCTTGTGCAAGACGTCGATAGCATCTTGGTCACGACCCTTGCTGACGAGGTACTTTGGCGACTCATGAAAAGTGAACAAGAAGTACCGAGCGAAGAAGATGAAGAGGGTCATGGAACCAATGACGATGACCAGGTAGCGCCAGCCCATGTTACTCGAGACTGAACAGCATTCTTCGCCGTCCTCAACAGCGCGACAAGAGGGAAGGGTGACCTCGCAACGGTAGCGGGCAGCAGTGCCATACGCGATGGCGCATGCGATGGTAACTCCAATAGGCTGCCATATACTCATGAGCGACACGAGATTTCGGCGGCTGGGCGGCATGAACTCGAGGGCGATGGTCGCGTCGATGGGAATATTACCACCAAGGCCGATGGAAGCGAGAAGATAGATGCCACAGATGGCTGCATAGTTGTACTTGACGGCAGCCTGTGATCGATGTGTCAACGCATTTCCCTGGGGATTTTTGAGTGGCTTACCAGCAGCATTCCGAACACAGACGTGATCAAGCAAGTGAGATTGAAAGCCCATTTGCGCCCAATAATGTCGGAGATCAGACCAAAGCCAACAGCTCCGAGTCTTTGCCGTGGTTAGTTTAGGCTTGGGCAACGATGAGGTGAACGTACGCGAGGCCAACATTGGCACAGGTAAACACCAGACCTTGCTGGTTGTTGGGCACGCCCATTTCCTGGCTGGCCGTCTGTTAGTCGAGCTCAACGTGAAGCATTGTTACTGCACTCACTACAGAGCTGTGGCCATCAAGCCTACACCCTTCGACCAGGTGAGGTCCAGAAAGTATCCGAATCCGCAGAGGAGCCAGATGTACTTTTGGTAGAGACCAAAGCCAAGGATCTCGAGCTCTCTGTCAAAGTCAGCCTGTGGGAACCAACTCCAGCCGGTCTCATTGGCTAGACTCACTCGTTGATAAGGGCAGCTCTGCGTTCAAAGTGCGTCAATTTCGTCGTGACATTTCCCTGGAGGGCCGCCGCTAGAATACCGCTCTTCTTTTGGCCATGGTGCTCCTCGACTCTCTCGTGCGCTTGGTCTTTTTCGAGATCATCACTAACTTGGTCGGTGATAGTGTTGGTGTTGTTGTAGATACGATCCGCCGGGAGATCCGCCATTGCATCGAGAAGTAATGGCTGAAGGAGTCGAAGAGCTGCGAAAGTTACAGCTATGATAAATGAAGGAAAGGAATCCATGCGCCCGCTCTGTCTGGCCAACTTATCACTGTCCCCTCTGCATGCAGAACAGGCAATCGATGATCGGACCAAGATTAATAGCGGTGCCTCCACCTTGCTGGCGCATGTTAGTCTCGATCGCATTCAGCGGGGTATCTGATCGGCTAGCAGGGGTTCTGGGTACAGGAGCATTTGATCCGTTGCAAGGCGCCTCACGAGAGGAATGTAGGTTCTGTCAACCAGGTACCGTGGCTTGTTGTGCCTCGTTCGGTAGCTGTGCCCGTGGCTCGGCCGACAAGAGCCATAGCAGCGAGATCTACTTACTTAAATCGCAATGCGAAGGTTTGAACAGATTGATTTGAAGATCAGGCTGGTGGTTGTGCGGGCTTATGCTTGTCTGCGATGCTTGGCTGACGCGTTGATCCGGAAGCGGTTGATCACTATCGCACTCATTCTTATCTTTGAATTGCGCATTGCCTGGCTTGAATTTGCATCTCTCCATCCACGTGAATCATAGACTAAGCGAAGTTTAGTGTCGCCCTAGCCGTGTCTAATCTCGCATATCGCAGGCATCAGTGTTTCTGGGTTTGAATACGGCAGGGGCGAAGTCAGTCTTCGGAAGAACGCAACTAACAGGCAGACTGTTCGAGTATTTTGAAGGCATCACAATGCCCGAGCAACACGGACTTGCCCTGTACCCGAGACGCAGGCTCCCCTGACCATGGTCGTTCAGTATCATCGATGAGTTCCATGTGTACAGCTTACTTGATACCGTAAGAACGGATGAACCGCGTCCTTGATGTATACTTTGTTATTATTGACGAATACGAAAATAGTCAAGAAAGTTAAAAGGAAACAGAATCCGTGAGTCACTTCCTCGCGAGCCAGGCAGCTGTCCAGCAGTAACGACCCTCATGTTGCCACCCTCCATCGATCACATGAATCCTCATGTGCCATCAACCATTGTAGCCCTCGATCTGCTCCAGAATCTCGGGAGGTGGAACCCTCTTCTCCGCACCGCGGTTGCCTTCAATCTCCTCCAACATCTCGGGCGGAGGAACCCGCTTCTCGGACGAGCTGGTCTCCTCGTCGTCCCGCAGGCCAAGCCAGTCGACTCGGCAGCGCGGCAGGTGGAAGAGTGAAGCACGGCATCTCTGGTGGGATGCGCAGTCAGCATCGCTGTCGCAGCGGTTCAACCAGGTTCCCCTCTTCTCAACAATTGCCTCGCGGCGTTGCTTTACGGCGGGCGCCTCTGGCACATCACGCTTCTTGAACCAGTCGACGCGGCACCGAGGCGTCCAGTGGAAGAGTGAAGCACGGCACTCCTGGCCGACGTCGCAGTCATCGTCGCTATCGCAGCGAGAAAGCCAGCTGCGCTTCTCACCAACACTGCGCTTCTCGGCGTTGGCAGCCTCGTTCGCATCCAGGGCCTCGAGGTCGGGCAGGCGGCAGTAGTTGAACTTGTCCCCGGGGAAGCACTCGAGGCCATTCTCACAGTCAGCCTCGTTGTTGCATGGGGCGAGGCCTCGTTTTTCGACCTCGACATCAATGGGCAAGATTGTCATCACCCCATCACATCTCCCCAAGGTCGCTCCAGGTGCAATCGAACAGGTTTGTCCGGCAGGGCACAGAGACTTGGCAGTGCAAATGGATCCTTGGCGAGCCTCCAGAGGTGCCGCGTTGGCATAACCAGCCAGCCCAAGGGCATAAGTGAAGGCGAACGAGTACTTCATGGTTGAGTGAAATTTGGGTTGACTTGATCGAATAAAGAGAGATGCACAGTGGATAGGAAGCGACACGGAGCAAGCAAGAGGCAATACACAGCCGCGACCAGCGCAGCTAAAAGAAGCGAAAGAGTACGCTAAAGGAGATAATTGTGACTGAAGATGGGTTGATGAAGCAATCCAATCTCCTTGGTGAACCCGACGTGTATTTATAAAAATCGTGTCTACGATCATCAAGTCTTGACTTAGCTCATAGGATCCGACCCCGCGACGATCCGGAGCTGGACCCTTGCAGTTCGTTGCTGGACCCTGCGTCCTCAGTGTCATGGACTATCCCCTTCCGTCCGTTCCAGAAGCCGATCTCTGGACAGATTAGAGCTCGAAGGATCAAGCTTAATAGTAGGTGACGTACCCGTCTGCACCAGCCTTGACCGAGCCAAGAGGTGTGCAATCCTTCGTCCAGCGAATGTGGGCAGCCTGACGGAAGGCCCTCTGTCTCTTGGGTTACATTGAACTCAGTGACCTAGATCTTACGGACAACATGATACACCACTAGAGCTAGGCGTCTTGTATTACGTGAGGGAGTGCACTTCAGGACGTCCCGGCGGGCAGCAAGACAACTGCAGGCGATGCGACCGGGCAGACCGAATCCTGACGCGGCCATGGCTCGTCCATGAATCCACTCAAGTCTCGTGAATACTGTGGTCGGCTGAATAGCATAACGTGCTCAACCGCTCACTTCCAATCGAGAGGTCGGCATCACGATGACAACGAATGCTGATCTTCGTCGATGCAAGTCTATTGATTTAATATTACAGAATGCCTGGCATTGCATTGCCCGCCGTCTGCAACAGGCCGTGGATCTTGGTGTCGTCTGGGAGCTGGCTCTTCACCATACCCAAGACTCGTGCGCCTAGGCCACTGATGAACCAGCAAGAAACCTCTGCTTCTGATACCATCATCGACCAGTAGCCTGTGACGACCAACGCGGCAGGACTTCCCTCATCCAACATCTCGCGGAACCGCATCGGGAGTCGATGCAGCCACAACACGAGACACGTCCACTGCGCAACAGCCCCCTCCCCACTGACCGAGTGACGAAGATAGCAGCAGTCGATGAGCCCGTCGATGGCGGAGAATACGGTCAGCACATCCTGCGTTCCGTCCGGTCGGCCAAATACAGATGCCATCCGGAAAGGCAGACCTCGCAAAATCTGGACGACTACCGGCCCAGGTGTAGTCTTTTGAATCATGGCTGACGCTGTAGCCCAGATTCCGTCCATGGGGGAGTGATCCGGAGTGTTTGGTGGACGACTGGGATGCACGAGGCTCACTGCGAGATCTACATCCCCGCAGCCTTGGAGAACCGACATGATTCCGCTGAGTGTGGTACTTTCTAGGCTCGTGATGTCCTCCAAGCCACTTCCCGGCCAGTTGTGAATCAAGGCCGCACAGCGAAGGATGCAAGTGATTTGCGCTCCGAGCTTGATGACAGCCAATCGGTCATCTATACTTTTGTCGAGAGCGGTGAAGCCGCCTACGAAGCTGGCTCGGAATGCGGCGTTGTCTGAGTATCGGGCACTCTGTGTGAAAGGCTCGTTTACTAGCCACAGCATGTGGTATGAGGCAACGGCAAGCAGCCCGTTCATGAGCCACTCGTGCTGCAACGCGGCTTTTGCTACCTCGCGTTGCCAGTAGTTGACCGAGTTGCATTGCACTGTAGGGAGGGTCTGACTTGTGGCGATAGTAAAGTGGTGAAAGTAGCCCAGCGTCTCAAGATCAAGATGCCGGCAAGCTTGATCGGGCTCGGACGCAGACTGTCGTCCATGTGGCTCCTTGGGTTGCGGTGCTTCGCACACATTTGCAGAGCTGACTTCAAAATACCGTATCTTGGTGCCTCGGAAGAACGTCTGCAATACAGCGTCTCGTGCATAAGCTGTGCCTGGTACATTGTCCTTGTGCGCTTCGCTCCAGTGCCGCTTCATGCGCTTGGAGCTTGCAAAGAGCTCTCCACAATCGGGAATGTTACATCGGAGGCCAGGTATTGTCGGCAGTCCCTGTACTGGCGGTGCTCCCAAAGGAGGACTTTGAACATCCTCAGGTTCAAGAAGGTCGAATGAGGCAATCTCATTGAGCAGTTGTTGGCGGTCGGAGCGGTAGATCTTATGGCGGAGAAGGTGGCTTTCCACGGCGCTCTTCTGGATGGCGTATTGACATGGGCGGCAAATGAGGACGCGGTAGGTTGAATCGTAGAGAAGGAAGCCATCAGCGCCCAAATGAATGCTCATGATGGACGATGAGTCTGCGCCAGCGAAGAGGGAATGCCATGGTGGAAGCTGTTTTGTAAAGTACAAGTGATGGATAGGATTTGGAACCGCATGTGTGATTCTCGTAGAGAAAGCAAGGGCAGGGAGACAGTTATTCCAAATCCAAGGCCGCTATGCCTCATTCGGGCAGCGGATGCGACAGACTGGGTTAGGGTTGGTGGTGCCTTGCGGGACTGGCAGCTTACTGACACCGGTGGACCTTCCGTGTTTGCTTACAGCTGGCGGGCAGCTGGCGGGCAGCTGGCGGCCGACTGGAACAGCATATGCCATTCCCGAGCCCCACCACGGGTCCCCGTCTCGAGGACTCGATCGAGGATTCGCACATCAGATTCTCCATCTTGACAGGGCTGAGAATTTGTCACTTGCGCACGGAGGACGGAGGCATCGCACCTTTGATTCCGCGCGGGACCTTGACCTCGCGACACTTAGTAATGCTCATCACTATGCGCTCTTTACATCGGAAATCGCAACGTCAAGGCACCGGCGGCCATGTTCGAGGCTGTATATAAGACGACAATGTTGTCCTCCAAGATATGTTTTGCTTCCAGTATCAATCAGTCACACATTCTTCACACATCAACAGACTCTCACAGCCATCTTCATAGCCATCTTCACACCTCGCTTCACAGCCTGAAACTCACCTCAGTGACATCCCTTCCACCGACTCATTACTATCACAATGTCTTCCAACATGGCTGCCAGACTCCACGAGGCCAACACCCCTCTCAAGGTGGATCAAGTCCCCATCCCTGAGGCCGGCCCGAACGAGCTAGTCATCAAGAACGCCGCTGTTGCCATCAATCCTCTGGACTGGCACATGCAAGACCACGGTGTCTTTGTTCAGCAGTGGCCCGCTGTCTTCGGTTGCGACGTTGCAGGAGTCGTTCACGAGGTCGGCGCCGGGGCTGAGGGTCGATTCAAGAAGGGCGATCGTGTCATTGGGTAAGTATTCCATTCACTTCGACTGTCAATTCCTTAATTAACATGAAAACAGCCACCCTATTGCGCTTGTCAGCGGCAGACCCCAGGATGGCGCCTTCGCCCACTACAC
The DNA here is from genome assembly GCA_023628655.1 of Sarocladiaceae sp. R1802. Lineage (NCBI taxonomy): Eukaryota > Fungi > Ascomycota > Sordariomycetes > Hypocreales > Sarocladiaceae > Sarocladiaceae sp. R1802. The sequence goes on from JAMAKF010000003.1 coordinate 24,077, forward strand.
CATTGTTCCGGCTAAGAAGGCTGCTATCCTCCCCGAGAAGATCTCATTCACAGACGGCGTTGTCGTCCCCTTTGCTCTCGAGGCCGCGGTCTGTGCTCTGTCTCTGAAGGTCCCCGGCGTCGCCATGCCTGGGGTCAGCACACCAGCTCTTGGCCTGCCCTACCCCTCGCTTGAGAAGGTCGACCCCATCGGCAAGGTCCTCTTTGTCAATGGCGGCTCTGCAGCGGTTGGCAACATGGTCACACAAGTCGCTTCCGCTGCCGGCATCACGGTCATTACCACCGCTAGCGGCAAGAACCTGGCCCTCTGCGAGAGCGCAGGTGCCTCCAAGGCGATTGATCGCAAGGACCCCGGGCTCGTCGAGAAGATTGTCGCGGCAGTGAAGCAGACGGGTGAGGAGTTCATCGGTGTCTTCGATGCCGTCTCTGAGGCTGAGGCCGTCGAAACCAGCCTGGCTGTCCTCACCAAGCTCGGTGGTGGCCACCTTGCCTGCGTCCACCCCCCACCGCCCAACGTTCCCGAGGGTGTCACTGCAGGGATGATCTTCGCTGTCAACGACATTGCCGACCCCGTCTGGGAGAGCTTTGTCACCCCTGCCCTGGAGTCGGGTAAGATCCAATGTCTTCCTCGCCCTACGGTTGTTGGCAAGGGTCTGGAGCACATCAACGAGGCACTGAAGATGTCCAAGGCGGGCGTCAGTGCTACTAAGCTGGTTGTCGAGCTCTGAACAGAGTCGCGAGAGACTCCTCTGGTTGAACGCATGATAGAGCAGTAATTAGACTTGGTTATACTTGGTAAATTAAATGAGAAATGGACATAAATGACACTTCTTGTACAGTAACTCCCTAGTGTGCAAGTGGTCTATCTTTTTGGCGCCGAGCCAGCGACGCGATCCTGAAATTGATACAGCATTACGAACAAGCAGCCACGTTAGTTGGATTGTGGCTGGACTTAGATCTCAAGGCCCTTCTCGCACTCAAAGATACGCTCGTAGTCCTCCGTCAGCGCGTTGATGATGAGACCCCAGACGCTCTTGTCCCATGCCAATCCAGCGTGTCCGACCTTGTCATCAGGGCAGGTATCCTGAACGATCACGTTGCGCACGCCCGGCTCATCGACTCGGCTGACGTCGGGCGCCACAAGAGTGTCCGAGGTGGACATAATAATGGTAGCCTTGTTGCCCTCCTGCACGATTGGGCTGGCACTCTTGAAATCGTTGTACACGTCTCCCCCGATAGCCATGTCATCGCAAGCCTTGCAACCGAGGGTCTTCAGGGCCAAAGCAGCCAGATTTCTTGTGACCTCACCACCGATGTAGAAGATATCAGTGAAGCCAAAGTACTGGGCGCCATGGATAGCAGGGCCAAGGGCAATGTTGCGCTCGACAATATCCGAGATGCCCGACTGGGTCATCGGGACATAGAGTGCCATGACGCCACCCTCACTGTGCCCAACGAGATCGACCTTGTCGGCTCCTGTCTTCTCCTTGACCTCGGTGATGAAATCGGCAACTTCCTGTGCGCTGTCCCTCATCCCCTTGACTCCTCCGATCCATGGGGCAAGTGTGTGCGCGCCATATGTCTTGCTGAAGACACACCATCCATCATCGACGAGATGGTGTGACAGAGTGTTGAGGTCGACTTCTCTGTTGGCGGAAAGGCCGTGCAGCATGATGACTGGGTTTTTGTGAACATCGCTCTTGCATTTGAAGTCGTTGTCTGGGGCACCGTAAAGGGGATCCTCGAGGAGGTCAGAAGGTAGATCCCAGCTGATGCCAGCAGTGAGCAAAGGGGCCGAAAGCCCCGCAAGAAGAGTCGCGGTGCGAAGCATGTTTCTGGAGATGAAGTTTTGGCTAATGGGCAATGAAGAGCTAGACGGCGACGAAGGCCATGATATAGAGAATGTGAATTTGGTAGGACTTAGTTGTGGGATCTATCGCACGTAATGCGACGATGTATTATTGGTCAAATGAGAGAAGGATGGAAGGATGGCAGTGAAACAAACACGATATGGGTTCGGACTCGACGTATAATCCCAATGCGCTATACGAATGGACCGGCAGAGTAAGCTATGACGTTTTGGCCGACTAAACTTCCCAAGTAAGTAAATCAACTAATTGTAGTGTATGGTAGCGCTTCCAAATGTGAGCTCAGGCTATCGAATCCTGAAGCCAGGTTTCCACTTGTCAGGGCACCCAGTTGGACCCCTGCATGAAAGCCTTGCATGCCGATCCTCAGCCCAGGTACGAGCTCCTTGGGTGGTTACTGTCAACGACGAATCCGTACTCCGTATTGAAAACGAATGAAGTCAATTGCTAGTAGGCAATGATTGTTTTAGACAATGACCCCTTGGAGGGTTTGACAGCGAACCTGACAAACGTTCATAAAAGCCCTAAATGTCGGATCTTAGTGCACCATAGTGTTCTTGAGCAGATGCGGTAAGGCAGAGGCCACTGCCCTTTAATGGGCTCTCTGAATATATATAATTAGCTATTTAGTAAGTAGCGGTGATCATGATGTCGCACAGCCTCTGTGCATGGCTATTGATAGTGCAAGCAGCCGTAGATATGACAGCTTCAACTACCTTTACCGTAGACCCAGGGTCGGGTCTTTAGGGTAGGTAGGCGATGCCGTGTAGCACCCAGCCGACATCTCCTGTTTCCGTTCACAAACCTCTTCATTCCGATCAGCAACAGGACCATCCCAATATGGACGGCCCATCGAATGTCAGGCCTATCGCCATATTTGCGGGCTATATGAGCCTCGCAGCATGCCTCACCTGGGTATGCATCGCCAGCATCCGCCGCGGGGCGAGTCGCGACAAAAGCCCCTCCCACGTTCTTCTCTTCTCCTTCCTCTCAGCCTCTAGCCTTGCGTCGACATGGTACCACATGTTCCGGTTCTTCGCATGGTCCTATCGGCAGTGGCAGCTCTCTTCAACGCTGCAACCGCAGGATGGCCAGCTGCATCTCGGATCGTGGCTTCGCGACACGTCTCTCTTTGAACAGGCGTGGGTATCAACATTAGAGACTGCGCCTCGGGCTTGGTGGTCGATGCAGATATTCGGCTTCTGCGCACTTTTTAGTGTCATGCTCGCTGTACAGAAGGATCGCAGACACGTCCCAGCCGCCTGGGCTTTCATGCTTCTCGGACAGCTCGTAGCAATCTCTTTCGCGTCGAACCTGTTCTTCTTGGCCGTCTTGCATAGGGACCCTGCTCGGGCACCCGCAACTAAGGGCACGACGCGTTGGTTTGGGCTCAAGCAAGTATACTACGCGCTCATCGTCCTGCAGATCTCCGTGGCCATTGCGATCCCCCAGTCAGCTCACACATCTGGCTTTCTTCGTCTTCTCCTCGTTCCGCATGTTCTTGCATTCGCTCCGCTTCTTTTGCGTGCTGTCTGGACTACTGGGAAGCCGCCATCGGAACATGAGGGCAAACAATGGCAATGGCTCATCCCCGCAGCCAGTATTGGTGCCCTGCTATATGCCGCAACGGCACCTTTACTGGGCGATGGCATGGTTTCTCGGTCTCTCGTAGCAACCCTTGTTGAGCACCCTGCGGTTTCCAGCGTCGGGTGGGATGTCATCTGCTGTTGGATCAGCTACACGACATGGACCATTTGCGGTGGAGAGCTCCTCTAAGGGGATGGGAGGTTTACTAAAGTGTCGACGTGTCTGTACCGTGGTTACCGGACACAGCCCGGGGAGCAAAGTCTTAATCGATTCGACGACTTGGGCTTGCAGTCAGTGCGACCGGGGTTGAGAGGATTCTCATATCCCGGAACCAATTGTTTGATGTTGGCCACGATCAGGAGGAGGGTTGCACTTGGCGACGATTGGTAGATCGCGCCATGGGCATGCAACGCAGTCGCAGTGGAATGCGGGGTATGGCATGTCAGATGAGACTAGCGGAAACTGAATCTCCGAACCTAAAGTCTTTGTTAGAACTTGTGCCAGCGTGCCCGAGAGTGTGGTGACCCGTTCAGTCTTCAAGGTTGCTGCTGGCGAGTACCGAGCCGCTGTCACACTATATCGAGCGAGCCCTCCGACTTGGCGTGGCCCGTGCCTATTTGCCGAGCTGCCGAATGGGCAATGATTATTCTACACAGTGTGTATTTCGTCGCAATTGCCAGTACAACCAGAACAGCGTAGCTTGCCAAGCCTTTGACACAAGCTATCACTCTTCTGACCATGTAACCTCAGGACATGCAGTGTAAGACGATGCAGCGTGGACTAAAAAAGTGCCTTCGGGGTCAAAGTGCACTTGCTGCGGTGGAAAGAGCAGGGCAACCGGGGATGTGCTAACCACCCTTTGACCAAGCCCCAATCTTGGAAGGGTATGGTACAAACCGATGCAGAGCCTGAGGATTTGATGAGAGCCATCAATGTTGCAGTGGATACACAAAATAACCTACTATCTATTCTCGAGTCTGGAACCTGGCTATCTTCCGTCTCAAGCATGGTAATGTAACCCTTGACTTTGACAAACGGTGGTTCGCAGGCATACTTATGTGAAGTTAATACAGGATAATGCTCCTATTAGACGAGCTTACAAGGAAGTCGATGAAAGGCCTCGCGTCCCCTCGTCAGAACGGAGAAGTACTCCCCGTATGGTTTTCAGGTGCTCCTTCCAGCTCAGAAAAGGGAGACAAAGCCGCGGACGATATGTCCCGTCCTTCCTCATTGTCTTCGAGCACTCAAACGACACTCAAACGATGTGTCAGTCGAAATTAACGGTAATCAGGAGACCATCTCCATACTCCGTTCCTGGTTTTCTCTCTATACAACGGTTACCAGAGGCTCTGTAGTATATAGTCTGGTCGGTTGCGGCCAACAAAGTGTACAATGGAGTCAAATCAACATCTACGCAACTACTACTGAATCATGCTTTCCCTCGCAATCCTCTCTCTCGCTGCAGCCGTGCGGGCGCAGAAAGTTGGTACTCAGCAGACTGAGACGCATCCGAAGCTGAGCTGGTCCAAATGTTCCTCTGGGGGTAGTTGCCAGACTCAGCAGGGCGAAGTGGTTATTGACTCCAACTGGCGATGGCTTCACACTAGTAAGTCCCGTCTGTGGCAGCAAGAGACTACACAAGCGCTGACCCATAGCATCAAGCTCAGGGAACGCAGAACTGCTATGATGGAAACAAGTGGACCAGTGCTTGCTCTGGTGAAAGTGACTGCACCACAAACTGTGCCCTCGAAGGTGCCGACTACGGGAAGACGTACGGCGTCAGTACTAGCGGCAACCAGCTGTCTCTGACATTCTCGACAACTCACGATTACGGGACCAACATCGGCTCGCGTCTCTACCTTATGCAGAGCACCGATGCCTACCAGATGTTCACACTGAGCAACAACGAGCTGGCCTTTGACGTTGACCTATCGACTGTGGAGTGTGGTCTCAACTCGGCACTCTACTTTGTGGCCATGGAGTCCGACGGCGGCAAGAAGAGCTACTCCACCAACCAAGCCGGTGCCAAGTATGGAACAGGTTACTGTGACGCCCAATGTGCGCGAGACCTGAAGTTCGTCGGCGGAAAGGTGAGCGTATCTGAGTGTAGCCATCACAAACAGTCATTGACCTTTCATAGGCCAACGTGGACGGCTGGAAGCCCTCTTCGAACGATGCCAATGCCGGTGTTGGGAAATATGGCGCTTGCTGTGCCGAAATCGATATCTGGTGAGTATTGTGAGCTTTATGATGGACTGGCCGTGCCCAAGACGGATGTGGTATTGTTGGCATGCGCTAACATGTGCTTGCTAGGGAGTCCAACGCGCACTCGTTCGCCTTCACTCCTCACCCTTGCGAGAACAACAACTATCACGTCTGTCAAGACAAAACCTGCGGCGGAACATACTCAGATGATCGGTTCGCTGGTCTTTGCGACGCCAATGGCTGCGACTACAACCCGTACCGCATGGGCAACACCAACTTCTACGGCAAGGGTCTGACGGTAGACACCAGCAAGAAGTTCACGTATGTGAGATGACGGATTATCGATGTGCAGACTGCTAACTTTGCGCGACAGGGTCGTTACGCAGTTCACTAGCCAGAAACTCACGCAGTTCCTTGTTCAAGGCGGCAAGAAATTCGAGATCCCGGCGCCCACGTATGATGGCATCTCCGACACCAGCGACATTACAGCCGAGTTCTGTGAGAACCAATTCGAGGTCTTTGGCGACCGCAACCGCTTCTCGGAGGTTGGCGGCTGGAGCCAGCTGCAGAAGGCTCTCTCAATCCCCATGGTTCTTGTCATGTCGATCTGGGACGACGTGAGTTCAATCAACACCGGGAGAATGCAAGTCACTGACAGTGTCGGTCCAGCACTATGCCAACATGCTCTGGCTCGATTCCATTTACCCCCCGGAGAAGGAGGGCACTCCTGGTGCTGCTCGAGGCGACTGTCCGCAGGATTCCGGCGTGCCTGCAGATGTGGAGTCGCAGTATGCCAAAGCGTGAGTGACTTGCCACCCGTGACCATGTTCTTCGACTGATAAAGCTTCGTAAACAGCAAGGTCATCTGGTCCAACATTCGTTTTGGTCCCGTCGGCTCCACCGTCAAGGTCTGAGGCACATGGCTTATCTGTTGTACGGCGGAGAGGCTATCAGGCTTACCTCCGCTGCGGCGGCACAGGCTCAGGCCATTCTGAACCGGCCATCACATATTCCCCTTCGACACGCTCGTTCGCTTTCGCATACAGACGTACAGAAATCCACTCATGGCAATCTTTCTTGTCAGTTGTGTGACACGCATCGATTGAGGTGCTCTAGTAGCTTCCGGATGTCCACAACCGGAGGACATGGTGGTTCTGAATTGAATGCAGAACATGACCCCAGACTGTGTCTGTACACTCGCTGCCACCCATCTCCGTAGTATCGTCATCGTCATTCAGCAGCTGCAGGCAAGGCGACTGGAGTGCGATTGGCGACTCATGACCGGCCGAACAGGCTTCTAGAAGAATTGTACATGGAGCGGACGGGCGCTTCACCCCAGTCCCCTCCACAGTATTCAGGTATGCTTACCTGTGGGACTCGGGGCCTTCTAGTCTGTGAATTGAGTGATGACCCCTGTGCGAGACTTGACACTATTAGGAAGGTCATCAGTAAGACCGCCAATGGCATGGACGATGGTCTGTATTGTCTGTGAGCAAGGCTCCGGTCGCAAACCGCAATGACAACGATGTAAGCAACCTGCAGGTGGATCTCGGAGGCAGCTTATAACGCTTCATGTGCAGCAATAAGGCCTTTTGAAGAAAGGGAGGAACACGAACCTCGGGCTTTCACTCAAGTGATCCGGTCTAGTTTCGCAATCATCATGAGGTTCTTCATACCTCTTCTTCTGAGCATTGTGCCCAGTGCCAGTGCTCTGTGCAAAAAGACAGACACCTGCTCCGGCAACCTTACGGTGACGACAAACACCGGTTCCTATACTGGCATTGTGGACGAGGACTTTCCCAACACTCGCCAGTGGCGGTCGATCCCCTTCGCTGAGCCGCCTGTAGCATCACGTCGATGGCTGCCTCCTCAGCCTCTCGCTCCGAGTGATGAGCATCGCTATTCCAATCGCTTCCCTCAGTCGTGCGCGCAGTTCGTTACTGCGGACCCGCAGATGTACTTTTGGGCATCGGACTTGACCCGAGGCAATCTCATCTACAACGGCGCGCAGAATGACTCGTCCGGACTCGTCAGCGAGGCATCATCTGAGGACTGCTTGAATCTGGCCGTCTGGGCGCCATCAGCCGAGACACCTGTCCCCGAGGGAGGGTTTCCTGTCATCTTCTTCATGACAGGCGGCGGCTTCACGCTTGGAGGCGTCAACATTCCCTGGCAGATGCCGACCGGCTGGGTCGAGCGCTCGCAGTCTCACATTATCGTGACCATCAACTACAGACTTGGCATCTTCGGGTTCCCTCTGGCGCGTGGTCTGTCTGGCAAGGACTTCAGCCAGAACTTGGGGATTCTCGACCAGCGCATGGCCCTCGAGTGGGTGCGTGACAACATCGCGGCATTCGGCGGCAACCCGGATCGGATCACGCAGTGGGGCCGTTCTGCCGGAGGACGGTCCGCCGATATTCACGCGTACGCCTACCATGACGATCCTATCGCGCAAGGGTATTGGATCCAGTCGGGCATAGCCTTGGGAAGTTACTGGGAGGATCCCACATTCTCCAACTTCAGTGCCGTGGCCCAGCATTTCGGCTGCAAGTCGACCTGCCACGACGAGGATAGGGATGAAGCGGCTGAGTTCGAACTCGACTGCATGCGCCAGGTGTCCTTCCTCGAGATCGTCAACTTCATTGGGCAGTACATAGACCGCTATGAGGAACCTCTCCTGTTCTTCTCGCCCTCGGTCGACGGCAAGATCATCTTCGACGACCATGAAGACCGATCGAAGGCTGGGCTAGTGGCCGATCGACCTATCATTTTGTCCACGACCGCCAACGAATGGGGCTCCCTCTGGGGCTGGAACGCCGAGGATCCGGCGGAGGGCTTTGATCAGGACGTGGTTGATGAATGGAACACCGACCAAAACTGTCGAGCATTCAATGCGACACGTTTGCGCAACGCCAACGGCATACCTGTCTTCCGATTCCAGTACGCAGGCATCTTCCCCAACCTGAATGTCTATGACTGGCTGGGCGCGTATCATGCCAGCGACATCCCCGCCTCCTTCGGCACGTACCACCTGATGGATCATATCGCGCCGTCCACGAAGCTGCAGGCAGAAACAAGTCGAGCCATGCAAGACTACGTTGCCGCCTTTGCGAGAGACCCGTACAATGGACCGCAGCGGGAATTCGGGTGGGAACCCATGGATACCAGCGAAGACGGAGGCGGCATGCTGCTGCGCCTGGGCGCTGGTGACAAAGCAGTGCGGTTCATCGACGGCGTAGAGGTAGATGGCGTGTGCGAGGGCAAAGGGGAGTACGACTCGTTTCCTTAGAGCGCTTTAAAGTTAGATAAGCCTTGACACGAATATGATGAGACGAGATGGAGAAAACACTACTAGGGAACGTTACATGGCGCTCCCGAGCAAAGTGAAGTGACGGTGCAATATGTGACCCCCACCCGTTCGCCCCACGAACCCCAACTTGCCCCCGCATCCTCATTCACCTGTTTAACGGCTCCCAGCTACAGATGAAAGACAACAGTCTACGGATCAGCGTCTTGAATGAAGGCTCTGAATCTCTCTTCTGATTCACGTACCATCATGCCTAGCAAGGAAGACCGCAAGAGAATCGGACAGGTCTGTGATCCATAGCCTCGACTCGGGACGTCTTGGACTGACCTTGCTGCACAGCTGTTCGCTGTAGGATTTCACAGCACTCGCGTCGATGAGAACATCACGTCCCTGATCCGTGACTACGGAGTCGGCGCCATCGTTTTGTTCAAGCGCAATGTCGGCACCGCACAGGACCTTCGAGACCTCTGCAGAGATTTGCAGCAGGTAGCAAAAGACGCTGGTCACGATCAGCCGCTCTTCATCGGCATCGATCAAGAGAACGGGCTCGTGACTCGGATTTCACCACCGATCGCTTCTCAACTTCCCGGTCCAATGGCAATTGGTGCTACGGGCAAGGTCGAGACGGCATACGATGTCTCAGTGGCGACTTCGAGGCTGCTGCGTCACTTTGGCATCAACATGAACTATGCGCCTGTCGCTGATGTCAACTCTGAGCCATTGAACCCTGTCATTGGCACTCGCAGCCCTGGAGACGACCCTGCTGTGGTGGCGGACCACGTTATTGCCTCTGCACGGGGTATGCGGGAGACGTCGGTCGTGCCTTGTGTAAAGCACTTCCCTGGCCACGGCGACACAGCGGTTGACTCTCACTACGGACTTCCAGTCATCAACAAAAGCCGCTCGCAACTCGATGCGGTGGAACTTGTGCCCTTCCGAAAGGCTGTCGCTGAGGGCATCGAGATGGTCATGACAGCTCATATTTCTCTGCCCCAGCTCGCAGGGTCTGACCTACCCGCCACGTTATCTCCAGATACGGTCAACATCCTTCGCCAGGACTTGGGATTTGACGGCGTGATCATGACGGACTGTCTTGAGATGGATGGTATCCGAGCCACGCACGGGACAGAACAGGGAGCGGTCATGGCCTTCCAAGCCGGCGTTGACAATGTCATGATCTGCCACACCTACGAGGTCCAGGCGGCGTCCGTTGATCGAGTCTGTGACGCAGTCGCGTCAGGCAAACTCTCGTCGCAAAGCATTGACGCGTCCCTCGCACGTCTGGCGGCATTGAAGGACCGATACACAAGCTGGGATGAGGCTCTCGCAAGGCGTGACACAGCGGATCTAGAGACGGTCAACGCAGCTTCTAAGGAACTGGCAGATCGAGTGTATGCAGAGTCTGTGACAGTGGTGCGAGAGGAGCCCGGGTTGATCCCTCTGCCGCGCGCGGCGAAGACAGTCTTTCTCTCTCCTGGTCCCAACGTCCCGCAAGGTGGAGCCGTCGACAGTGGTGTCGCGATTCAACCGACTCGAGTTCCGTGGACAGCGAGCACATTCAGTGACGCCATCAAGAAGTACAACGCGAAGATCGAGAGCATTCGGTTCGTGGATGCACAGCTCGATGACGAGACGTGGCGTAAGCTGGACGAGGCCGATGTGGTGATTGTAGCTACAAGGAACGCCAAGGAGTCGCCGTACCAGAGCGAGCTCACGATGGAGGTTGTTCGACGTCTTGGATCAGCCAAGATCGCCGTCGTTGCGACGTGCAATCCGTACGACTTCCTCGACGTGCCCCAGGTTTCGACCTACCTTGCAACGTACGAGCCGACGTACGAGGCTTTTGCTGCTGCCGCGGATGTTTTGTATGGAGAATCGAAGCCGGTTGGCGTTCTGCCGGTGGCGCACCCATGATATGTAATCCAGAAGAACTTCATCAGGGCAGCCGAATCTCTAGCCAATGAAGTCGTGTCAAAGCCGGTATCTTAGCGCAGAAGATCCTCAGGGTTCAGTACTTCCAGGGCCGTCGATGAACGATGGAGCGAAGAATTTAAGCATGATCGATGGTGCAAGATGCAAGCCAACCGCGTAATAACTAGTACCGCAACTGCAGCTGGGGCCTGAGACCACCCCGGGCCGTGTTTCCAGGCCACTGCAGTCCCTGTGGCCGCGCCGTCATCCACTGAAGTGCCTGCATCGTTGGCCTCCTCCACGCCCCCGCAGCTCCTCCGGTGGGCGAGATCGACGTGGGGTCGACTTACCGACTCTCGGCCATCTTGCGCCCGGGTATAAAATCTACACTACTCATCCCATTCTGCGTCATGAACTGTCTTTGAAGTCTCTCGATCAGACTTCCATCCGAGCCATAAGCCACGCCATGTCTCAGACAGCCACCATCACGGCGCACGAGTCGGCTTTGCCGTCACGATCCCAGCCACCAGTCGAGCTCCATCGTCTAGACTCCAAGACCGGCGCGAGGATTGATCAGGATGGCTCTGGATCCGAAAGGCAGCAGTCCCTGGACGACGTGCCACCGCCTCATGCTCAAGGCGAGACGGAACGCTGGAACAAACCTAGAGGCAACATTGGCCGTCTTGCTTTCGCCTTCCTCTCCTTTGCCATCGCTGGCATGAACGATGCCGCCATCGGTGTACAGTCTCCACCTTCATCCTACGTCTCGGGTCATTGCTGACATCTTCCAGGCCTTGATTCCATATGTGTGTACTTGCCGAGAGTGAACGCGAGTTGTAGCCTGCACTGACCTCAACCAGCTTGAAGACTACTATGACCTCTCATACACTATCGTGTCTCTCATTTTCCTCACGCCCTTCGTCGGCTACTCTGTGGCGGCTTTCACCAATGCCCGCATTCATGTCAAGTTCGGACAGCGCGGTGTAGCCATCATGGCACCCATCTGCCATATCATCACCTTTGTCGCTCTCGCACTCCACCCGCCATGGCCAGTGCTTGTCGTCTTTAACATCGTCAGTGGTTTCGGCAACGGGTTGACCGATGCATGCTTCTGTGCTTGGGTGGGAGTGATGGACAAGGCCAATACGATCCAGGGTTTCATGCACTCCATGTACTCTCTCGGTGCGCTCTTTGCGCCGCTGATCGCGACTTCTATGGTCGTCTCGGCTCGGCTGCCATGGTACTATTACTACTATATCATGGTAAGTGCAAGCCGCTCTGTCGTCTCAACGCGACCCTGCTGATCATGTCAAGGTTGGCATCTCTGTTCTTGAACTAGTTGGCCTCACCACTTTCTTCTGGAGGAGGACTGGCGAGGTGTACCGTGCAGAGCACAAAGATGAAAGCGAGTCCACGGGCGCAGGCACCCGAGAAGCCTTGAAGAACAAGGTCACCTGGCTTTGTGCCGTCTTTTTCTTCGCCTACATGGGTGTCGAAGGTGAGTCTGCCACACATTAGATACCATGCAGTAGACTGACCCTCGCGACAGTTGGTCTCGGTGGCTGGGTAGTCACCTTCATGCTTCGCGTTCGCCATGCCTCCGAGTTCGCCTCGGGTATATCAGGTTCCGGCTTCTGGGCGGGCATGGCACTCGGACGCGCGTGCTTGGGCTTTGTGACGGAGAGGTTCGGTGAGAGGATCTGCATCACCATATACCTTGCCATTTGCATCGGACTGGAGCTTCTGTTCTGGCTGGTGCCCAAGTTTATCGTGTCGGCGGTGGCAGTGGCGTTCCTGGGGTTCTTCCTCGGTCCCCTGTTCCCTGGCGCGGTCATGGTGACGGCCAAACTGCTGCCGAAGAGAATCCATGTGAGCGCGATTGGCTTCGCCATGGCCATTGGCGGCACGGGAGGCACCGTCTTCCCTTTCGCGATTGGTGCCATTGCGACCCATCGCGGCGTCGCTGTGCTTCAACCCATTGTCCTGGCACTTATTGCTGTGGTCGCCGGGGTCTGGCTCAGCTTCCCGCGCATCAAGAAAGCGGTTGAGTAGCGGGTGTACACGCAGCAACTCAACAAACCATGAATGTCAATAAGATATAAACAGGATCCTTCAGTGAGTGGGTTATACCGGCTAGGTGCTATGGCGTTCGTTCCTGTGTTCAATGCCGCAGAGCGGTTGGCTTCCGCACCCCGCCCCCGCAATGCTCCAAGCACCGGCTTCCGCCGGCACAGCGAGCCCGACCTTATCAGACCGGGTATGAACATCTTCGACGTCAAAATGCCCGTGTTCTTCTCAATGTTGTTCTTACCATTCATGTCGCATTGATCTATTAGAGCGTTCCCATCACAGTCGTCATCATGTCCTGGATAGCCATTCCCGAATCTTCACATTTCTCACTCGAGAACTTGCCGTTCGGCATCATCTCGACGCCGACCGATCCCACCCCACGGCCGGGTGTCCCTATTGGCGACAAAGTCCTCGATCTTAAGGCTTTCGCCTCTGGTCGCGGGTTCTCGGGCTCGCCTGAAATCGACAGTCACTCAGAGCTCTTTTCAGCGCAGGTTCTCAATCCATTCGCGGCGGCTGGTCGACCATTTCACCGTCAGGTTCGCGCCTATCTCAAGTCGATACTGGCCTCAGACACGCCGCATCCTCAGTTGCTGCGCGACCATGCCGAGCTGAGAAAAGCCGCTTTGTTAGACATTGCAGATGTTCAGAATCATATGCCGATGCAGATTGGCGATTACACCGATTTCTATGCAAGCAAAAACCACGCCTATAACGTGGGTGTCTTGTTCCGAGGGCCAGAAAATGCCCTCCAGCCAAACTACACACATCTTCCCGTGGGCTACCATGGGCGCGCGAGTAGTGTCGTCATCTCAGACACACCGATCCGCCGCCCATGGGGTCAGACTCTGAAGGATCCCAAGGCCGATCCAAAGATCCCGACATTCGGTCCTTGCGAGCGACTGGACATCGAACTCGAGATGGGCATGTTCTTCTGTCGCGGCAACAAGCTCGGCGAGCCAATTCCGGTCAATGAAGCCGACGACTATATCTTTGGCTATGTTCTGATGAACGATTGGAGTGCCAGGGATATCCAGGCGTGGGAGTACGTCCCCTTAGGACCCTTCACATCGAAGAACCTGGGCACCAGTATTAGTCCTTGGGTTGTCTTAGCAGACGCACTCGATCCACACAAGGTCTCGGGCTCGCCAAATGACACAAAGCTTCAGCCTTACCTGGCGGAGGTGGCCAGGGAGAATGTATTCAACATTGATCTCGAGGTAGAGCTCATATGTAAGTCACCGCCACATCTTCGAGGCGTATATCTTACTGACGTTACGTAGCCTCGGATGGGTCGAGCAGCACCATTAGCAAGACAAATTCTCGAAACCTCATGTGGTCCTGGCCGCAAATGATTGCACATCATACCATCACGGGCTGCAACATGCGCACAGGAGACCTTTTCGGATCCGGGACGATATCAGGCACAGAGCCCGGTACATTTGGCAGCATGCTGGAACAGACACAAGGCGGCAAAACGACCATTCATCTCGCGGGAGGTGGCGAAAGGAAATTCCTCCAGGACGGAGACAGGATCGTCATCCGTGGCTCAGCTGGTGGACGAGGCAGCGGTCGCATAGGCTTTGGTGAGGTCTCTGGCAAGATTGACCCAGCGCTTCCACTCTTCTGAAAGACGTCAAGTACTCTTTCGTGTTCGATAAACAGTCCTTAGCCATGTGACTAAGATACCAAACTCGTGCCCGGATCTGCTTTCTGCCGATGCTTCCGACTCGGCGCAAGGTAATTGCTGGATATACTCTTATGAAGACCACTGTGAAGTCTGGGAGGTTAATATTTGACAATCGGCTAAAACGGCTGCGACAAGCCCGTCCAGCCCAACCGGGAAGGTCTATCAGCACAACGGGGAATCGCCGTCGAACTGACGTGGACAGGGATCTTGACCACGGCCGGCCCTTGTTGGCTGCAATCCCAGCTCGATTGGGGACTGACTAACTTGGATGACCATGTGCATGTAGAGATTCGACCAGGGTACACGTCGTTCCCAGGACAGTTTTGCCCATCAACATCACACTGCGGCTATTTCTGGAGACGGCTACAGCATACCCTCAGTTGGTCACTTCTCCACGAGTCCAATTGTTAAGAATGGCCCGTCTGACTGACCTTGGCGCGGCTCTCCTCGTCATCTTTCCACAGCTCGTCTGGGCTCAAGAGGCAAGCCCAAAGCCGCATGCTAGTGGTGTCGAAGCAGCATGCCGCGCATTGAGCGACAGCTATCCGAATCGGACGATTTACCCAAGGGACGAGGACTACGCCTTCGAAACTAATACACAGTATTGGTCCGCTGTGAACTACAAGAACCCGGCCTGTGTGTTCGTGCCGGAGACCGCAGGGCAGGTTTCGTTTGCCGTAACCACGTTCACAGTGGCCGAAACACCCTTTGCTGTTCGCGGTGGTGGCCATATGCCTGTCAATGGCTCCAACAGCATCGGACCCGACGGCATACTTGTCTCGTTGTCCGACTTGAACACGTTAGAATTATCTGAAGATCACTCTGTTGTCTCCGTTGGTCCGGGGAATCGGTGGCGCGACGTCTACGACTTCCTTGAGCCTCACTCTCTTACTGCCGTTGGCGGTCGAGTGGGAGGCGTTGGCGTCCCTGGCCTTCTACTCGGGGGTGGCATATCCTTCCACTCAAGTCAATATGGCTTCGCGTCAGACAATGTCGTGCTTTATGAGTCTGTACTTGCGAACGGCGAAGTTGTCGAAGCCACTGCCAGTAACGAACACTCCGATCTATACTGGGCTCTTCGCGGCGGAGGAAACTCTTTCGCCATAGTAACTCGTTTCGATCTTCGAACAGTACCGAGCCCAGGTGTATGGGTTGGCATCTCCCAGTACAGCAGCGCCGATAGCGAGTCCTATCTTGACGCGGTCTACAACTTTGGAAGCTACTTCTCGTCCGACACAAAGGCTGCTATCATTCCCACCATTGTGACATTCCCGTCAGTCGGTTTCACTGCGTACGCTGCGTCCCGCTTCTATGACTCCACGAGTGAGCCAACAACTGTCTTCGAGAACTTCACAGCGCCTGTCATGTCACCAGTAGAGGACTCATACGCGCCGCAGTCGCTGGCTGCATATGTTCGAGCGGTTGATGCACTTCAGCCCACGGGTCTGCGTCAAGAGTAAGGTCCGAAGAACCACCTGGACTATATCCACGCTGACCCTTACAGTTTCCGCGTCCTGTCGATATTGGTAGACCGCGACGCCGTCTCCTATGTCCACGATACCTTTTTGAACGCCACGACCGAGCTGTCTGCCATTCCTGACTTGACGGCCTCCGTCACGTTCCAACCGGTCACGGAGGACTTCATCAAGAATGGGCATTGCCGTGGTGGCGGCCCAAACCCGCAGGGAGTAGACCCGAACTCAGCGCCATACTTCTGGATCGTCCAAAACCTGTCTTGGACATCTGAGGAATATGACAACGTTCTGATAACCTTCGCCAAGCGCATTGCGGCCGACATACAGGAAAATCTGGCTGCCAAAGGCGTTGCTGGCAAGTATCTCTACATGAACGACGCTGGGGAAGGTCAGCCTGTCTTTGACAGCTATCCGGCAGAGAACCTGGTCCGTCTCAAAAATATCAGACGATCGTACGATCCGCATCGGATCTACACCGATCTGCTAGTTGGTGGATGGAAAGTCGAGGACTCCGGGTTGCTTGAAGGTTGAGGGTCACCACTGAACAAGACCTGGAGGATTCACGGATCGATCAGCGGCTTCACAGAAGTTCTATGGGTCCTTGCAGCTGACAAATGAACTCTGTAAAGGCTTATGCCAATCGCTCCTTGTGCTTCGTTGCCGTACGGATAGCCTTGCAAGGACAACCTGCGTTAGGTGGGGCGTGGGTTTACAACGTGAAGCGCAGACGAGCGAGTTGCGATGGACCCCGCGGGCACCGAACTGCCTATGACACCTGAGAGGTGTATGAGAAATCAACAGCCAATTTATAATCGCGTATTTCGTGTTCAGAGAAGATTCCATTCTCGTCGCATCTGGTTGAGCAGTATTTAAAGATAAGCAGACGGCTTGAATTAGCACTGTGTGTGGCTTACAAGTGAGCAAGTAAACGTGGTAGTCTTCAAGATGAGCACAATCAAGGCAGTCGTGAACGTTGGCGGAGGCCAGGCTGAGATCAAGGACGTGCCGCTCCCAGAGCTTCCAGGACCTGACTACATGCTGGTCAAAACAGTAGCATGGGCGATCAATCCTGATGAGATCGACAAGCTCGAGCTTCCAGACGATGAAACTTGCGCCGGCACTGTCATGGGGGCGGATTTCGCAGGCTACGTGCTTGAGGTTGGAAGTGAGGTCAAGCGTTTCAAGGAAGGTGATCGAGTGGCCGGGATGGTCCTAGGCCAGTCAGTGCCACCTCGAAGGAAGAAGATGGCGTGTCGAATGAAGCTGATTGTGAGCAGGAACATCATAAGAAAGAACGATGGCTCCTTCGCCGATGTCATAGCAGCAAAGGCTGAGGCACAAATGAAGATCCCAAATGGTCTTGATTATGCCGAAGCGGCCACCCAAGGCGTCGCCATCGCAACCATGGTATATGCCCTTGCTGTTTATCAAATTCGAGCTGAGCTGACTGGCGGGCATGACAGGCGCAAGCGCTCTATCGCGGTCTTGGTCTACCCTTACCAGGCAGTACGGTGGAGAGGCCGTATCCCATTTTCATATACGGTGGTAGCACAGCGATGGGGATGGAGGCAATCCAATTCGCCAAGCTCTCTGGCGCGACGGTTATCGCCACGGCATCTCCCGCGAACAAGGAGTTGCTCCTGTCGTTGGGCGCAGATCATGTGGTCGATTACAACTCACCTAGCTTGGTTGACGAAGTGCGCTGTCTGTCAAAGGAGCCGGTCCAGTTCGCGTTTGACGCTTCTCCGAGCGAGGATAGCGCAAAGCTCGTGGCTCAGGTGCTAAGCCGCGACGGCAAGGGACGTTACGTCTGTCTCATCCCCGGAATTGAGGAGGTAGTCAAGGCTGTCAACCCTACCGTCATGGCGTCGTCCATACTGGCGTATTCCGTCTTGGGCGAGCCGTACTGGTTCGACAAGAAGCTCTTCGAGGGTGTGCCGGCCGACCTGGAGCTTCAGAAGTCATTTGCGAGAGTGGCCGAGAAGCTTCTGGACGAAGGGAAATTGAGAGAGCCTCGTGTCTTTCTCAACCGAGGGGGCGACGGGTTGGAGGGTGTGCTACACGGACTGGAGGAAATGAGGGCAAAGAAAGTCAGAGGAGGAAAGCTGGTCTACACTGCGAAGCATGAGGACGGGAATGGTGGAGCAGCTTGAGCTGTCTGGCTTCTGATATGACGTAGCATCAAGATATGGCGCTTGTTTGATTGTAGCTCCCAGGAGTCGATAAGGAATCATGGAATTGGTCGGAGACTGCATCAGAAACAGTGTGAAAGACGAGAACAGCCGCATCACGGTAGCCATGGCAGAAGGATGAGTGTCAGAAAGTCAGTGGGTGCCCGGAGCCAACTGATGCTGCTGCAAGGCACCGCCATGCCAGCCACGTGACTGCTGTGGTCCAGCTGTCATCCTGGTCCCTTAACCTTTACATCGTCGCCCGTCAAACCCGACGCGAATACGATCCAGTATCATCGCCATCCGTCACTCGCTTCCCCAAAGCTGAACCTGGTGGACAGCTCGTGAAGTGAATCCCGTTCCACCGCAAACATGCCGTCTCCCATCATCAACGCGACTCTGCAGGCAGCGATGCTGTCCACGGTGTCCAACCTCTGCGCCCAGGTCATCGAATCGTATCGCGACCAGGTAAGCCGCGACTCGAAAATCCGTCGACCAAGCGTCACGTTGACGAATTGATCTAGCGACCTTTGTTCCTCGACTTGCCCCAATTGATACGATTCATCCTCCTCACGCTAGCGACCGCACCTCCGAACTATCACTGGCAGCAGTTCCTCGAACGAACGTTCCCTGCTTATCCGCCTGTCCAAGGCGCACGCGGCAAAGAAGACACGGAGCTCAAGGCAATGGAGGCCGGTGAAGCTCAACCGCAGCCTCAACCGGCTCCTTCCCAAGCTTTGGACCAACCACAGTTCAGCCTACGCAACACTCTGACCAAGTGGTTTGTCGATTGCATCACGGCTGGCGCTATCATGAACACCATCGCCTTCCTCGTCCTCATGGGTATCATGAAGGGTCAGGCGGGCTCTCAGATCTGGATGAACATCAAGACTGTGAGTTTCTTCTGGTCCGGTCACTTAACGTGCTCTCTGTCTAACAAGCTGTAGGAAACACTACCCATCATCGTGGCAGGCTACAAGATCTGGCCCATCGCCTCCATCATCAGCTTCAGCTTCATTCCCGTTCACAGGCGCATCGTCTTTCTGAGCTTCGTCGGTCTTCTCTGGGGAATTTACATGAGCATGGTCGCGGCCAGGGTCTAGTTCGAATAGCGTTACTTCTAATTCACCTTATGACTTCGCTCCTACAGCTACGATCGAGCGCAATCTACCATCGTCAGCCACTTTCCAGTGAATCGAGTCAGGAGTTTTTGATAATTCCCAAGACGGGCGGCTCGACCAATTGATTCCATGATACCGCACACGACCAAAAATCGGGCGCCATTGCTCCTGGGACCTGCCTAACGATGGCTGGCTTTGATACAGCATGGCATGAGGTCCTCGGCAACACGACGGCACATCATCTCTTCGAATCTCTCGCGTGCGGTATCGACACTTATTGAGCAACGTGGTCGTTGCGATGGGAGGTTTCCCCACACCACCCATGCTATAATGAAGGGCCTCGCGCCGGGGAACGCCATATCATGAACCTTCGCTTCATCGTCGCTACGTCTACTAGCGGCTCCACGGTCAATCGAATCGTCCGCTCAAACAGCCGGGGTCGAACGTTGCCCCAGATTCCTGCGGTAATTGGCATGAACGAGCCAAGATATGTCTGGGGCACGGTAGACATCACGGGTCGGACAACGGAGCCAACTAGGATCGGCTGAGGATCAGACCGAGGATGGGATAGATGCTCCTGGATTTATTGCCAGGTTGTCTTTGCTTCAGTGTTGAGGGCGACAGCTTAAGAAAGGCTCCTTACCACGCTTTCCTTGAATTTGGTTGTCCCAGTTTCTCCACTGATTCCTGTCGTCTTTCAGAAGCTCTTTTAAGGTGACAATCGGACGAGTCTCTTAACAGGGTCATGCCTCCCCCGCGCGGTGATCCAGTGGTACCCCACGCTGCCTCTGCCACCCCGCATTCTCTCCGCCATGGCCCCTCCCATTCTCGCCGGACCCGATCCTCTTCCGTCCACCTTCACGGTGCACCTTGCGCAACCACCTGACCAGACTGGTCTGGCCAACGTCCCTATTACACGCATCCTGAGATCAATCAGACTGTCAGACTGCACAAGACGGCTTTTGTGACCCTGAACAAAGGCTCTGTGAAGAGTGCACACTCAAACCCCGTCGATCCTTGCCAAAGCAAACGGATTGACGCCCGAACGGTTGTAGGCGGCACTGAAACCTCGGGGCTCGGGATTTTGTCTACCGGCACCGAGCTCGGTCGTTGTCCTTTGTCATATACGGCGGCGCGACCCCAGATTGTTTGTCCTCTCTGGTGTCACAGCTACCTCGTCAGGTTTGAACACCAATTCTCTGCCGCTTCGTACGTTCTTCCCTCGCCATCGCTTTCGTCACAATGCCTACCCACGCTTTTGGTCTCGCGTCTGCGGACATTCACAAGCAGGTGAAAGCCCTCATCCACGAAGTCGTCAGTATCCAAGACAAGACTGGAGAGTTCCTCTTCACCCTTGATGATGGCAATGTGATCGACACCAAAGGCTGGAACGGTTGGGACTGGACCCAAGGCGTCGGTCTTTATGGAATCTGGAAATACTACGAGATGACAGAGGACGAAGAATGCCTCAAGATCATCGAGGACTGGTTCGACGGCCGATTCAAGGAGGGCCATAAGGGCAAGAACATCAACACCATGGCTGTCTTCCTGACTCTGGCCTACGTTTACGAAAAGACTCGCAACCCGAGGTATCTGCCGTGGCTGGACGCCTGGGCCGAGTGGGCTTACCATGATCTCCCGCGGACCAAGTATGGAGGCATGGAGCACGTTACCTACATCTCGCGGAACGAAGGCGAGCTTTGGGACGACACGCTCATGATGACGGTGATGCCTCTGGCCAAGATCGGACTTGTTCTGAACCGACCTCATTACGTCGCTGAGGCGAAGAAGCAGTTCCTCATCCACATCCAGTACCTGTGGGATTCTAGCTCTGGTCTCTTCTTCCATGGCTGGACGTTCAAGGACGGCGGTCACAACTTTGCTCGCGCTCGCTGGGGACGAGGCAACGCATGGGTGACGATTGTGATTCCCGAGTTCATCGAGCTGCTGGGATTGGACAACGAAGACCCTATCCGCGCCCATCTCCTCAACACCCTTGTCGCGCAATGCGAGGCGCTTGTTCCGCTGCAAGAGCAGAGCGGACTATGGCGAACGCTGTTGGACGTGCCGGCATCAGAAGGGTCGTACGTGGAGGCGAGCGCAACGGCTGGTTTCGCATACGGCATGCTGAAGGCGGAACGCAAGAAGTACATCGGGCACGAGTTCCAGGACGTGGCGATCAAGGCGATCAAGGGCGTGCTTGATAACATCAGTCCCGAGGGCGAGTTGCTGAACACGTCGTTTGGTACGGGAATGGGTCATGACCTGCAGCACTACAAGGATATTCCAAGGACGAGCATGCCGTATGGTCAGGCGATGGCTATGATGGCCTTGGTTGAGCTTTTGCGGGTTTTCTATTGAACGGACACAGGAGTGCGTTTTGATCCGAGATCCATCTATTACTATAAATCCACACCGTATCAACTCTCAGTCAGTACATCGATGCTCATATTCAATGCCCAGGAGACACATGGCATCTCCACAGCCATAGTAATCTGCTCATTGCTATACGATTTAACACCATATCAAATCATTACTATGCTATTCTGTCTGCCACGTAGAAAATCGAATGGGTGCAGGGTAGGCCTCGGACATTTTCCTCCGCATCAACAGGGATCCCGCAGGGGCCTGTAGCGGAACCTTGGCCGCCGCTGCGAAGTACTGCAGGTGATCTGGGGCGCTGCGGCTGGAATTCGACGATCCGACCCGCCTGGCGCGCTCCATTGCAGTCCAGGTCCAGGTTCGCGACCACCGAGACTCTGCCGAGCAGGGCAGAGGCTAATGACGTCTACCATCACGAGAGCTTCAACCTTTTTCCTCACCCACTCTTGGACGTTGAGACTAATCCGAGCGGAGCGCTCATTATCTCTGCTCTACCTCGCTGGGCTGTCCGATTCTTTCCACAACACTGATTCACGAGAACCGCTGCCTCCAACCATGTACTGTCCTCAACCTGGAGCTTGACTCACATTCCGACCGAACCGCCGTGCTGCCCCCCGCCCGGGTTTTGAACAAGTGCCGCCGCTTAGCTAGCGCTTTGCAACGCCTCACTGCTCGATCCAACAGCACTCTCCCCAACCATCGTGCGACATCATGAGCAAACGACCGGGCCTGCAAGGCGGCGGTCCGTCTCGTAGGAGAGGCCTCGGAGGGCTTGCTGACGCTTCGCGCACTGCCTCGGCCAATTCATTCCACGCCGGCGCCCCGATCCCCACGCTATCCGCCATCCGCCGCCAGTCGAGCTACCGATATCAGACCTTTCCCACCGCTCCTCCCAAGACGCCCCTCGAACAGCCTCAGGGCTCCGAAGCAAGCGACTCAGATTCATCCGATGGCGACGAGGAGATTACACCTCTGCCGGTCCGCCAGCTACTGTTGCTTGCCTTCCTCTCACTCGCAGAGCAGACCGCATTGAACTCCATCTCCCCCTACCTCCCCGAGATGGTGGGCGCCATGCCTGAGATCCCTCAAGGCGAGACCGGTCTCTACGTTGGTATTCTCGCCAGCGCCTTTGCCCTCGCGCAGCTGTCGACAAACTTCCTCTGGGGCTACGCCTCGGATGTTGTTGGCCGGAAGCCCGTGCTGATTCTGGGCACTTTCTCCCTCATGTGCTGCTTCTGCGTCTTTGGACTCTGCCAAAAGTACTGGCAAGTCGTCGTCGTTCACGTCGCCATGGGCATGCTCAACGGGAACGCCGCTTGTGTCCCGACCGTTCTGGGCGAGGTGACCGACAGGTCCAACCAGAGCCGAGCTTTCACCTACCTGCCCATTATCTACTCTCTCGGTAGCATCACCGGTCCTGCGCTCGGTGGTGTACTTGTTGGTCGTCTTGGTGGCGAGTACCCCTACTTGGGTCCCAACATCCTTGGTGCCTCGTTGTTGGCTGCCAGTGTGATTGTAGTCGGCATTTGGTTCGAGGAGACTTTGGATGACCCCGATCCAGGTCATTGGGTGCCGGCATGGGTAGACCACGTCGCCTCCTTCTTCTCCAAATCATCCAAGCCAGACTCGACATCGGGAACGCATTCCACAACTTGGAGCAGTCGATGGCCGCGCGGATCTGCTGGTGGCCAGCCCCTCCTGGCTTCGGCCTCGTCAAGTGTCTCTGGCAGTGAAGATGAGGATGAGGAGCAGACGGAGAATGGCCAGGACGGGTCCACGTCAAAGTCAGGAACGCCAGACGGCACACCCTGGAACGAGCTCTTGAATCGGACCACAATCATCTTGCTGGTCACTTACCTGGTGTTCCAATTGAGCAACATCAGCTACAACAGTCTCTACCCCATCTTCGCAGCAGCAGCGCCGCCCACTGGCCGGGGCCTCAATCCGAGCAAGATTGGCG
This sequence comes from Sarocladiaceae sp. R1802, assembly GCA_023628655.1. Taxonomy (NCBI): domain Eukaryota; kingdom Fungi; phylum Ascomycota; class Sordariomycetes; order Hypocreales; family Sarocladiaceae; species Sarocladiaceae sp. R1802. The sequence continues at coordinate 47,823 of JAMAKF010000003.1, forward strand.
TCAGTCTTAGTCTGGCCGGCGTCGCGACCATCCTTTTCCAGGCCTTCCTCTACCAACCACTCAAGGCACGACTAGGGAACCTAGGCACATATCAGCTGTCGCTGCTAGGCATCGCCATAAGTATGGTGCTCATGCCCTGGGTTGGCTACGTAGACGATGCACCTCTCTTCGGCGTGGGCAGTGGTCGCATCTGGCTGTACATTGAGCTCGGCGTGGTTCTCGTCATCAAGAACATTTGTGCTGTCAGCGGCCTGTCGAGCGTCATGCTTCTTGTAAGTACCTGTTGACTCATCAATAATCGCGTTGAATGCTAATCAGAGCCGACAGATTACGAACTCGGCACCGTCACACGCCAGTCTCGGAACACTCAACGGCGTCGCCCAGACCCTCTCCGCCCTAGGACGCAGTTTCGGCCCCTTTGTTTCTGGCGGGCTCTTCACCATCTCCGTCGACATCAAGCCAAAGGGAGAGGCGTTGGCCTGGTGTGTGTTTGGTGGACTGGCATTGCTAGGATGGGTCGGCTCGATCTTCGTCCGGCGCGACGGGTTAGAGAGCGATGACTGGATCCACGAGAGCGAGGATGAAGAAGACACTTCGGCAGTATAGAGCATCGTCACTCGGGGGAATCATGATGCGGCACCTGTACGATATAGCGATGGCGTTTGGGGGTGCGTGCTTGGGTACATCTGAGGATCGTGGCGAGAGTCTATCTCCGGGGCATGCATGAACGGCGTTTAGGATTAAATGGAAAGAGCAATGTTACATAGACCACCCGGAATACTTGTTACATCTCCACATCATGCGCAGCACGAGTGCACCGGGAATCCCACGCTGAAGCTCCTGCGCCATGTCCTCAACCACCAATTTGCCAGTCGATCACTCCATCTCGTGGGCCCGCCACAAGATCGTTCACTTTCCAAGGCCCTGCTTCTCTCTCCTGCTTCCCCCCCCTTCAATACCAGGTCGGCGCGACGGTCCAATGGCGCAACATGATCTCAATGGCCGTCATCCATTCGTACTCAAAGCACGCCGCCAGCTGATCGACATCATCCCGCGACGGCACGGTCTCTCCCCACATCTCCTGCCTCGTCGACTCTGCAGCCGCAAAGACACCCACGAGGCCGTCATCGCGCATCTTCATCAGGCACAGCCAAGCCAAGTTCCAGCTGCGGTTGCTCTCCGGGTCACTCGTCACGCGAGCCCAAGCCTCTCGCACGATGTCTCCACTGATTGGGTAGCTCCTGGTCAGGCCTCTGAGTTCGGTGAGGAGCTGGCTGCTGCTGACGTAGTAAACCCAGGCCGCGGTCATGGGTCCTTGGAATGCCCGAGCCTCCGCCTCGTCTGTGCACGAAGCTGCTGTCTGTTCGATACGGCAAAGCTCCGTCAGGGTGTTGACTTGATGCCGTTCCAGAGATTCGATCAATCTTTTGGTGGACGACTATGATTGTCAGCCTTCATCGTCAATCAAGTTCAGTTGAAGGACTCACGCTAATACGGCCAGCTCGCTTCGCGCCCTTGCCGGAGGAGCCAGAACCGGAAGAGCCCGTAGACCTTCTGGAGGACATATTTGGTCTGTTTCTGGTGCGTGACGCGGAATTGACGGGGTGATGGTCTTTGCCAATGCGAATTTGCCTTGATCTACTGCGTCTGATTGCCTCAAGTCTCGTCAATCGCAAGCGCTTCCATGCATCTATATACCACCAGATTAAGATTGATGTCCCAGTCTCACATGAAGCACAATGAGATGGGCTGTCATTCGTGTATACTACTGGACGAAGAGTCCCATGAGGCGTAGGACAAAGATGGCTTATACTATCATTCGGGGAGCCCAACACAGCGTATCGGTCGATAGACGGCCATAATTAGAAGAGGCCCAGCAACGCCTGCCAGGTCCAGACCCAGAGCGTCGGAGTTTCCTCAAGGCACATCCGGCTCGGAGCTTCGACTCCAAGGCGCGATGCAGCCTAGCATAGCGTCTATTCCAAATCAGCGAACTCCCTTGGGCTGGCCGGTAGAGAGGTGCTGGTGGATGATCGTGGCAGTATGGGCACGTCTACTGCGGCAAAGCAAGCCAATCATCCTACATCCTACACGCCTAGCCGTACCTTAACAAGGGCTAAGCGCGATCCAGTCTCGTGGACGAGGCGCATGCTCTTCCTCATCAAGCTTCATCGGCCTGTCCGACATCTCCAGGATCTGCACTGGACGTGGTGGTAGGGTCTCAGCCGAAAGATGGAAACACGACGACAAACCCCGCGGGAAAGATAGAATAATCCTGCCTAAGGGAGGCAATGTGATGATCGCCGGCAGCATCTCACTCACATGGATGACAGTGGCGAGCGTGTGAGCAGCTTGATGATCGGAAGTTGCAGAATCCGCTCACAGCAGGGCTGACAACGGCGGCGCCGAGGATCTGGCACTACCGCCGACTGGCTCACTCGGTCGATAAATGTCTGCATTGGGAAATACTGTTGATTAAAGCTGCGAGACCGATCAGCAAGATTTCACTCGTTCTTGGACTTCGGGAGGAAGGGGGGTTGCTGCGCCTTGTTGGTGGCGTTGTAAGCCCGGCAAGCCAAGCACGTGAGGAGTCGCATTGCCCAGACACGTCCCCCGGTCGGGATAACAAATCATTCTCGACGAATGATAATGCTTCGTTGGATTGTTGATTATAGTGATCATCGATTGCAGGGGTCAAGCCGTATGGACAAGTCATGTTCATTGTGGATTGGTCACTCGCATGACTGGCCTGCAGGAATAAGGTAGCCAGCCCTTGACCTCGCTCACATCCAATGGCCGTATGCGCTGCTCCAATGTCAGTTCTTCTTGGAATCAAATGTTACCAAGACGTGGCCCTCTGTCATTTAACTTGGTCTCGTGTATTGCAATGTCTCAATATCTTCCTCTAAGTAACGCCTCTATCCTGTCAATGCCCTCGCCATGACCCCCAGGAATCCCAATCTGTATCTTAATCCAGCTCTATACCTTTGCTGGGAACTTCTCCCGGATGCCGGCGCCAAGGAACTTGAACACAATCGGCACCGGGATCATGACCACCGCGACGAATGCAAGCAAACTGTTACCCCATCCCAAACCGAGCTCGTTGTACATCCTGAGCCCAGCCAGCGGCAGCAACGCTCCGACGATGGAGCGAAGGACGGTGATGGCCGCAATGACCGAGGCCGCGTACTTGATGTACGAGTCGACAAGATAGACCTGAACGCACATCTGACCCCGACAGTTAGCACAAGCGACAAGCTCAATACCAGAAAAGGACTGCTCACCATGACGCCCATCAGACCAAAGGCGAAGAAAGAAGTCGCAATCATCGGCACGATCCAGTGCACGTTCTTCTCCACTGTCCACCCGTACCAGAACAGCGCCGCGGGGATCATCACGCCCGGCCCAAGCGTGAGCCACACGGGGATGCGATCCTCCGGGACTGGCTCGGCATTCTTCGCTTTCTGCTTCTTGACTAGTATATCCGTGATGGCGCCAAAGACTATAACACCAAAGAACATGCCAATTCCAGTAGGCAGGTAGGCTAGACCGATGATACCCTGCGAGAAGCCGTACTGTTGCGCGTAGACGAAAGTGAAGGTGCTGAAGAGCAGGTAGAGCACGCCGTACACGACAGACATGTACAGGGAGAAGATGAAGATGGGAGGGGCTGTGAAGAGGAGCTTGAGCGGCCGCACAATGGCAATCTTGAAGTTCTCCTTGCTCGTCAGCGTCCGGTCATCCAAGACACTGTAAAGCCTCTCGTTGCCAGTTTCCTTGCGGAGCTTCTTCACTTTGGCCCGCAACAGAACCGGCGGATACGTCTCTTTGCCGAGCAAGTACCCAAAGGCAGTGATCACGCCGCCCTGGGATTATGTCAGTCAACTCTCGCAGTTGTCTGCCGATGAGATTCATGAACCTACCGCAATGGCAATGACCCAGTACACCCAACGCCATCCAGCGTCTTGCACGAGGAAGCCACCCGCCACAGGCCCCAGCGCCGGTCCCAGAAGCGGTCCCAGAGCCCAGACAGCGAGTGCCTTTCCTCGCTGCTCGACAGGGAACATGTCCGAGATGGTGCCACTACCGTTCGTGATGGGCGTCGACCCAGCAAACCCCATCAGGAACCTGAACGCGATGAGCATGCCCAGGTTCTTGCTCAGAGCTGCCGCGATGGTGAAGATGATGAAGGCTACGTTGGCAATGTTGTAGCAGATGGCACGGCCGTACAGCTCGCTCATGGGCGCGGCGAGAAGAGGCCCAAAGGCGAAACCGGCGACGTAGACGGACAGGACGAAGGTCGCGAGCAGCTCGTCCGAGGACCCGAACTCGCGCATGATGTCGGGCACGCCTGGCGCAAACATGGAAGATCCCTTTTTCAAGTCACATTGTTTAGTACGAATTCCCGCATTAAAACGGGGATCTCGCCAGCTCAGCTCAGCTCAACTCACCAGTGGTCTACCAGGTAATTTAGCATACAAACATCTAGACAATGCAGGGCCAGCAGACACGAAAAGAAGTTCAGGCAACTCACGTCAAAAGTGTCATGATGGAAATGACTCCGATATTGGACCACTTCTTCTTGGCAGACCAGTTCATTGGGTTCGAAGGATCATCACTGCCCTCCCACCTGACGGCGTTTGGGTCGTTGGTCGGCATGCTGGCCAGCTGCGCGAGTGACAGCGTTGTTGCCGCTCCCGGCTCATCATCGCCCTTGAGCCCCTGCGCCGACGTGGCGCTCTCGTCTGCTTCGACGACGGTCTCCTTATCGTGAAGGTCCGACTGCGCCGCAGGTTCGCTTGCGTGCAGCGACGACGCGCCATCGTGTGTTGTCGGCTTCTCCATGACTGCAGTCCTCTCGCGACTTCGTGAGAGATGATGGATACGACAACGAGAGGAGCAACACAGAGGATCCTTTGGTGTATAAGAAAGGGTGAAGACGAGCCAAGAGGGTGCACGACGCGGCGCAGGACGAGAATCAAGACCTTGGACCTGTGCAAGCACGCAGCAACCACGGACTTCGGGCGGCACACGGGACCCGACGCGCCGATGCAGGCCATTTCGGTTCAATGACCAGGGGATCTCGCCGAAAAGGAGGATGGCACGATACGAAGACGCCTGCGATTCGCCAGAGGTGGGCAGTCAAGGCCAACGGGAATCGGGATTAAGAGAGGGACATGGGAAAAAAAAGCGGGCGGACCTTTTGCCTCATCAGCTGCAACCCCGGACCCAAACCATCACCTGGAGCAGTAGTTGTAGGTTGTGGAGGGTAGCATTGTGCTGTCTGACCTGGATCTTTGCAGTGTAGATCCCCAGGTGATGTTGTTCTCTCTTAGATCTCTCCGAGGACATTGGGGAGGTCCTCTTTTTTCTATACATCATCCCACCGTCTGTTTCCCTCATCAGCCATTTCGAGGATACTCATCGACAAGACAGCAGAAACAGGCTCATATGCTTAACCCTTGTCTATTGAATGCCACATGTCACGGCCCCGGTCAACCCCACTCCGGAGCCTTGGACGGACGCTTCGGCAGCCCCGCCTTCCGGGCCAAGTTGTGCACAGTTATGCACGCTTGGACGCCCAGGGCGGTCACAGGGAACCACTGTAGGCACCACTGTAGGCACCACTCCTCGTCCCTGGCGGTTCCGTGACGGGAGTTGCATAATTCCTGCATAACTGGCCCTCTGCTGACCACCACCACCAAATGAAGGGATGCCTCAACAGACGCAGACGGATCAAGCCATTCTATTATCCTAAATATCTGTCTTGGTTATATTACCACTCAACCTTCAACTTCAAGTCCCGCGAGCTCTCCCCGATCGCAAAGACATACTTGCCCTCCGTCACCATGGCCCAGTTCTGTTTCACCACGTCCCAGTAGCTGAGATCCCTCCTCGTCAGATCCAGCGAGACCTTCTTTGACTCGCCCTTCTTGAGGTCGATCTTCTCGAAGCCTCGGAGCACCCGCACCGGAAAGTCCACTCCCTCCGACTCGGGATAGGACATGTACAGTTGAGGCACTGCTTGCCCGTCCCTTGACCCAGTGTTCTTCACCTCGAAGGTCACTCTCACGTACGTCTCCCACAGATCAGGGTTACCGCCCTCTCCGCCGCCTGCAGCGGATGGCGTCTGCGGCTCATCGTATCCTTCTGGGTAAGGATAGTCGCCCGAGACGACCTCGTCCTCCGATCGGAGATACGGGTAGATGTACATGTCCAGCGGTCGGATCTCGCTAGGGAAGAGCGCCTCTTTCGCATCGGGAATCTTGTTCTCAAACTCGGGCGGCTGTGCACCCGCATCAGGTCGTTTCGCTGGCCATGTCGACTTGTCCTTGACTTGCTTCACGCTGATCTTCTTGTACTCAAATTCGGTATATGTGAGACCGTACCCAAACTCGAACCGCGGCTCGACGTCGTACTTGTCGAAATATCGGTAGTCGATGTAGAGACCCTCCTTGAAGTCTTGCTGAGGGACTAGACCGTTGGGCACATACATGATCTTCGCATCCGGTCCGTAGGCGTCAAGTGATTTACCCACCGTGTAGGGCAATTTGCCGCTCGGGTTCACGTCACCGAACAGAATGTCCACGAGAGCATCGCCGCTTTCTTGTCCAGGTAGATTTGCCATGATGACCGCTCCGATCCCTGGGTGTTCAATCCATTCTTCCATCACGACAGGTCCAACCGCATGCAGGATGACGACGGTGCTGCCCTCGCCGCCTCCGCACTGTTCAGCCACCTTAAGGATCAGCTCGTCACCTCCCTTTTGAAGGAACAGATCGTTTCTGTCTCCTTTGACATCCTTCCATGCGATGAAGCCTTCGCCTCCATCCGAGTTTGCAAAGACGAGGCATAGGTCTTGGGCGTCGGGCTTAGCAAGCTGCCCAAGCTTCTTGATGGTGTTCTCAAGGCTCTCGGAGATATCGACCTTGTCCTCGTCAAAAGCCCCCCTCAGCGCATCAACAGGCGGGATCAGGTGCGGGAAGTCCACGGCGCCACTGCCCCAGCCTGAACCGAGGGTTCCTTGGTTGCAACCCCGGTCCGGGCACTCGTTCGGGCCTTTGCCAGCGCCGGCATCCTCGCCGTAGATGCCTACACGAAGCTTCTTGTCGTGCTTCACTGACCCTCCATCCCGCTTGAGTGGCAGGATGCCGTTGTTCTTCAGTAGCACTGTCCCTTCGGCGGCAATTTGGCGCGCCAGCTCCGAGTGGTTGCCTTGCGCATCGATGAACTGGTTGACCACGATCTTCTCCTGGGGTGAACCACTGGCCGGTGCAGTGACACCCATCTTGTCCTCGGTCCATGATGAAAAGTTGGGCCCCTTCCGATCGAACAAGTCCTCGTCATCCTGCCCGAGCTGGTACCAAGCGGCGACGATGCGGACCGCCATGTCATTCAGGCGATCCACGGGCATGGATCCGTTGAGAACGCCCTTGGTTAGCTGGGGCCCCCACAAGGATTCGCCATCCATCCACATGAGCCCGTCGCCAGGCATGGTCATGTCGAGGCCAGCGAGGGCGCTGGCGATGCCGGAGCGCTGAGCGAGCCAGTCCGACATGACAAAGCCCTGGAAGCCCATTTCGTCTTTGAGGATGCCGTTCAACAGCTTCGAGTTGCCACAGGCGTACGAAGAGTTCACCATGTTGTATGAGCACATGACGCTGGCCACTCCGGCTTTGACGGCATCAGCAAAGGGCCAAGCGTAGATCTCGTGCATAGTTCGATCATCGATGTTGCTCGACAGGGCATTGGGCAGGCCCCATTCCCACGCCTGGCGGAAATGCTCCTGTTCGTTGCCAACAAAGTGCTTAATCGTGGCCATGACACCTTGGTCTTGGATTCCTTTGACCGTCTCGAATCCCGCAACACCTTGGAGGTAGGGGTCGGGTCCGAAGCCTTCCCAGTTTCGGCCACCAGCTGGCAGCCTACCAAGAGGCCCAACACAGGGTGCCAGGAGGACATTGATGCCCTTGAGTCGGCTCTCGAAACCATGGGCTTTGCCGCGCTCATACATGAGGCGTCTATTCCAGGTTGCGCCAACAGTGATGCCAGCCGGGAAGGCCGTGGCATGATCGGCGAAGCGGATTCCCAACGGACCGTCTTGAAGCGCGAGACCTGGGAAGCCTACGTTGACGGCAGGACCAGTGTTTCCCACAGCCAGGCCCATGCTCCAGCCAGTGCCAGTCGTGATGTTGACTTTTTCTGGCAGAGTCATGTTGGCGACCATGGTGGCAGCCTTTTTGTAGCTATCGGCCCATTGCTTGACGCTACCACCCTTTGGGCTCGGGTACCAAGGCGGTGATAAGCCATCTGGGGGAGCTGTCTTGATCTTCTTCCATCCAAAGCCTCCGGCAGCAGCTAGGAGGAGGACGACAGCTCCTGTGATGATGGAAATCCACATGCAACGGTTGCGACGGGGCTTGGGCGCAACCCATGACGGCTGGCCTGCATTGCGGTCTGTGGTCCCTGCTTTGTTGGTCCTGCCTGGCTGCTGATCATCGTTGAGATAGTCGGTTGCATCAATATCCGAGGCGACCGAGTCGAGTGAGGCACGACCAGCGTGCTTGAGCAAGCCCTCACTGCTTGGATCCATGACGTGGGCCCAGTGCCAGCGGTCGGGCAGGGGATAGAGGGGAGAGCTGGATCAGGGCCTGGCGTGAGTTGAGCAGGGAGAGGCGAGACAAGACGAGATGAGATGAATCCGGGTAATACCAATGATGGACCGGTTAGCTGGCAATTGGATGTCACCTAGCAGTCAAGGTGAGATACCTAGGCAAGGTAGTCGAGATGATGGATGGAGTCGGTCAGAAGATGGAAGCTGAGGTGGTGCTCCGTACTCCGTGCTCCGTACCTGACGCTACACCTGGTTGGGGGGTGGGTTGCGCAGACGGTGCTCCATCCCCAGCGCTACTAGAGAAACCTGAAGCCTGAAGCCTGCAGTGGAGGCAGCCCAAAGTTCCGCCCCCCAGATCTTCCGGTCAGGGGCGTGGGGGTGCCTGAACGCCTGAACGCCTGATGCACACTGTAAGGTAGTACCTTAACTTCCAGTGTCGTTGCATGGCAAGCCCTACAAGGTGCCCTATAACTTCAGGGCAGGTTATAGGTACTTCTAGTCACTGGCAATCCCTTTCTTCACAGCTTCACTGCTTCGCTGCAGCACAACAGCCGGCATCAAGAGCCCCAGGTGACGCCTCAAGAACCAAAAATGCCCAGCTTCTTTCTACTCTGTACTCTACACTCTGTAGTTCCTCCCTCCCACTCCTACTAGTAGTACTCTCCATTCGTACGGTACGGATCACGGGCCCGAACCCTTGTTATTTATAGGGCGAGTCTTATGCAGGACCCCCGGCAGGGCTTGGACTAGTACTCTCCTGCTGCGGCCCCTTCCGGAGCCGACAATTCACATAGATCGCCGAACAGAGTCTTTTTCTCTTCTTAGTCTTGGTCTTCTCCTTCTCCCTACCCGCTGTTGCATTCCGACAGGGACCTGCCCCCCTGAGAGCGACCCGGTCTTTGTTTCACAACTCAACTTAACCGCCAACTCGTCATTAGCGGTTGATCCTACGACTCCTCTTTGCTGAGAACCACGTGCAGTCTCGATAGGATAGATCCCTGACACATGTTCGCCCTTGATTGTCCTGGGACCTCAACATGACCTCAACAGAGTTAGCCCAGGAAATCCTGTTCCGGAATTCCCGTAGGAGTCGTCGGCCTGCTCAATATTCGCTTCTCTACCCCGGCCTGACGCTAGGGTGACAGCAAGCAACCTTGGATGTGCCTTGGTGAGGAACTTTCGAAGAAGTTTCTGAGCCTTCCATTCCTGTCCCTCAGGAACTACATTTGCGGGGAATCATTGTTCGAAGCCATCTGTCCCGGAGAAAAAGAGGCACATCAAAGACAAGCTTGCAATTCTCATAGTTCACAGACTGAACACGAGCACGCACCCAGCCACCTGGTACGCCATCCCGTCAGTTCATGGTCCTTGCGTCTGAGCCAGATCACCCTAGCGCCTCTCAACTCGTTTCGAATGGCGCCGAGATGGACATGCTTATTCTCTGGACAATGGAACCTTGCGACGACTCCACGTTCAGCTTCTCCTCTGTGGATACGACAGACTTAGCGCATCATCTCATGTCCTCATCAGGAGATCACTTCGAACATGGTGCGATGTTTCGATAGACATTAACCCGGAGTTGCTTGCTTGGACGCGTAGCACCTCACCACAGGTTTACCATAGGTGCATGAAAACTGGGAAACATATCCCGTAGCCTGGTCTGCAAAGTCTTCGATGCGCAAAGAACCAGCATGGGACGAAGGACTAGATCGGCCCATGTGCCTTAGCCGCGCAAATCCTCCTGTCGACCCAGCTAGTCTAGACCTCAAAGCCGTCGGAACCCCATACTATACCCTGCGAACATGGATCATCAGAAGGCAACGTTCCTACCCAGGCTAGGACTATGCTACTCGAACTACTCGTTCTACTACTACTAGACTTACTAGTCAACTACCTTATGTGACTATGTCTTCTCAACCCCAGTCTAAGCCGGGCGCATCACACCGGTCAGACGGTCCGATCTAGGTAGGGGTGGACATGGCAAAGCCTGTAAATTAGCGCAGGGAGCTTTTGTATGTGGGTGTCTTGTCTGCATGAGCATGTCTGCGTCTGCATGGCACGCACACTTGGAAGGATCAGTCCCTCTCATCTCACAGTCATGCCAAGATGTCCGGCCCCCAAGTCTCACGAGCCGCAGACTTTGTATAAGTACGAGCTCGGCCGCACATGTGCCATTAGATTGAACTGAACCTCTTCACCCCGACACCATCCAAGGGCAAGCAACGCCATCCACATCCATTCCAGTTTCCAGCACTGAGTCTGTCCAACATGCGTTTCCTGAACCTCCTCGCCGCCGCCGCCATGGCCCCCGTGGTCTCGGCCTCCCTGGGCTTGGCCATCTACCGTGAGCTTCGCTCCAACCCCGGTGGCTCGACCCCTCCGCATGACGAGGCTGGACAGGTCGAGGATCCCTGGTTCCCTCGCGACACCAGCACCGTCTTCATGTACATCCAGATCATCGAGGGTTACGACCAGAGCCAGGTCATCAAGGACTTCCAACAATTCGCCCGCCTTCACGGCCCCAACGGCATCAAGGTCATCCCCCGTGTGCGCTACAGCGAGATGAACGGCGACTACACCGTCGAGCCAACCAGCTGGACCACCATCATGAACGATGTCAAGCGCTGGACCAAGGTCTTCACCGATGCCCAGGCCGACATCGAGATCCCCGTCATCCAGGCCGGTTTCCTCGGGCTCTGGGGCGAGTGGCATGTAAGTCAACTCTCAGGACAATGAGGCCACCTCAGAATTCGTGTCTACGCCCTGCAGTTCTAACACATGTCCAACGATAAGGGAAGCCACTTTGCCCAGTACCACGGCGACAGGGAGTCAGCCGCCAACCAGGCCAGGAAGAAGGAGGTCGTCGCCGAGCTCCGCAAGACCGGCGCCAAGATCGCCCTCCGCTACCCCATGGACCACAAGGCTCTCGGCTACCAGAAGGACAAGCAGATCACCATGCACAACGACTGCATGATGGACAGTGGCCCGGACGGCGCAGACAGGGGGACCTTCCCTGAGGACGCCATCCCCGAGTGGAGGCAGTACGTCCTCGACAACATCTCTGGCAACACGTACGGCGGCGAGCCCTGCGGCCAGACCGACAACACTGGTGAGCCTGACGGCAAGCCCTACGACTGGAGCAACACCACTGTTGTCTGTGGCACTGGCCCCAACAGTCTCGTCAGGTACATCGAGGACTACCAGATTGCATACCTCAACGTGAGTCCTTGTCCTTGTTCGTCTCTGGCCAGTTGGTCATCAAGTGTAAGTGTGATGAGCCTAGCTAATCTGATGACGACGACGTTATAGCCCGGCAACCCTCCGGAGCTGGGTGAGATCTTCTGGGGCTGTGCCGGTGAAGAGGAGACCAACTGCGACTGCGTTGACAGGCTGCAGAAAGCTCTCCAGAACAACTCTTAGTGTTTGGAGCGGCGAATTCACCAGGCTGGGCATGAGAAACCATACGAAACTTGGGGAATGGATCACCATCACGCATCACCGTGTTAGTGACGCTAGAGAGATTGTATCGAATAGCGTACAAAGAAGCCGTTTCGAAGCACCTAGATCAACGCCACCCTGTCTTGATATCCGCCGTGTACGCACATGAGATGACCTAGTTTGGATACTCTCACCCTCTTCAAAGCTCAAAGCTCAAAGCTCAAAGCTCAAAGCTCAAAGCTCAAAGCTCAAAGCTCAAAGCTCAAAGCTCAAAGC
>JAMAKF010000003.1:60248-199712 GCA_023628655.1 Sarocladiaceae sp. R1802
GCTCAAAGCTCAAAGCTCAAAGCTCAAAGCTCAAAGCTCAAAGCTCAAAGCTCAAAGCTCAAAGCTCAAAGCTCAAAGCCCCAATGTGACTTATCACCTCCAGCTGTCAAATCTGATGACCTGCCGCCGTAGCAAACATCACGCCACCCTCCGGCACCACCGTCGCCTCAAAGCTCAGCTTCATTGACCGCCTCCCTCTGGGGGCCAGCGCTAGTCTTGCGGCTGACATGGATGCCATCACGCTCGCACCCAGTCCCGTTCACCTAGTTGATGCCATGTCGATGCAAAAACCCTCATCAAGAGAAAAGGTCTTGGCTAGTATTGGCTTCTCCAGATCCCCTGCACGGGCTGCCAACCAGTCCACTCACATCTTCCTTCCCTGTCATGAAGCAGGCAGGCAGGCCTGTCTTGACTGACAGCTCCAGCCTGTCACAACTCATCCGGAAGAGCCCCATGCTCTGATCTTCTAGACCACCACAAGTGGGACATGGCTGCACTCTCTGTCTACCGGGCTCCCAAACCATGGGCTGCCGATTTCCCGCACCATGTCTAATTCATTTCGTCCGTTTCAGGAGGAGAGTTTGCTTTCCATACAGCCACTCACCCAGTCTCGTCACCGGTCAGCAGCAGTCAGACGCCGCACCGAGCTCGCTTCAGGAGCAAGGTTCGTCAGATGGTCCAGCTCATATCGGCGGTGGAAGCTGCTGCTGCTGCTGCTGCTGCTGCTGCATCTATTCCCTTTTCCAAGGCTGGCGCTGATAGCCGGCTGAGAGTGTGATACTGATGTCCAGAGAGGTCTGGAGAGTATATGAGACAAAGAATTCCCGCTCCCTTTGAAGAGAAGCAGCATGTGCGCGCGAGAGAACCCAGCATCTTTTCTTACTTGACCAATTACTCTCCCAACGCCTGATTCCTTCTTTCGTCTCCATCTGCAAGACTCGCATCGGCCCAACAACCTCACTCTGCACACCCACTTTGAACCAGGTGCAGAGTCGTACATTCGATCATTCTCTCGACCATAATGGAGTTCGTGGCTGCCGTTGAGGTCGCGGGCGCTCTTTTCAGCACTCTCAAGGGTATTTGGGCCCTCTGCACAGTCATCGAGAAGTATGTCGGGAGCAAGTCTCAGATGGTACGGTTCAACAACCAGGTCAACGACCTAGAGAGCCAACTCCAAGGGCTCCGAGACATTCGAATCAGCCTGCGGCGCAGCGGCGAGAATATCAACCTGCTCGTCGGGATCATGAACTTGGAGCAGCATGTCTGGAAGATCCTGACGGATATCGACAACGACGTCCTCTGCTCGCTCTGGCAGAACGACAAACACTGGCTGAAGGTGTCGAAGAGACAGAGGGTCAGGTGGATCGGGTCCGTCAACAAGGAGGCCGCAAAGTTCAGCGACAGGCTCGCTAGCTGCATCCAGGTGGTGATCGGGAGCAAGATCTCCATCAGCACGATGCATGAACCCCTACAGTACCAGGTGAGATGTCAAGCGCGGTTGAAGTTCAGCAACACCGCGAGTGAAGCGATGGAGGAGGCTCTGGATCGAAAGGGTCGAAATGGCGCTCGGCTTTGAGAGGTCACTCGCCTGCACCAGCAGTCTAGCCACTTGCTGGCGATGGATTCCCATGCCTTGGCACAGATCATCAGAGCAGGAGACTCGCAGCTGGAAGAAAGAGCACGGGGGAGAGGCAAGAGCAAACATGGCGGGAAGATTGGACTATGGGCAGCGGGTAAGGCAGTGAGTGTACGGAAGAGCATCAGTAGAAGAGCATCAATAGAAGAGCATCGAGAAATGGCACGCGCTGCGCATGAGCATCATTATGTGCTTTGTCCATCTTGTTCCCCGACGTCCGCTGTGGCCTGTTGAGGGAACGAGGTAATGCCAGGTACATGTACGTCGCCAGTGCAGTGGGCGCCTGTCCCCTCACTCGCCATCTTCTTCCCCCTTCAGCATCAAGCCAAATGGGATGTTGGAAGGTAGCCCACATTACTACCGTCATCAGGCCCATTCACATGCAGTACAGCGTGCTTGAGGGTGACGGCAGCGTGCAAGCCGCAGTCTTTGGGATGGAGCTTGGTACGGGGCCTGGTGGCAGCATTGGGCACGACGAGTCCGGGGCCACGAGCGCGACACATGTCAGACAGAGTGCATTCATTCTACAAAGTGACTAAAGGTTGACACGCCATGGATGTCAGAAGAAGTTTGTCGCTCCATCCCATCCCGGGGTTTCCACTCCCATCTTCAACTGGAACGGCTCAACTGCCTTGACTTCCTGGAGCTCTTCCTCCAGTCTGCGACGGCGTTCCTTATTCTGCTCAGTCTCCTCATCACCCTGTTCCTTCCTGATATCTTCATACTTCTGTATGCGCTCCTTCAGACGCTCAAGGCCGCCTTTGTAGAGGTATACTTCGATGTGGTCACTGTCCTGGTATCTGGGCCTGATCTCGATGACGGTCCCAGGACCCCGGTTATGTTCCTCGGATTCACACCCAGGCACGGGTACGCGGCGTCGCAAGCCGAAGATCTCGATACCTGACCCTATAGATTCTTGGAGAGGCGGCCCCTCTCGAACGTTGGAGGGCGGCCAGAAGAACTCCATTGGCTCTATTCGGGAGAACACCACGAGAGCCAGGTCGGCGGCGAGAGTGGTGATTTCGCGCAGTTGCGCTCGTGCCTCGGGATCCTCAAAGGGCTTGAACTGCATCGGCTTGCCACGCG
Source organism: Sarocladiaceae sp. R1802 (assembly GCA_023628655.1). NCBI lineage: Eukaryota > Fungi > Ascomycota > Sordariomycetes > Hypocreales > Sarocladiaceae > Sarocladiaceae sp. R1802. Next base: position 62,971 of record JAMAKF010000003.1, read on the forward strand.
AATCTCTCACTGGCCAGAAGGGAGTGAGGGCTTCAATGAGAGTAGATTCCAGTGCGAGGATATTGGGCATCCGTGGATCGTCTTGCCACAGCTCATTTTGGAGGTCGGTAGAAGAAGTCCCTGCCTTGATCCATCCTCTCCTAACGCAGCCGGGCCGCCGTTGTGAGACATACGAATCTCTCCCGCTCACGTCCAAAGCAGACCTATGCTCGGAGCAGCGGAAGACGGTGAAGGCGCGCCAACACTGCAAAAGCACCTGGGTGGACTTTGCTTGCTCGACCGGATCTCCATCGAAAGACATGAACTTGGCCGGGATCTTGTTCAGCATGCGTTGGTAGGTCGAAAGCATATCAGGGGGCAAGAGGGTAATCTTGCAGTCGCCATCTGGAATCATGCGCAAGTAGAGAACGCGAGAGATGAAATGTTTCAGGGCACGGCAACGCTCAAAATGGTCCGCATTGGTGTAGATTTTGTCCCAGTCTTCGCCCGCGCCGCCAGAGAGGCTGTGAAGTAGGTGGCTGTCGACGGGAGGTCTATCATGAGGCGCATCGCCGTCATATGCACAGCCCGAGGCGTAGTCGCTCACGAAATTACCTATCAGAAAGTGAAGGGTCATGTGACGTCCTTTCCACATACCTTCCCTCCACGATAGCCGATGGTCAATATCAGGCTGCACAACATCCGAAACGTGTTCGACGAGCTGGCGGAGGAACTTCTCGTGGGCGTAGGGATCCGGCGCCGGAGGGGGCTCATCCGATGAGGCGATACGATAGAGCCACGTCATGACGATGGCGCCGAGGACAAAAGACGCGACTGCACAGCCGACGGCGACTCCCGCGACAGTGCCGCCGGAGAATGCCATGACGCAAGAGCGAAGAGAGAGAGAGTGTGTGAGATGAGTGAGAAAAGAAGACGGGAGAGGCGAAGTTGAGGGATTCTGGTACGCAAGAGTAGCACCCAGGTATGATAGTAGAAGAAGGAGAAGGAAGAGAAAAGACAGGAGTCGGGGGGAGGACAAGTCAAGACGAGCAGAACAGTTTAAAGGGAGAGGTGCGTCTTTGAGGCTGGAAGTGGTGGTGAGGCGGTACTTGACGTTGGTATTGTTCCTTATTGAGGCTTGCGGTACCACCACCAGCGTTGGTCGTTGGTCCCATTGACGCCCTCTCTCGGTAACCGGCAGCAAAATGGTGAGCTGAGGCGCGCCAACAGATGGCAGTCTTATCTCTTTTCGGTCGTCAATAAGAGCTGGTTTGATTGCGATTGCCTCTGCATCATGATGCTTCTGTCAGCCACGCGGCTCCTCATCCTGGATCGCGAGGGTACATGACCATCCAGCCAGGCTGAGGTGCCTACCTTAAGGTAATAAGGTACCTTACTTAGTACCTTACCCAAGGTATGGTGCCTGGGAGCAACATCTTCCCAGCTTGCCATTCAGGATGCGAGGCACATGGCCATGGCCGACCTTCCGTATGTACGCAACCATCGTGAGGGCACGCGTTTGTCTCTCCAAGTTGACTTCCCACCTGCTGAGCCGCCTCCAGATGGAATGAGCGGTGACGGAATTGTTTGCTGCTCACAGGATATCCACGCAACGCCAACATCAACCTCGCTTGGGGTTTGCTGCTTTCTCTGCGTTTGGATACGCTCTTCCAAGAGTCGGTCTACGTTTCCAACCGTGTGCAAGATGCCGGCCCACGCTGGTTTCCATCCGATGCTTCCTTTCTGTTGCCATCCATATAAGACCAGTCTCCTCCTTCCCCTTCCCCCTCATCGTTTTCCTGCTCAGCCCTTTCTCTCAGCCGTCTCTCTCTCAGCCGTCTCTCTCTCAGCCGTCTCTCTCTCAGCCGTCTCTCTCAGTCATCTCTCTCAGCCATCTCTCTCAGTTGTGCGCACTGTCTGCAAGTCTTTGCGACGGCATCTTGCTTTCAATGTCTTCAAACGCCGCCAGATTTCAACCCATCGTGGTCGGCATTGATTTGGGTCATGACTGTAGGTATCCCCCACGCTTCGACAAGCCAACCGCCTCCCTGGCTTCAGTCTCAGCCGATGGTTCTTCTCTGACAAAAATGTCCGAGGTAGGCACCAAAGTAGCTGTTTCTCGTCCTGAGCATGGCAAATATCCGAAGAAGTCAACTCTGCTCGAGTTCCAGGCGGCAGAACCATGTGACATCCTGCCCACTGTGGTCACTTATCCGACGACCAGTGGCGATTCTAACGAAACGTATCGCTGGTTCAAAGTTGCCGCTCTCTGCTCGCGCAGCAAGGAGGACTCTCCGATTACGTCCGTGTCAGGAAAGACCATGAAACCCGCTCGACAGCTCCTCGAGCGCTTCCTTCTTGACCTGAGCATCAAGATCCGCCACTGCATGTCCGCGATGTACCCTCAGCTCAGCATCACGTGGCGCACAGAGAATATAGACTTTGTCTTCAGCGTGCCCAGTATCGTGGGCTTGAGTGGTGCTGGAATCTTGACGAAGCTTGCCAAAGAATGTCACTTTGAATCGGCAAACGGCAAACACAGGGTTGTCGAAATCGCCTTGACCGAGCCCGAGGCAGCTGCGACATATGTAGCGCGCGATGTGGCGCCTAATATCGGGCTCAAGGCATGTTGCTGAACAGCTTCGTAGAACGCGACATGCGACCGGCCAGTGGCTAACGTGCTTCTAGAAAGGACACACCGCTCTTATCGTGGACGTTGGTGGCGGCACTTCAGTAGGTTCCTCCTGTCCTTGCCATACGTGTCCAACTTTTCCAGACCGTCATCAACAAAGGCTGATCCAATTTGTTCCTGCAGGACCTTTCAATGATGACCATTTTGGAGGACGATGGCTGGAAGCTCGACACCAACTTCTTGCAGCCCGTCTCCAGCCAGCTCCTGGGAGGCGCTCACATGGATCGTGCTGTTCTCAAGTCGGTAGAAGAGCTTTTCCTCCAGCACGTCGGGCCATCTGATGAACTGGCCACGTGCCTTGGCGAAATACCCTCGACGCCTGGATACTTCAAGGCCAAGACAAAGCCGACCAAGCTGTTATACCCCCTCACCGACGGCAAGTGGAACGGCATTCTGTCCATGATCGATGGTTACATCGCAGATACCGACGATAACATTCGCGTCAGTCGAAAGGAGTTGACTGTGGAAGAGTGAGTACCTGTTTTAAATAAAGGGGTCCCACACACGATGCTGATTCACATGACTGCACAGATGCGTTTTTGATCGCACGCTCGACGAGCAGATCTTTGGAGCGAAGGAGGGTGTCGACGGTATCGTCGGTCAGGTCATCACAATGTGTGACGATCTGTTTGTGCGCTGCCCAGGTCGCTTATCTCGATACCGCAAGAACCACAGTCTCGAGGAGAGTCAGGGCCCTGAGGGAGTCGCTCTCGACTTTGTCATCTTCGCAGGCGGTCTTGCTCGCTCGGAACGCCTGCGGAACAACGTCGAGGCAGCGGTCAAGGCGAGCGCTGACAGTGTGGGTCCAAACGTCGGGCACATTGTCAAAGCCGCTCATTTCGTCAAGTGGGATGAGGAAGAAGAGCAAGTCCATCCTCAGATGTTTGTGTGCATGGGGCTTGTACGCTATCACATCGACGGAATACAACGCCCGGAAGGTCGGAGCAGGTTCATGTACAAAACATGGCTCCGGACGTTGATGAGTCTCAAGTGACGAGGCCCTGTCAGCTCACTGAGATTTGAACCGAGGCTCCCCGGCCTGGGCTAGCTTCGTAGCCTGCACAATGCGTGTATGGCACGGTGCACTCAATGCGGCTGTCTGTGCTTGAATCCGGATCTGCTTGGGAGGAGGGGGGGAGGCTTGCGGACATTGTGCTGTAGCATTGGGTTCATATTTTTCATAAATTCTCCAGAAGAGCGTTATTCGAGTATCACGTATGCAGTAGCAAGACGCTTGACGGACTTGGCCACGAGCTTCTTGTGCTTCTTCTTACCCCCTTCCACAGACCATCCAATGTCGCCGAGCGGCGTCGCAGAGATGGACGATATTCTGACCTCGGGCGGCATCTCAAGCTCGACCCGGCCAAGATCTTTCTCATGCGGGTTTGCCAAACCAATCAGCACACGCCCATCCAGTTCCCAGTAGGCTACATCGACACCGCCATCATTTCCCGAGACAATCTGCACAGCGTTTGCTCCCGTGAAGAAGTCGAGAACGGGCGAGACTGTCACCGTTTGGGCGATGGTAGACGTTGCTGCGGCCATGGCGTCCGAGACGGGGTGAATCCAGGCCATGCGGCCCTTGGCACCGTGGTTGAACATGAGCACGTCCATAACCTTGGTCTCAGACTCAGTGGGCTCTCTCGACCAGTAGCTCTCGTTGCCAAAGTTCTGAGGTACCGCCCAGACAGGCTTGCGGGCGTGGGTCCCTCCGACCCAGCGACGATAGTTGAGCATATCGTCCATACGGTCCGCAACGTCCATGAGGCTGCCTCGGCAGTTGTCGCACCCACTATTGCCAAACGTCTCATTGACTGGTGTATGCCAGCGGACACTCCAATCAGGGGTGATGCCGACTGGGTACGGGTCGCTCATGACAATGTCGATGCCGGCCGTATATTCCTTGAAGAAGTAGTTTTGGCAGTTGAGAACACTGGCGACAGGATGGTACTTGTCGAGCGCAGTGATCTGGTCGTACGCGTCGGTGACGTCCTCGAATGGCTCCTGAGTGCCGTCGGCCTCGTCGCCTGTGTACCAGGTCAACAGCGCGGAGCGGTCGCGCAGGTGCTCTACCTGCCACTCAACCGCTGTCTCGTTCTGCCAAGTATGGCGCATGTCAAACTGGGACATAAGACCAAGAGCTTCCATGTTATCGAATAACCAAGTCATCGCGTCCAGTTCACCACCAGGCACCGGATGCGCGGCCGTGTAGCCGGACTTCACGTACGCCTCGATGTTCTCGACGCTGACGTTGAGATAGCCCGAGTAGTTATTGTAGAAGCCGTACGTGAAGAAGGGCACGAACTTTCCATCCGTCTGCTCATTCCGCAGCAGAAGAGAACCGTAAAGATAGTCGATTTTGACCACGCTGCCGTCCTGCTTGTCGGGCAGGTAGAAGAGTTGCGAGGTGGCAGTATACTTCCTCGTCTTCTTTTCGGGCTTCTCACTTGTGGCGGTCATGATCAGCGAGTAAGGCTTGCTGCGTGGCTCAAGGGCAGACAGGTCGAAGGAAAAGAGATTGTCAGAGGTGTCGAGATCGACTGCAGTCTTGACGAGCCGCACGCCGTCGGCCTCAACGACAATGGACAGCTTCTCATGCTTCTTGCCACCTGTACCCTTACATTTAGGACCATGGCAAGAGTGAAATGTCTCGCCGTGGATTCGGGAGATAGCAGCGTCAACGATGAGTTCGCCTTTAGACTCGCTGCCCACATAGATGCTGTGGCGCGGTGACACGCGAAGGTCGAGTAACGGCACCTTAGATTCGGTCGGCTCCTCCATCCGCCCCTCGGGTATCACATTTGGTGCGCTATTAGAATGTATGACTGCGTTAGCCAGATGCTCCCGATGATAAATGTTTTGGTGTAAACTAGTTGCTCGTTGCTCACCCTTGCTCATAGTACTTTCCACACCACTGGTTGAACTCTTGGGGAGCGTCATTCTGCGCTACCACGGGGGCAACGGCAGTCAGCAGTACTGCGATTGCGGAAAGAACTCTCATCTTGGTTGTTTGACACGTGTTGCAGTGAGAAGCTGAGTTGGCGATGGTCTCACGTCCAATGAAGAGACGCGCGTAGTCGGTAAGACATCACGGGCATCGCAAGCACTTATAAGATCGCCGCCGCTGGTGACGGGCTAACCAAGCTTTTGCCCCCTGGCCTGCGACGTTACATAGAGCCGATTAGAGTGCATATCGACTTATGAACAAAGGCCAAATCCAAATCGTGACCCCGGGCTCTGAGCTCGTTCCCCACCTCAACAGAGCCACGTTCGGCAGGTAGTTGAGGGCAAGCTAGAGATCCCCTCATCTTGGGGACCACGCAAAGCTTGGCGTGCCCAGGGTCGGATATCTACCGAGAACATAGTACGGAGTACCGTCATTGTGGTTGTTTCTTTGTGTCCTTGGCTATCGGAATGGGTCCGAAGGGGGCTTGTCTCGTCGTAGAAACTGTTCTGCGATCTGGGCTGATGCCTGTTGGATCATCTCGGTTCGTGGTACCTAGCGGCTGGAGCACCCGTGCGCCACCTTCGACTCGTGGGGTGTCGAGGACGACCTGAGAGGTTCGGTAGCTCGGTCGCAACAGCAATTCAGTGTATTGCAGAGAGGCTCGGCGAAGATGTTTGCAAGACCCAGAATTTTTGAAATTGAAATTCGACGCATACTTCGACGTCAATGGTCGCAGACTGCCGTGAATCCATGGCCTTCGCCGTGGGGGATAACCTTGAAGCTGCAGGGTAGGATCCCATAGGCGTTGCATCGGCAAAATATCGGCTCTCGCTCATCGAGAAATGGGCTTCGCCCAACTTTACGGAGCCATCTCTAGATTCCATCTCGATCAACCAAACCACCCACCATGTCGATGTTCAGGGCGAAGAAGCTCGATTTGGGCTGCTTCATCAAGGCCCGGACGATCCGCGATCACACCAAGCGGAAGGTCTTTGAGGAGAACGAAGTCGAGAGGTACGACCTTGCCAGTGCGAACAAGCGACAGCTGCAGCGCTATAGGCCGCTCTGCGATCGCACGGGACGCGAACCAGGTCTTGGACCGAAGCATTGCTAACGGCTCTTTATCAGGCAAGCACTTCGATACATTATTCGCAACACGACCCTGCCACCAAGAGTTCGCGCCGAGGCCCAGCTCCAGTTGACCAAGATGCACTGCTACACACGGCCAACCCAAATCAGAAACCGATGTATAATGGGCGGTCAGGGGAGAGGTGTTCTCAGCGATTTCAAGATGACACGAGTAGGTTCATGCTGATAAGGCTCCTTGCTTGCGTACGTACTAACGACCACAGTTCCAATTCCGTATGCAAGCGCTCGCGGGCAACATTCCCGGAGTGAGTCGCGCAAGTTGGTAGAGCTGGACAAAGAAAAAAGCTCGACGACGATACTTGTGTCACCGTGAGAGCGGTGGAAATTCTGTACGATACGTGATGACCAGGGGACGACGGAAATGCTTGGCTCGGCGCCTCGCTTTGTACACTGAATGAATAAGAGCATTATAGGTGCGACACATCTCTCGTCATCTTTCTGGAATGTAAAGGGGATCAACAGTACCAAGTAATGCTGCCGTGCTCCTGCTCGGTGCAGTCTGTTGCACACTGCATTGAGACTATGTACAGATCTTATGTAAATTGCACGTCACATGATGCCTTTGCATATTACCGCGCAGTGTCAGTCCTCTTGGTGATTCGGAACGATAGGACGCTGGTTAGAGGTTGTAGGATCTCTCGAGAGACACGCAAGCCGAATATTTTACCCTTCTGCAAATAACTGATCTAGAATTGGAACCACGAATGAGCCAACACCTTCAAAGCAATGTAAAAGCAGGCCGACACAAAATCGGTAGACAACGGTGACAGAAACCAGTCAACCTTACCTATATTAAGGTTCCTTGGTAAGGTGAGGCACAAGTCATTGGCGTCGATGGGCGGTAGTCAGCCAGTGGTGGTGGGGCATATTTTCTGCATCCGTCGCCACCAACCACCTCCAGGCTCCGACCATCTTCCTTGAAGCTTCAACTTCCAACCTCAAACTATCCAACATATTCAGGCCCATCAAACCAAACCAGCAACATGGGTGGTGGAGATCTCAACCTCAAGAAGTCGTTCCACCCGACTCTGCGACGCAACCAGCAGGCAGTATGGGAGGCAGAACAGCAGGCGCTCGCTGAGCGCAAGGCTACACAACAGCGCATCAACGAGATCCGAGAGGAGCGAGCTAAAGAGGAGCTTCAGAAGCAACTTGAGGCTGCAGGTGGCAAAAAGCGCGTCGATCGAGTCGAATGGATGTACCAGGGCCCGACTGACGGCGCGGTCGGCACCACCGAAGAGACGGAGGCCTATCTTCTCGGCAAGCGACGGATCGACAATCTCATCAAAGGCACGGAGCACAAGAAACTCGAGAAGGCCTCTGGGGAGGATAGCTTCATGGCTCTGCAGAATGCCAACACTGCTCGAGACACGGCTTCGAAGATCCGCGACGATCCTCTGCTGGCTATCAAAAAGAAGGAGCAAGCCACATACGAGGCGATGATGAACGATCCTATCAAGCGAAGACAACTTATGGCAAGGGCGGGCGTTGATGACGGAGATGAACGGAAAAAGGACAAAGAACAGCGACGGGAGGAGCGACATAGACGTAAGCATCGGCGTCATCGCAGCCAAAGCAGGAGTGGAGAGAGAGACCGGGAGCACCATCATCGACGGCATTCACGACCCGAGTCGCGGTCTAGAAGCCCCAGGCGGCACCGTCGGGACGACTCCGAGGACGAATACCGCAGGCGGTCCAGACGGAGGGAGCACTCTTTCGACCGACGCAACCGTGCAAAGAGGGACGACTACAATGATCGTGACCGAAACCGGTCGCGACGACGCAGCAATGAAGACCGTGAAGAGAGAAATGATGCGGCACTACATGATCGAGGCTATGGGGCCCACGATTCAGGATCCGAGGGCGAATCTAGAAGACGACGACAACGGACACGCTCGCCATCAGCTGAACGGTCTCGTCACTCGAGGCAAGGTCAACATCCGCGCAACGGCGACCAGCGCAACGGAGACCGTCACAATGGAAGCCATCGAAACGGAGATCGGAGACCGGCAAGACCCCAAGGCGCTCGTCCTGCCGAAGACGACAAGGCCAGGGAAGAAGAGCGCGCGCGCAAGTTGGCAGCAATGCAGTCTGCAGCTTCTGAACTGGACGTCGATCGAGTGAAGCGTCTCGCCGCGTTGGAGGAACGAGAGAAGGCTGCGCGCGAGGCGGATGACCGTGGTAGGGAGCGGGGAGGAGATCGAGGCTTTGTGAATGGATTGCATCGGCAAGCTGGAAAGCTTGACCTGGGAGAACGCATGGGCAGAGGGAAGCAGGGACTGGTCCGAGACGACGACTAGGTCGGGGGGACGGCTAGTCGGACTGTATTGAATCGGGGACATGGGAAGAAGCCGATGCGTGAAATGTTGTAGCAGCGCAATGGTACCTGCAAGGTAATTTGATCGGCGGCGTTCAGCGTTTTTAGATTGTAGGACTTTGCTCTTTGCCTGGTTGACGCTGAGCAGGCTGAGGAATGTGTATCATCGGCGGCATGATTTACATATTTTGGCATCCCTGTGAGGACGGTCAAGTGGTGACGGCCCAGAAGTATTCCATGGTTGTTGAACACCTCTCGAGAAACTATTCAGATACTAGTAGTTCAGAACGCACTCAGCACATCCTATCATGGTGAGTAGCGACAATGATGCCGCCACTCCAAGACTGCTAGTGAGAGTCGCGAATTCGATGCGAATCGTGGCTGAAAGCTTCGCTAACTGGGAAGAGACAAGAGCCGAGTCAAGTGGGACCACGCATCTGCGCTTCGACCAGTCAGCCGTTCATGATTTACCCACTCTGCTTCCCCAAGTAGTGTTGCCGCCAATCACATACCGTAGCTCGCCTCCCTCCATCAATTGATCGCTGGTTCACTGCAGCGCTGTCCCCGTCACTCATTTCCTGACTCCGGCTGCCCTTGTCTCCGACCGTTCGCGCTCCAAGCACAGCGCAGCCTGGCCTTTGCTCGATACCCTTTCCACCTGCAGGATTTCCATCAGCATCGCCATCATCGATTTCTCCTTTCCGGCATTGCCTTCGCCGACCAAACGACACGACGCTCGGTCCCCGTGTTTCCAACGTACGCTTATCTTTCGCGTGCACCACCGATCCTGTTCTTCTGACTACTGCTGTTCACGTCTGAGCGCTCACTGCCGTTGCCGCCCGGGACGCCCCTCGATCCGCTTCCCCACGATACCCCCCAACTTCAAGACGAGCTCCGACTCCCAAGTCCTGTTCCTCATCTGAATTACCAGCCGAGGGCTACGACATTCCCGAAACGCCCAACATGCCTGCTCTTTGTGGTGGAAACAAGACCGTCAACCGGAAGTTGGTACTGCTGTACGGCTTCTCCTGGTAATTGTGGAAGCACCAGCTGACTGGTGAACAGAGGCGATGGTGCGAGCGGAAAAACTTCATTATTGAACGTCTTCACCAGAGGGTGAGTTCTCTTCCTGCGACGCGTCTCCCCGGAAGGGTGGCTAACAAACGCAACTCAGGTACTTCCCAACCGTCTACGAGCCGACAGTCTTCGAGAACTATGTCCACGGTACGAACGATGCTTCTGAACTGCGTAATGGCCGAATGCTGATGATCGACCAGATATCTTTGTCGACAATGTACACATTGAGCTCTCGCTGTGGGACACGGCAGGGCAGGAGGAATTCGACCGACTGCGATCCCTTTCATACGGTAAGCGACACAACCGCCCTATCACCTTGCGGCGGGAATCTGCCCAGCTGACTGATCAACTTGCAGATGACACTGACTTGATTATGCTCTGTTACTCCGTGGACAGCAAGGACTCATTGGAAAACGTCGAGTCCAAGTGGGTTGGCGAGATTGCCGACAACTGCCCCGGAGTCAAACTGGTGCTCGTGGCGCTCAAGTGCGATTTGCGCGAGCAGGAGGCGGAGGAGGACGGCGCCGAGGGAGACGCTCAAGGAGCGGCTGGCCAGCCCAGAGAAAAGCGACCGACGATTAACTACGACCAGGGCCTCGAGGTGGCCCGGAGGATAAACGCAGCGCGCTACCTCGAGTGCTCTGCCATGCGCAATCGAGGTGTGAACGAGGCCTTTACCGAGGCCGCGCGGGTTGCCCTTAGCGTCAAGAAGGACAGCGAGGACAGCAAGTGTACGGTGATGTGAGGCGCTTGCAGCTGGGCGTCTCAGCCCCAACGCCACTGCGACTTGGCAGTCGCGTTCTTTCAAGATGGCGCCCCAACTCAACAGTATGGATCTGGAGCAATCCGATGCCAGAGCACGTGCAATACCGGTGGGAGATTCTTGTAGCCCATTGTCGATATGGTACGCTACAAAGACGCTTTACGACTGCAGCTCGGGCTGCTCATGCATATTTGGCTTGCGGATGAGGCTTGCCAACACTTTCCCCGATCGAGGCGCTGGTGGACTCGTTCCCTTTATTCTCTTAAGCCTTCTGTTCTTACTATTCCCTCCTTTGACCATATACTGTTTAGTTAGAGCAGCGCAATCTGTAATTCATTCTTCTCTCTCCCGGCAGCTGGGACTAGGTTGATGCGGACGGCCCCCAGCAATGCTCGCTTTGGCGGTGTGGCGCAAACATCGCGGTTTGGTGTGACGCCAGCAGTATAGATGCGTTTACCGAGCGGAGCACCCTCGGATGGGCGCCTGTGATGCGCGAGCATGGATGAGGTCCGCGTAACAAGCACTTGGGTTCATGATTACAGCGTGAACAGGTGCGCAAAGCCACAACTCAATGATCACTGATGCCATGGCGCAGCTGACGGCGCAGCTTACAACGTCAGGACCCTTGCGTCTGGGGTTTCTACATGACCAAGCTCGATGCAAGTTTCCCTCGATCCAGGGTCCTAAACAGGAATGCCTACGCCGATGGAGTGAGTGGTGGTGTGAGGTCGTCAGTGGGCGACCTGGGGAGCAGGATCGCGGTTCGTGAGTGGTGGGCTAAACTCGCAACCCCCCCACCGCCGGCGATCGCCTCTCTTTTTGACGTCACTGCCATTGCCAAGTCCCCATCACACCCTTACCTCCAGTACTGCCAAACCGGTTTGCAGCAACCCTCAAGACAGTATACCATCAATGTCGCCTATCGCTTACCAGAAACAGGAGGCAATCAAGGGTCTCCGTGTCCACCTTATGACAAGCAACGATGACGACTATGATGCAGTCCAACTTTCAAGGGTCCAAGGGTCATCCTCTTGGCCTGTCGGCTTGGCTTCATAAAGCGTACGTTGGCACCTGGTAAACCCATCTTTTCGAAAGATATCCTATGCAATATTCCATCTTCACCTTCAACAAAGTCATCCCATCAAATATCGACACGACTTCATCTGAACCGTCCACATAACCACCAATATGCCTCTTTTCGGATCTCGTCGCGAGCCCTCACCCGAGCCCATCGCTCGTGAGCCCCCACGTAAGAAGGGCCTCTTCTCCTCTCGCCATGAAGAGCCCGTCTACCAACAGCCTCCGCCACCACAAAAGAAGGGTCTATTCGGCTCATCCCGCCATGAGCCTGCCCCAGTCCAAGCCGAGGCACCACCCAAGAAGCACGGCTTCTTCGGCGGCTCACGCCGCAACGACTCCCCCACCGGCTACTCTTCGTCCGGCCGCTCGTCCATGAGCTCTGGTGACTACCACCACCATGACCGCCACAGCACAGACGCCAGCCGCCACCGCAGCTCCGGAGGCGGCGGTCTCCTCAGTCGCGTCAAGGGCGGCCGTGGCAGCAACGACCTGGATCCTAGCATTCAGCATGCTCGTGAGCGCGTCATGGCTGCCGAGGCTGCCGAGATGGACGCGGATCGCGCTCGTGAGCAGGCGAGGATGCGGGTGCACGAGGCGCAGCGGGATGTCAAGGCCCTGGAGGCCGAGGCCAAGGAGGATGCGAGAAGGGCCAAGATGAAGCAGCAGCAGTACAACGAGATCAGCAAGCGCGGCAAGGGTCTTGGACGTAAGTACCCGTGATTTCTTGAGAAGAAATATATATTGGTTGCTAACTCTCAGCTCTAGGCCATGGACTGTAAATAATCTTGATGAGCTAACAGAGTCACTCCAAGAGTTGAGTCCGGCTTATTCGAAGTCGTGGGAAGCACTGTATTACTATTATAATTATTAGCGTCACGAAATATCACGAACTGAAAGCTTCTGCCACAACGTTGTTGCATGATTGACTGGTGCATGTTTTATCTTCGGCGTCTCTACACTTCGGATCCCCCGTGGAAGTCGACTGCGTCCTGGCGCGTGATGCACTATCAAAGTGCGTCATCGGTGTTCCTATCCGCAGTATACGACGCATTGTGCGCAATTAATTGATCAACCCTGCTGTCGTTAGCCGTGCCCATGGGATATCCGACCAATAATTGAGGTAGTACAGAAAGTTCTTCCTACCAATTTTTGGCCACAGTAGCCATGTGCGCATTCCAGCAGTCAGACACTCGTGTGAACTGAAGAATGTCTTGACGTATAAATCTCCCCTTTGACCGTCGCATTTCACCAGTGCGCCGGGTTTTTCAATGTCTTTGCTGCCGGCGCCGTCGATATCAAGAGACTACGGCGGTGGAGTCTCAGATCCAAGCAGGGGTCCTCTGTCAGGGGTAGCAGCCAATGGTAGCCTTCAGCGACTCAGATCCACTGCACGGGCCTGCTTGCAGAGCCCCGCTGCTGGGGTCGCCCACTGAAGATTAGCTTTATCAGTGAGCCACAGCGGCTCGGGCGGGCGGGGGGGTAGTAGTCCGTCGACGCCTATCCCAATTCAACTCTCGACTGTCGAGTGGTATCGGCCAGCACTTGGCACAGACTCCCTGAAATTGCAGTGGACATGGTCGCGTCCTTGGTGGTTTCTCGGGACCTCGCTAGGGGTTGTCTATCGCTGTTTCATTTGACTCAATCCTCTATCGCCGGCCTGCCAATACCGAGTAGTACGCAGCACTAATAGTACCTTAGCCTCGAAACCGACCCTTGTCGAGTCAATGCTCCTTGGCCCGTTCCAGTCTCGTCAATGTCCCTCTTCCTGCCTCCTGTCCTTCATTCCACCACAGTCCCCCCCCCCATGTATCTTCCCTACGAGCAAAGGCAATCGTCTACTCGGCTGCCTCTCTAAGCCCGCCAGCACAAAGGCATCGTCACTCCTTCATTCCAACTCGCCCTAAGTCATTCATTCGCTATACCTAGCATTCGCGACTCGCTTCCCTCGAAACCTAAGGTGACTAACCAGAGGTCCGCTTCTTCGAGCACTCACCTGTCTTGAAGATCGCTCACTCGACTCATCCGAGCTTCTCGAATCCTGCTTTGCTTTCCTCTGCGCGACATCAACCTCATCAGGTACCTGAGAACCGCTGGTCCGGTTCCAACTCGTTGACTCGACGATCAACGTATCACTCGCGACTGGCTCGCCCACGCAGCTTCGTTTCAGCACAGCGAAACGCTCCTACAACACCATGTTCTTCTCAAGAACCATCTTACCGGCCTTCGCCGCCCTCCTCGGCGTGGTGTCAGCCCAGGTCACTACGGAGTGCAACCCCATGGAAAAGGACGACTGCAAGCCTGATCCCGCTTTCGGTACCTCTGCCAACTTCGTCTTCAACTCTTCACAGAACAGTGCCCTGTGGGAGACTGTCCTCGGTCCAATTACCTATGATGCGGAGAAGGGCGCTGCCTTCACCCTTTCCAAGCAGGGAGACTCACCAACCATCCGTACAAAGTTCTACTTCTTCGGTGGCCGCACCGACATCATCATGAAGGCTGCTCCGGGCAAGGGCATTGTCAGCGCCATGATGTGGCTCAGTGACAACCTCGACGAGGTCGATTGGGAGTTTATCGGCGTCAACGACACGCACGCCTCTACCAACTACTTTGGTAAGGGTGTCGAGGACTATCAGCACGTCGGCTGGCATGAGATGTCCGCCCCGCAGACCGAGTACCACAACTACAGCACCCTCTGGACAAAGGATAAGCTGCAGTGGTCCATCGACGGCAACGTTGTCCGCACCCTGCTCCCCAAGGATGCAAACGACACCATCGCGTACCCGCAAACGCCAATGCGTCTCAGTCTGGGAATCTGGGCTGGTGGCGACCCGAGCCTTCCTGAAGGCACCCGACTTTGGGCTGGTGGTGACACCGACTACGATGCCGGACCGTACACAATGTATGTCAAGGAGGTGTATGTCGAGGACTTCACTACTGGCAGCAAAGAATACGTGTTTGGTGATCGCTCTGGTTCATGGGACAGCATTGAAGTGGTTAAGTAAGTCTAGTCGCCTGAGACGTCACCGCTGAGACGAGAAATGTGTTTGCTGACCAGCTGCAGGGGAAATTCTACTGCGTACGAGGCTATGCACAAGCAGCCCGAGAAGACCATGTCTGAGAAGTGGGAGGAGGATGTCCCCGACACTGCGAAGTACGCCATCTATGGCGGCGGTGCTGGCGTCGGCGCCCTTCTGATTGCCGGCCTCGCTTTCTACTGCATCAAGCAACGTCGCCGCGGTGCTGCCGAGGCCAAAGCTGCCGCGCAGCGAGATCTTGCTGACCGCGCCGAGGACGCTCGCTTCCAAAAGGAAGGCATCAACCCCGACGCTTTCACGGAGAAGGCCCAAGAATATAGTGCTTCGGGCATGAAGAACGAGACCGTTGTTACTACGGAGTCATACAACGCTGGGCCAGGCTACACTCGGGATGGAGCTGGAGCTGGAGCTGGAGCTGGATTCGCGGCAGCTGCGGGCGCCGCAGCAGCGGCCGGTGGAATGCGTTCTCCGGTGCCTCTTCTTCGCGACGGGGCTCAGAGCCCCCGCGTCAACAGCCCCGGACCCATGAGCCCCTACCACGATGGTCCTCGCAGCCCCCAATCCGACCGACACAGCCCCGGCCCCGGCATGAACGCCGGCCCCTACCGCACGCAAAGCCCCGGCTTGCCGCGATCTCAATCCCCCGCCATCCGGTCTCAGACTCAGAGTCCCGCACAGTCGATCCATGGCGGCGGTTTCGCCCCAATGCCACAGAACCGAGGCTCGCCAGGACCCCAGCGAATGCACAGCCCTGCACCGATGGGCCAGCCGCGGAGCTTCAGTGACAACGCGCAGTCCGCATATGGTGCCAACAGGATGCAGACTGCCAGCCCGATGAACCCCAACCGGAGCTTCAGCAGCGGCCAGCCACCGTACCGCGGGCCCCCTCCGCAGGGACGTGATTACTGGAACAACGGGCAGTACTGATAGAGCAACGTCTTTCCCAGCCATACATTGAAACGAGCATCTCCTGCTACTTTCAGAAATGCCGGGTTGGAGGGGGTTCTGCAGTTTGTCATTTTCAGCATACTGGGGCGGGAATTTGTCGAGTTATCCTGAGCGTCCATTCCGTTTTCTCTTTCATTGGAAGCACCGTGCAGCCCAGACGTTTTGTTTGAGCTCGCTACGGTTGTTTCCTGTACATACAAATGAATACGACTGTATCTATGATGTGCTTTTCAACAGACTTGTACGCGGGCCTTAGTATCTCCTCGGACGTTCTTGAAGAGAGCATGCTCTTTAAAGATAGAACAGTGGGTCGTGAAGCCATGCGAACGAAGTAGTCGATGTATGAGAGCGGTCATTGTCTTATTCGAAGATCTCTATGAAGGACTGCTATGTACAATACGGAAGGGTTCTGCCTCATCTTGCTATTCATTCAAGTCCACCAGCTGCTCATTCTCTTCTCTTAGTACCACTTGTGAGCGGCACAATCTATTTGCCCTCGACCTGCTTGAGGAGACCCTCCAGGTTGATGCTCTTGGGGCGCTCAATGGGCAGACCCAACGCACGGTCCCAGATCAACTGGGCAAGGGGGCCAAGGCCACGGGAGACACCGAAGGTGGCTGTGTAGTAAAGGGTCTCATGGAAGCCGTAGTGGTGGAAGAGGACACCAGAGGAGCTATCAACGTTGGGGTAGGGGTTCTTCGTCTTGCCGTGCTTCTTGAGAACCTCTGGTGCGATCTCGCTGTTCATCTTGACGAGCTGGAAGACGGGGTCCTTTGCAATCTCCGGGCGGGCGGCGGCATAGTCCATCAGAGCCTCGAAGCGTGGGTCAGGCTTACGGAGGACGGCATGGCCGTATCCGGGAACGACGCGGCCGGAGTTGAGGGTCGACCAGAGGTAGTCGTGGACGTCCTTCTCGCCGTAGCCCTCGGGAATAGCCTCCTTCATCTGGATGATCCAGCGCAGGACTTCTTGGGCAGCAAGACTACAAGTAAAGTCAGTTTACACTCCCGGCGAATGGAAGGGAATTGGTGTCTCAACATACCCGTGCAGTGGCCCTGCGAGACCCTGGAGTCCGGCACTGTAGGACAGGAAAGGATCACTGAGAGCGCTACCAACGAGATGGGTAGCGTGGGCAGAAACATTGCCACCCTCGTGGTCGCCGTGAAGGGCGAGGTAGAGTCGCAGGAGATCTTGGAAGTTCTCGTTCTTCTTGCCTCCCTTGCCGAGCATGGCGGCGAAGTTGTAGCTCCAGTCCTGCTCGAGATCGACCTCGGCGGGGAGGGCACCACCACCACGGTAGGCGTTCTGGTAGATCTTTGCAGCGATTGTGGGGAGCTTCGCGAGGAGGGAGATGCAGTCGTCAAAGGTGGGCTCCCAGTAGTCGGCCTTGTTGAGGCCCTGCTCGTAGGCCTTTGCGAATTTTGATTCGTAGTTGAGGGCAGAGACGGCCATGGCGAACTGTGTCATGGGGTGAAGATCCTTTGGGAAGTCGTCGAGCATCTTGGAGACGAAAGCTGGAATCTGTGCCTTCTCTGCGAGCTCGCGAGAGAAAGCGCGGACCTGGTTGGTGGAGGGGACCTGGCCTGTGAGGAGGAGCCAGAACATGGCCTCGGGGAGCATCTCTGTGCCAGAGGTGCCCTTTGGAAGATCGCGCTGGCAGTCCTTGATGGTGCGTCCGTGAAAGCGGATGCCCTCATTTGCGTCGAGAACGGAGCCTTCCCAGACCATGGCCTTGAGGCCGCGCATGCCACCGAGGGTGTTTTCTACCTTGACCTCACCGATAGTCTTGTCGGAGTGCGCCTTGACTTTCTTGAGGAGCTCGCGTTTCGCAGGGATGACACCCTTGAGGACGGTCTTGAGGTCTGGCTCGGAGGTGGCATAGCCGCGGGCACCGATGGCACGGGCGACGGGCTGGAAGATGGTCAGTTAGATGAAGGACATGTTTGTGCCGTTGGTGTAATCACCTTGACAGAGCCAAAGGCCCTCGATGTGTGTCGCAAGCTCATAGCCATTGTGGGAAATTGTAAGGAATCTTCGGGATTTCCTGTGGGCTGGTCAGCATGTGAATGGTGAGGGGGGGAAAGCTTAAGCCGAGCTTGAGGTTGAAGGGATGGGCCGTCATGGGAGACTTACACTAGAGCCAATTGAGGGAGGAGATTGAAGCCGCAATGGAAGGAGATCAAGGGATTGAGGAGGAGTAGGAAGATGAGAAGTTGGGAAAAAAAGAAAAGGTCAAGAATTGGAGAAAGCCGCGACGAGAAGGTCAGGCACGGCACGGCAAGGTGACAGTAGAGGGAGGAGAGCGATTGCCGATGCTCGGCTCAAGGGGAGGGACAGACTTACCTACTACTTACCTAGGTAGCACTCTAGTAGAGAGAACTCCAGGGGACCCCACCCCCGCGATTGGGGAAGTGTTAGCGGTGGCCAGGGAGCCGGTCGAGCAGCGGGGTACTGGTTTTGGCAGCCGAGGAAAGCCGCGCCAAAGGAAGTCGAACTCGAGGGAACTTTTCTGGTGCCCTACCCACCCAAAGGAAAAAGTCAGTTCCCAATCGAAAAGAAGAACCCCGGAAGACCAGGACAAGTGTGCCAGATTCGTTTTTCTGAGAGCTGCAATCAGAGAAGTGGAAGAGGGCGAACAGCAGGAGCAACAATGACCTGAGTGAGGGTTATGCAGGGTTGGGGTTAAGGTCTTCCGCGCATACTGGCGTCTTCAGGGGACTACCCTCCCCGCGGGCCGGAGCCTACAGGGGACCATCTCCCACTGACAGCTCCTTGATTGGCCAATCCGCTCCGGCAAAGGATTGCCGGCTAACCAAGGTCCAAGGTCCAAGGCCCCAAGTCAAAGCTTCAAAGCCCGAAGTTCCAAGCCGACCACCGTCATGTCCTCCACCACACTTTGACTCGACGGCCTCTCCTCGCTCGTCCTCCTCGCGTCTTCCACAGCCGCGAGCTGCTGTTACCCCTTCAAGGACACTGGCCTGCCGGAGAAACGCTCATATCCAGTCTGCAGCCTCTCTCGCTCGACATACACCATTCCCAGTTTAGTTCTCCTGCTACACTACACTTGCCGTCATTGCCTCTGCCGAGACCACCGAGTCACATCACACCACTAGCTCCTCGGTCTCCGACACCAACCGTCATTTTACGACCTCACCTCTCGTTATTATCTCTCTGATTTCACTGTCACATATTCCTGGCTCTAACCCTTGATATACTTTAGCAGGCTTAGGGGCCAGTTGATTGACTACCCCTACACTTCCCACAGTCATGACCCTCTCAACCGCCCTCACCATGCGCCGATTCGCATCACGGGCAACCTCTTCATCTCTCAATACCTGCCGCCGCTCAACTACCTTCTCCGCTCCTCTAGCCATTCGCTCTCTTTCCACAACTTCTCGCATCATGGCGCCATCACCAGCGACCAAGTCCGGTTCAGCCTCCCACTCCGCCGCTTCCCTCCCATCAGCCGACTCCTTCCAGCTCCTACCCGAGTCGCAAAAGCCGGGCGAGGCCGAGGATGCTCTCTACGAACAGCAGCTCAAGGAGGTCGAAGCCTGGTGGGCCTCTCCACGCTACGACGGCATCAAGAGACCATACAGCGCTGCTGATGTCGTCTCCAAGAGGGGGAGCCAGACCGTCCAATACCCCAGCTCCGTCATGGCTACGAAGCTCTTCAACCTCATCCGCGAGCGCGAGTCAAAGGGCGAGCCTATCCATACAAGTATGCCTCACCTGGACTGCCGCATATTCAAGCCTTCTCCCTTTCTTACTGACTGGTCTTCCCAGTGGGCGCAATCGATCCCGTGCAAATGACACAACAAGCGCCGAACCAGGAGGTCCTCTACATCTCAGGATGGGCCTGCTCCTCCCTCCTCACAAGCACCAACGAAGTCTCCCCCGACTTTGGCGACTATCCCTACAACACCGTCCCAAACCAGGTCCAGCGTCTCTCCAAAGCCCAGTCCATGCACGACCGCAAGCAGTGGGATGCCCGTCGCAAGATGACCCCGGCCGAGCGCGCTTCCACCCCGTACACCGACTTCCTCCGCCCGATCATCGCAGACGGTGACACCGGACACGGAGGTCTCTCTGCAGTCCTCAAGCTCGCCAAGCTCTTTGCTGAGAATGGTGCCGCCGCTGTCCACTTTGAGGACCAGCTCCACGGAGGCAAGAAGTGCGGTCACCTCGCAGGCAAGGTTATTGTCCCTACCGGCGAGCACATCAACCGCCTCAATGCTGCACGCTTCCAGTGGGACGTCATGGGTTGCGAGAACCTCGTGATTGCGCGCACGGACTCCGAGTCGGGGAAGCTGCTCTCATCCGCCATCGACGTCCGGGACCATGAGTTCATCCTCGGTGTTTCTGACCCTTCCATCGAGCCCCTAGCCGAGACCATCCAGGCCATGGAGGCAAAGGGCGCTGTCGGTGCCGAGATTGACAACTTCGAGGCCAACTGGGTCAAGGCGACCAAGCTCGTCACCTTTGACGAGGCTGCCGTCGCCCACATGAAGTCAGAGGGCGTCTCCCAGTCCAACATTGACGCCTATCTGTCCGCCACAGCCAAGGACCGCGACATGGGCATCAGCCGCCGCCGCGCGCTCGCCTCGCAATACACCAACACCCCCGTCTATTTCAATTGGGATGTCCCCCGCACCCGCGAGGGTTTCTATCACTTCCGCAGTGGCATGTCCGCCGCCACCAAGCGCGCCCTCGCCTTCGCTCCCTACGCCGACCTCCTCTGGGTCGAGACCGGCGACCCCAACGTCTCCGTCGCCGCCGAGCTCGGCCGCACCGTCCGCGCCGCCAACCCCGGCAAAGCCCTCGTCTACAACCTCTCCCCCTCCTTCAACTGGATGGCCCACGGCTTCACCGAGGACACTCTCAAGTCCTTCATCTGGGACATCGCCAAGGAAGGCTTCATCCTGCAGCTCATCTCCCTCGCGGGCCTGCACTCCAACGCCACCATCACCACCGAGCTCTCGCGCGCCTTCAAGACGGACGGCATGAAGGCCTATGTCGACATTGTGCAGCGCCGCGAGAAGGATATTGGCTGCGAGGTCCTCACGCACCAGAAGTGGAGCGGCGCGAGCTACATTGACGGTATTCTCGGGGCCATCCAGAGCGGCAGCTCGAGCAGCAAGAGCATGGGCGAGGGAAATACCGAGGGGCAGTTTGATTAGATGTTGTACATGGGAGATAGTGATGAAAGGAGGGATGGTGGATTCTGGGGAAGCCCGTCACGTCAAAGCATGGGCCGGAGTTGGGTTCACATCTTTCACATACTTGCCACCTAGAACGAACAAGGAAAAAGAATAGGAGTTTGAGACTGCCATCTCTCGAATTCACCTTGATCGTGAGCCCGTCAACAAAGGCATGTGATCCTGGAGTCAGGTGGAAACAATGGAGTTAGTAGACAGACATAAAGCATTCGGAGTCGCCGAAGAAGCATCACTTCGTGAGTATTTCAGAATGTTCATCCCATTATATCATTACGGCAATTAAGCATCAAGAGAGTCCTTGAGCGCGTTGTTGGTGGGCGCTGGCGCAGCCGGGCCCTCCGGGGTGACGTACGCCTTGGTCATGCCTCCATCGACCGTCATGTCATGACCATTGACAAAGCTGGCCTCATCGCTAGCCAAGAAGAGAACCGCCTGCGCCTGCTCAATGGCCTCACCGAAGCGACCCGTGGGGAAGTGAACCTCACGGCGGTGCCTCTTCTCCTTGTCGGTGCCCAGCCAGTCCTGGAGGAGCGGGGTGTTGAGGGGCGCGGGGCAGAGGTTGTTGAATCGGTAGCCGTCGCGGGCGTGGACCATGGCGAGCTCGCGGGTCATGGCGAGGACAGCGCCCTTGGAGGCCGTGTAGGCGAGCTGTGGGGTGGCGGCGCCAACGAGTGCGACGACGGAGGCGGTGTTGATGATGGAGGCCTTTGTCTTCTTGTTGCGGCGCAGAGAGATGACGGCGTGTTTGCAGCCAAACCAGACACCCTTCACATTGATGTTGTGAGTAAGGTCCCAAATTTCCTCCGGGGTCTCGACGGCATCGTCGTCCTTGGCGTGCATGATACCAGCGTTGTTGAACATGACGTCGAGACCACCCCAAGCGTCGAGGGCATCGACGAGGGCTTTCACATCGGCCTCCTTCGAGACGTCTGTTTTCTTTGCAACGTTAGTTGAGTGTTCAATGCGTCTTGGGTGAGTGGCGGCATACCTTGATTTCTACACGAGCTGAGGGCACAAGCTGCTTGACCTTTGCGAGTGCCTTCTCAAGAGCAGGCTCTGAGATGTCGGCCATGAGGACGCTGGCGCCTTCCTTGGCGAACAAAATGGTAGTCTCCAGACCGATGCCGCTTGTGAACGAAAGGTCAGCTAAATTCTTGAACTCCAATTCGGTATCTTATTGGGTTTTCCCAGTCGCAAGTTCTTCTCGCGACGATGGGTGCACTGGGGTGCTTCACTTACCCAGCGGCTCCAGTGATGACAGCATTCTTGCCGGCCAGGCGGCCGGGGCGTTGAGGGGCTTCAGATGCCATGTTTATTGCTTGTCGTTGTTCGTGAAGATTCGTGCGACGGTGAATTGGGATACGCTGTTGGTCGAAATCGGAAAGGTCAGGTCCTTTATCTATGAATTGGGGACGAGGCTGGCAGTCGAGGGTAGGGCGTTTCGGATGTTCGGTGATGGGAGGGGAAAGTCGGAGGGTAGAATCGGATAATGAAGAGAGCTGAGAGTCAGGTGGTGGACTTGAAAGGGTTCTGGGTGATTCTTCTGGATCTCTTGCGGAGAACAAGTTCGAGCCATGAGTCAAGGAAATGGCAGGCGGTGGATTGTAGTGCGGCGGCGGTGGTGGTCGGGCGAGCATTCCGACAACGGCGTGCCCCTCCGCCCGCTCGCGGGTGATTGCCCCGCCATGAGGGAGCGTCGCAGCGGCAGGCGATGATGAAGGCGGCGCTGCAGTCGGGGTCCATGATGGTTCAGGTCAGTCAGTGGTTCAGGGTGGTCCAGGGTGGTCCAAGCTTGCTGATAAGCACGAGCGTGCCGCATTGGGTTCGGCATGAGGATTGCTTATCTGGTAAACGAAGTCAGCCACATCGATGCGGTCAGTCTCATGTTGGGTGCCGTGATGGCCGGCTTCCTTGTGGTGTCGGATAGATTGATTCATGGTCTGGAGAGAGCTGATTATGACGCGCTACGTTGTGAGCCTTCACCTAGGAGATGCAATACACGGCTAGCAGAATCAGAAATCTGATATGGGAGTATGACGGATAGTCCCCCCAGGTTGTAGCTGCAGGGTGCAGATGCCCATCATTGTTCTGGAGATGGTAGGGGTGAAGTGATGTGATGGCCTAGATGGTTGTGGGAGCAAACATCAGCAGCTATCTCAACCGTTGTCATCCGTCTACCTTCAAGTCGATGAACGTTTTCCTTGACAGGACGTCTACAGATTGCGATTTACTTACCCTTACTACTGCTAGGAGAGCCATGCCAGGGAAGCTGCGAGCGACAGGCTGTCCAGCCTCCAATGGCTGCCTCAACCGATGACGTCGTAGGAGGCAGCTTCAAATGAAATCGATCAATGCCAGCATTGGTCTTCAGCACTCTGCACTCTGTACTCTGCACCCTACTCTACCATACTCATACCGCTCGTGATGTAGATCTCAATGCATCCGGGATATGTGCCTTATCTGGTGCGAGCGACCATCATAGTCTAGAAGCTCAGTAGTGTCGACAGCGACAGCAATGGAAGCTTACCTTCCACCGAGGTAACCCCACCTTAGCTTCTTTCCATGCCCCAGCTCCAGCTTCCATCTCCAACGGCCGCCTGCGACACCACCCGCTACCTACCTACACTGGGAGTAGTAGCTGGTAGCAGGTAGTAGTCTGCCCGACTCCGGACCCCAGCAACGCCTCGCACGACTCGTCCCTTTCCCCTCACCCGTCATCATCCAAGCTCACCTTCTCTCTACCATATTCCTCCGCTCCTCAATCGCGACTCTCGTGCCTTTGTACTCTCTCTCTCCCTCCCACTCGGCCGTCCTTCCGAATCCTGAGACTCTGTCCTGCTGCGCGGTCCTCCGTCCCGCGCCTCCTCGCCATGTCGCCCGATACCATCACCGCAGAGTCCCTCCCAGACCTCCTCAAGGATGACACAAAGGTCAAGCTCGCCGGCCTAGACGTCGACGGGATTCTTCGCGGCAAGGTCGTCTCCAAGAAGAAGTTCCTCTCCGTCGCTACCGCTGGCTTTGGCTTCTGCTCTGTCATCTTCGGCTGGGATATGCATGACCAGACGTATCTCCAGGAGCTCAAGATCTCAAACGCACAAAATGGCTACCACGATCTCCTCGCCATTCCCGACCTCTCTTCCTTCCGTCGCATTCCCTGGGAGCACAACATCCCTTTCTTCCTCATCACCTTCCACGACCCAGACACCAACAAGCCCATCAGTCCCTGCCCTCGAGGCCTCCTCAAGATGCAGCTCGACAAGCTACAGCAAAAGGGTTTCGGCGCAATGGCCGGAGGTTCGCCGTCTCTCGATCCTATCGCTTCCTTCCCATCACACTGACAAGCTTCAAAATAGCCGAGTACGAGTTCTACACTTTCCGAAACCCAGATCCCACCCAGTCCTCCCCCGCTACATTCCTCCAGCAAAACCCTCCCCACCAGCTGCCTTCGTTGACCGAGGGCATGTTTGGCTACTCCATCACCCGTCCTGTCCACAACCAAGACTTTTACTACGATGTTTACGATACATGCACGTCCTTCAGATGCGACATTGAGGGCTGGCACACCGAGTCCGGCCCTGGCGTCTTTGAGGCTGCCCTGGAATTCGGCGAGATTGCCCAGATGGCTGATCGTGCGAGTATGTTCAAGTACGTGGTCAAGAGCGTCGGCGTCAAGTACGGAATTACGCCGTGCTTCATGGCCAAGCCCAAGTCTGGCTTGCCTGGCAACAGTGGTCACATGCACGTTTCACTTGTGGACAAGAACGGGAAGAACCTTCTGGCCCGGGAGACGAAGGACGAGAACGCCGAGTGGGAAGATATCGCCTACCTTTCAGACATTGGTCGCCAGTTCCTCGCCGGTCTCCTCGAAGGCATCCCCGATATCATGCCCATCCTCGCGCCCAACATCAACTCTTACAAGCGCCTCGTCGAGAACTTCTGGGCACCAGTCACGGTTTCCTGGGGTCTTGAGCACCGAGCTGCCTCTGTTCGTCTGATCGGACCCCCTACTGCAAAGGCTGGCGCCACCCGGTTCGAGGTCCGTGTCCCTGGCGCGGATACGAACCCTCACTACGTCATGGCTGCCATCCTTGCCTGCGGCTGGCGCGGCGTCGAGAAGAAGCTCAAGATTCCTTGCGCACCACTTGCCGCTGGTCAGGATGTTGGAGGAGAAGCTGACAAAGGTGAGCGCCTTGCCAAGAGCCTCAAGGAGGCCGTGGTCAAGTTCAAGGCCGAGGGCAGCATCGCCCGCGAGGTCTTTGGAGATGAGTTTGTGGAGCACTATGCTGGCACAAGAGAGAACGAGGTGCGGTTATTCGATGAGGCCGTGACGGATTGGTACGTGTTCCTGATGCTGCTTGCTGCACCTGACGATGAAACTGACATAAATGCAGGGAGATGAAGCGCTACATCGAGACTGTTTGAACACATCCAAGAGCACCAGGTTCCAGAACCAGCCCCTTTTCTTATTCCATACTCCTGAATACGATACCCCGTGAACTCATACCATCCCATCCACGTGCACCTGACTGCCATGGTCCGTGCAAAGATGGTTGTGCTTAGTCGGACTACTGACGCAGGCGGGCTTGCTCTACAACTGTATGCAATCAATGGTCTTCTGCATCCAGTCGGTTCGTGATGTGAGAACACCAGATGGCTTAGCTGAGTGTAGTCGCCAGCTCCATCCCCTTTCTTTCAAGCATACCGTCAAGACCCCGGCTGTATCCTCTATCAAACTCCAAAATGCCTAGCAATTATCGAAGCGAATGCGAAGACGGTCTTCCAGTTGCTCACAAACGCCAATGGCACGGGCCTCGCTACCAGATCAACGAAATCACGCGACAAATGCATTCAATGCAGGGTACCTATCCCACCCCTCGATCACATTCGGGAGTCTGGGCCCCTCAAGAGATCAAAGACCTCCGCGTCCGTCTGACAGCACGACAATGCTCGCTCTTGGCTTTGCATGTGAATCTACTGTATTGGGTCCTTCTGGTCTCGTGGTTTTGATACCAAGCCCAGCATGTATCGGACTCGAGCCTCGTCTTTTCAAGATCGGTTTGTCCAGGTACTACCTAAGGTAGGTATGTGATTGGATGTAGCGGATCCAAAATGCTACCATACCGTCCGCCCGACGCTTCAAATTCTTCATTTTCCCTCCCTCGTTCAATGTTTTTCTTTGAATCATCTGATCTCTCGAATCGCTGCGGTTCAATTCCGCTGGTGTGGTATACGGTCAGAGTTCTGCTGGTGCCAAGGCACTCGACCACGCTCGTGTGCGACGTCCCGTCGATGGACTGATGATTGATCATCTCGATCGGTACCTTAGCTGACTTGTATCCACTTCTACACGAGATCGGCATATCGGATCGATATGCTGCAACCACTGAGCACCTCGGGCCCAAAGAAAATACGATGATGGCGAGTGGCTTGCTGCAGCTTCGCGCCTTCTGCTTCACCGGTCCACTTGGTGATTGGGTACCTGCACCATCATCCTCTTCGAAACCCCTACCGCGTCGATGCCGCCAATGTCGTTGCCCCATCAAACTATTTCTCTGGATCGTGCCCGGCCGTCTAGCCCGTCCCACACGATCCGCGCGCCATGCCGGGTATCCAAGTGACCGATCTACGCAATGTGACCGGGCCGTCCCAGATGTGCAAGCGCGTGCGGACCGTGACGTCCAGGCCCACCTCCCCGAGTAAGTTACATTTTGTAAAGCTCACGGGTTTCACGCACCTCTCGTGCCTTTTGCCCGATCACGCGAGCTTTACAATCGAGCTCGGCTCCCTGAGGCCATGGCACTTCGGATTCACCACGACCTCCCAAAGCATTGACTCCGCCTGTTCAGATTCTCCTTGGTTGTTCTCAGCCTCATACAGCCGTGGTCTCTTTCCCGTAGGTGCGCGTACTTCCGCCTCTTTTAGCCGTTCGCAAGCCATCTTCCGGATATGCATGCCTCACCTCCCAGCTTTGCCGTCTTGGCCACAGCTGTCAATCGGCTTGCTTTCAACCGTCTCTCCCGTGTTTCGCTTGCAGAGCCAAGACTTCATCCCGAGGTGGAGGGTGCTGCCTTTTGGCCATTCGGCTGCCAACCCCGGCCCTTGTCCGCGATCAATCATCAATCAGATACAAATTGAAGATCTGACATGGTTAAGAAATACTTCCCACGCCTTGCCGTGGAGCCAAATTATGTAATGCATCGATCATTGCGCATTAGCCTCCAATCAGGCATGACCAAATGCACAATCCTCCCGGCGTCTCTGGACGATCCCTTACAAAGTACACCCGTGGTACCTCAATGCTCCACATTCGTCGTTTCTACGAAACATTGACGCCCTCCATCTGCCGTGGTGTGTAGCCCCGAGGCAAAGTCTGAATTTTCTGGCTAAAGTCGAAGCTGCAACTGCCAGCTGCGTGCGTACAGACACATTGATCGGACTGAGTCGAGGATTCACCTTCACTGGCCAATATTAGGTTTCAGGAAAGAGGTCAACGACTCCGTGGAGCATTTTGCCGATGTGGCATTGAGTATAGCATTTTCTCAACTTTCGCCCCTCAATGGGCAAGAACATCTCGTGGGTGCCCTGGCTCACTGCTGGACAGAAACTAGCCCGTCAAACCCTGTTCAGCTACGTTTCGCCTGTCTTGGCGCCGAGAGAACTCCCGCGGGATGACTGCGGATGAAGACAGGTGCAAAGGGGGGGTTTGCCCCAAACCCGCTGTTAGACTATGCATCCTGTCGCTTCTTCTTTTTCGTCGAGGATCTCCTCTCAAATGGCTCGCCATCAGGTCGACATTCTTCGGGGTGGAAGTTTGGGTTTCTGTAGTGCGCTGTGTTGTAGACGCTGTTCTTGAATGTGCTCGTCTGCACCTTGAACTGGTCGGAGATCTCGTCGTAATCATATTGCGCGTTGCTGAAGCGTATTTGACAGTCGGCTGAACTGGATCCTCTGCTCCCTAGCTGCCCCGCCCCAGTAGGCACATTGCCGCTCCCAACCGTGGTGGTTGTAGAAGCCGGCGTCATTGGTGTGGAAGGATTACTTGAGATTCCGGCCATACTTGACGGCATGACTGCGGATGAGGCTGCCCCGAGCCCCTCGTCATAGTGGTCAGCCCATGCCGTGGGCTGAGTCGTGAAGCTGGTCGGCGCAGAGCCCTGGGCTGGGTGAGAGGCCATCGAGCTGTCAGTAACGCTGAAGAAATTCGGCAGCATGTTTCCCAAAAGGCCAAAGTCAACACCAGATAGGTCTTGCACACCGCCCATGGACGCCGCGTCATCAAGACTGATGTTGGGTGGGAGTACCGTAACACGGTTTACCTGGTAGACGAGATTACTCGCTGGCGCCGGAATGTCGATAGGGTTCGGAAGCCGATACAGGATATCGTAATGATCTGGGCGGTAAAGGAGATAAATGATGGGACCAAGATGCGCCGCACCCGAATCAACAAAGGCCTCCGGGCATTGGTGATGGTTCACTGTCGGACCCTCGCTGCGATCCAGGTAAGCAATGTCCAGCATGGCGCCAATGGGCTGGAGTAGCACGTTGGCAAGTGAAGTGATGCCTAGATGATCAATCTCGCGATTGACGGGCAGTAGAACGCCATTGCAGTAGCCGTCAACACCCGACCCATCGTCCACAAAGGGCTCATACTGTGCTCGATGCTCCTTGAGGTAGGTGGCGGCCAGAAGTCGTAGGTAGTAGATGATGGAGTTGGTGGTGTTTTCGTCGTTCCATCGCTCATACACCAGGGCAAGAGACACCATCGTGTCCGCACTTTGAGCTGCAAGCTCTGTGAGGAGATCGAGGGCTGCCTCAGCGAAGTCTTCCCAGTAACCATTGAAGCCGCCAACGGACTCCAGCAATTGATTATATGATGTGAGTCGGCTGAATTCCCCTTCAATTTTCTCCCGATTGCCGGATTCTGCAAGTTTCTCGAAATATGAGAATCCAATGGCTACAGAAAGGGGTTAGTGAACGCATTCCAAGGGACCAAACAACTTCCACGGACGAAAAGATTCTGCCTAGGCGGCTAGAGATGCACATTAAAGAAACATTGATCTCGTTGCCAACAAACGCAGACATGTGCTCAAAAGGGGTTTGGGTTTGTAATCACCTCGCCATCCGCAATTGCCGTCGCCGCGGATAGGGCGGTAATGGGAATAGGACTGGGGAAGAGCCTGGAACCTATGGCGTCAGTCGACCCTTATCTGCTGTCGGATGAACGGTACCGAGAACATCACGCCTGCCACATTGTGGTCAGACGCCGTGGATGGATAGTAACGTACCAGGGTCTTTTCGACATAGACAGGGTCGGCTTTTGCATACTCTTCTGTTATGTTTCCACATGGTAGTTTCGCGCCGACTAACGGAGACTGTCAGAGGATTTATTAGCTAGCCATCTATGATCGCGGCAAGAATTGGCTCGCCATTGTGCCCAGTCGGTGGAACGGCGGCATCTCCGGTGTGATGTGCGACAGACCCCAGTTGAGGTTTACTTACGTCATGGGCGGCTTGATAGTTTTGAGCCGCTGCCTGTTGAGCGGCAATGTCATGGGGGTTGTCGCCGTCCATCGAGGTCCTTGAAGCGGGTGCAGCCGGTGATGCTAAAGAGCGTACGTGTGAAGCTGAGTGGGAAAGTGAATCAACGCTGTGCCTCGCAGCTTGGAATGCGTTGTGGTGGTGGAGACAATGGGAGCGGGGATTACGAATTGTATGTAGATCCGGTTGCAAGCGAGGAGCAAGGCGGCGTGGGCGACGTGCCTTGACACCTTGCTTGGAAGGTGAAATCGAGAAACAGTTGGGATCTGATGCCAGTGTGCAGTCCGTGATGGTGGCTAGGCGCTGGGGCGAAGATGGTGAGAGACAGCGCTGGGTGAAATTGGGGTCGCCTGGAAGCGGAGAGCTGACGGCCACCGGCAGCCACAAAGCACAGGGCCGCGTACTGGCGGCAGTAAGGGCAGGGTCCAGGTCAGACGCAGCTTGGCGGGCCTCACGTCGACGCCGTTGTCGTACAAGCGAGACGTTTCCTGGCGCGGGCAGAGACGTGGCGGCTGCGGAGACTATTAATGGAGGAGGTCGATGGTGCGCGAGGTCAGTAGCGGACCCATCGATTATGCAATGATTGACGACGGCGCTCTCGCAGACCAATGCATGTTGTCGTTTCGTGTGGCTATGTTGGCGAGGGCCGGTACCAACTTGTACAACGTTGGCGCTGCCGACCTGCAGTCTCGTTGTAGGGCTGCCACCGTTTGAGAAATCGAGGGGAATTCCGTGCGGCCAAGATTGGACGTTTGTGTCTGACACGATTTGGCCGCAGTGTGCTTTGAAGTCCCACTCGTTGTAGAGTCCAAAGCTTGAGGTGTCCAGGGCATTGGTGTGCTTGAGTGCGTACATGCCCCAAAGGCTCATTAGGGTGGCTTGAGGGGGCAGGTACCTCAGGCGCCGCAGAGGGACTGAGCGTTAGACCAAAGAGTCTCGCTGAGCGCAAGGATAGTTCTATCAGATACTGGAGAACAATAGTGCAATGAGAGAAGGAAAAGGGCAAGAGTGCATGGGACGGGGGAGAAGAACCAGAGAGCAGTTGGCTTCCTCTAAATCCTGGCCTGCCGTACCTTCCATCCATTGCTGACCAAAGGTAAGGACGGAATCCCGTCGGACCAAGGTACTGTCGGTAGTAGTATTGCTAGTACCAGTAGTATCAACCTTATGTACCCGGTATCTTGCCCTTAGTACTAAGGTACAGGGAAGAGCATGTAGCTCCGAGTCCTCGGTGATAGAAGCCTGTCATCTCATGGAGGCAAGTGCTCCCAGTTGCGGACGAGGTAGCCCCCCTGTGCGGCTTGACAGTGCCAGCGGCCCGTCATGGTCAGGTGCTGCACCTGCCAATCCCTGAGCCAGATGCAGCGATCCTCACTCTGTTATGCCTCCTACCTTGAGGTAGCGGATGCCCTGACCTAGGAAATGGCAATACACATGGTTCTGACTTCCCTCAAGTCGGCTCCAGCATCAAGGCAGCAAAATTCTGCAGAGCACCAGGTACGCTTTGATGGATTGCAGGGCTTGTTTTGCAACGACGCGAATCCCGTTGGGCATACTCCGTAGCTCTGCTCTTCACTACGGATTTCGTACGGACGCACGGAGCTGTGCTAGCTCTACTTTTTACAAGGCTATACTCTTGAAGAAGCACCCAAGAGCCACACTTGCCTCTTTATCATGATCATCCCACATCGATCGTCCCGTGCCACTCGATTGCTCCTCCCGATACTCCCCATTAGTTCATCGAGACGAACCACCTTGTTCCGGTCCGTCTCGTGCCGAAGGCTTCAGCTCCAAGCCCCTGCTAGCCGGATTTGGGGTAATTGCGCTACCTGTCGGCCAACATGTCGATCGCTCACGTCCTAGGTTGCCCTGCGGCTACATCGATGAACGCCTGTGCACCAATGAGGCAAGACGGCACCAACGATAATGATAACATGCCTGCTGGGAGCCGTGGTTGAAGCTGCGCGATGGGCTTGGAACATTGCAATAAAACCCGTTTGAATATCATCACGGTCCATGCGAGCGGCGAAGTCGTGTGGCATACATCATAAAGCACTTGTCAGGGCAGGGCAGTTCGAGGGACCTGCAAAGCATGTTTGCTGGTTAGAATCACGTTTCTCATACCACAGCAAGATGGAGGTACCAAGAGTTCGGGTCCGAGTCAAAGCCATCGCCACCAATGGCACGGGACCGAAGATGAGTTCCTCCCCTTGGTCTTACTCGCAGCAGAGCTGACTACCTTAGGTAGGCTAGCGACGGACCAAGCGCTTGTTCGTAGCGCCACGAAATTGGTGATGATTCACCTTGGGCGCTTAATGACAATGACGGGTCCTATTTGTGTCTCTTCATCGAATGACTCCACCTGGGTTGCACGGAATCGAGGATAAGCTGACGCACATTTCCGCGAACTACCTACCTAGTTAAGCACGCACCATGTTGCGCCCCAGGCTCTCGGTGTAATGGGAAGCGATATTGAAGTTGTGTGCAACCGGCGTCGGCCTGGAACTTTCAAGAACCTGTGTCAATCTAAACCCACTCCTCAAGATCCGAACAGCATTATCATGGCATCTAGCTCGTTGTGGCGACAGAATCATCAACTGGCGGAAGTGCATCGAGCATCGACACGGCGACTGCCCTTGTCCTTGATATCATCATCATGACAGCCTAGCCCGTGCACTACGTGTGCTAGATATAGGTACGCGTAGTTGGGGGCTCGGCCCAACAACTGCCATGGGTAGAGTCCTACTTATTACAAGGATCCGGAAAAGCATCCTTGACAGCCGAAGTCAAAACGAAGACCAACCTCTATTCGGTGATGTCGGCCTTGTTGAGAACCCGCCCCGATACGATTGGCCTCTTTGAGTAACACCAATACCTTTCCCAACTCGGCGGGACTGATGAGAACCCAATCGAGCAGCGCTGTGCTACTCTCCCTGCCGCGAGTTACCATTGAAGGGTGCAGACTTGCGTTATCCCCAAACACACATGGGTTGCCAATACGGAGGTCGATCCAGCTTACACGTCAAGCCACCACCGTATCGAGAGTGGTGAGAATACGAATCCATGTTCACGACGAACAACAGCTTCAGAAGCGCAATAAGCTACCTCTCCCACTTGCCAGAGATCCTGGTTGGAGGTCATGACTTGTATAACACATGAGTGATACGAGGTACAGCGGCGGACTGGTGACGGATAGATGTATGGGTCAACCAATGGTGTGCGATGGAGCACATGGCCTCGTCTCGTCTTCATCCAGAGGCTCGCTTGGACTCCGATGCCCCTGTCTGCCGTGACCACACGGTGCGCCGCACTCTTCCAGACACACTAGGCGATCTGCAAACCCTTTGCCCCCGGTACGTGGTTATTCGCCCTTCCCCTCCTCGAAGGGCCGCACCTAAGGTAGATAAGCGCGGGCGTAGCGTCCTACACTCGTCGGCAGAGTCTTGGCCCAGCTACGAGCTGGGATCCAGTCCCATGGGGACGGGCTCACGCAGCTGCAGATACGGCCGATGCCCCAGAGCGTGTCACTGGCGGAACGCACGTTGACATTGCGTGACAAGGTCATACTTTCGCTTCCTTGCGCTAGCAATCGCTGCGGGCGTTGATTGTTAGGCTGTCTCAACATGCCGGAGAATATCATCCGCCGTGATAAATAAGGTATCGACAGACCAATAAGCACGGGTGTGTAAATCAGTCACGGAGGGAATCCCTCCCTCCATCTACCAGCTCATATTGGGAAGGAAGGCGCAAGCAGAGCTTCGCCCGCTGCGACAGCGACGAGAGATGTTCAACCCATGCTCGGATTCCGTCATCTTGTATTGTGGTGGTTGCTCTGAATCAGAGCAAGAGACCCCTGCTTGTCCCTTTACCACATACCTGGGTCGGCTGCACCTGGTACACGCCTACCCACTTGCTAAAACAACCTAAGAACGCCATTCGTAAACCTCATGATGCAAATGTCCAGAGCATGCGCTCCTCGGTCCCGATAACGACCTCCCCAGCAGCCTGCCGCATTCTCCCGGGTGCTCTCTCCAAGTTCTCTGATTGACACGGGACCTGCAGCACAAAGTGAGAACCCAGCGAGCTGGAAGGTGTCTCAGGCCGTGATATCGCCGACCCTCGTCTCCGTCGTCCGGTTCTTCCGTCTTACGCCCATGCCTCGGCTGCTCATCCCCGATGGTCTCGACGAGAAAGATGACACGTCCAATCCCTGATCCTCCGCGGCTGACTGGTCCATGTTTCTGTATCCCTCCCCATCATGGAAAACGGACGTGAAGAGGTCAGAGATGGATGTGGCGAGGCTTTCCAGTGCCGCGATGCGCTCTGCGTCGGCATTAGACGTGATTTCCAGTGTCCCTGCTTGCTGGTCGATTTTGCCGTCAATCTTGCCGTCCACGATGAGGAAGCCGAGGATGTCTTCGACCTCGGGCTCCGAGATCTTGAGCTGTCGGGCGATCCAAGCGAGCTTCATGCGCGTGTACGGCGCAATGAGCTTGATGACGCCCTTGGTTCGCATGTTTCGCGTAACCTCGTCGATGTTCTCCGCGATGAACGGATCTGCTAGGATGTCCTGGTTCTTCTGCAGGACTCTCTCGTAGCCATGCACGTCATCGCGCTGGTAAGCGTCCACGAGCTCCGTCATGGTGGATATCCGCGGGTCGGTCTTATAAGGCTTCGTCTCTTGTGAGTCGAAGGGGTTGATGTCCGACTTCATCAGCATCGTGGTCAGGAGGAGGTACTTGAGAACCTGGATCCTCTGCAGGGAGCCAGCCTCGTCGTAGTTACGGAACGACTCGAAGAAATCACCCTGTGCCTCCTTCCAGTTCTCCTCGCTCATGTGCATCTTGCCACCGCATTCACGAATGATACCCATGATGCGCGGATGGGGAACCGCAGACTTGACCTTGAGGGCACGCTGGTACAGAGCCTTGAGCAGCTTGTTGTTCTTCGTCTCGGCCAGCATCTGGATCTCCAAGGCATAAATTTCCAAGGCATACGTGCCCTTGGACGGGTCGTCCGAGCCATCGGGAAGTCGACATGCCGCATGCAGCTCCTGAACCTTCTTCTTCATTGCCGGGTAGTCCTTTCGATCGAGAAGCAGCTTGGCGAGCTTGACGTTGGTCTTGAGCCACAGCCGTTCGTTGTTGGTGCTCTGGAAGCTTTGGAGCGTCAGAGAGTAGAACTTCTCCATACACGAAACGGCCTGAGGTCCCTCCGCGCCTTTCTCTATGTGGTCGAGCATGTTGTTTATCGACTTTTCGGAATAGTTGCGCGTTACGGCAGACTTGACGTATGTCAGGAGCTCGGCGTAGTGCTCTGCTGCCTACTGGTTGTCAGCACCTTTGCAGATCGTAGTCTTTGCGAGGGTCGCACTGACCTGATCATACTTTCCGAGCTTGTACTCAAGCTTGATCGCCTGCTTCAGTCCCTTGAAACCCCATTCTCCCTTTTCCGACTCGAGTGCTGGTATACCCAGGAACTCTGTGATCGCATCCTCGGGGTCTGTGGCTTTCGTTTGTTTTGCGTTGTAGTACTGATTCTCGATGTCGACGTCGCCCGCATCATCATCTTCGTCCTCTTCGTACTCGAAGTCGTACCTGCTCGAACTCTACATCAGCAATAGATCGTGGAGGGCTGGTTCGGCGTCCTAACTGCTCGTCATCCGACTCCTGCATGAAATCCTCATCATCCGACATGATGTGCGAACCGTATCGCTGTTGTCTCTGAGTCTACTAGCACCGAATCCGTTTCAAGGTTTCTTCGTTGTCGAACTTCGCTGTGGATTGCGTCGAACGCGGAGTGTGAAGAATGAAGTGTAGATGAAGAATCGCGGTTGCGAATGAGGGGAGCTCTGGAGCTTGCGCGGGGCACTTTCGAGGCTACCTTACCGAGCTCGATCGCCTGCATCCTATGTACCGGATCCTACCTACCTACCCTGCATCTCTTGAGCACGACACCATCTTAAAATCCTCTTAGGTCCTAAGGGACATTCAGATGAGTAAACACTAAGTATGGTCAAATTTCAAGTCTCATAAATGGCTTGGGGGTAGATGATGGAGCTCCAGCTTTCAATCGTGGTAATTTAACTCGAACGTGCCTGTTGAGTACTGTGTTTGATTCATGATCCGTAAGTAACTACTTCCAATCCATGACATTGCACTCGCTTAATTGCAGACTTCATGTAGGTCCATTGTCAGCATTGAGTTTCCGAACATGCGCACTTCCTTAGAAAAGATAATATTAGATTTAGAGTGAGGATGGTGAAGCATCCAGATCACGAAGCGGTCTTCATGAATCCTCTATGTATTGATCGAGCGTGACTAGCAACACCTATCGAAATGCTCTTGGAATCCTAAAAAGCCACACCAACAGAGCTGCTCCAACGGCAAATGCCAGTGCCGCGAGAAAAGGCAAGCCCAACCAAAACCCGCCGAGATCCATCCCACGACTCATGAGCCAGCCAAAGGCGGGAGCGCCAATCGAACCCATAAGCGTCTCTGTACTCGATACCATTGTGTTGAGCGTGGCCATAGTGTGAGGCTCCACGACGCCAGTGGCCAGCGCACGCACCTGCGAGACATAGCCAAGACCAATGCCGTAGCAGACGAGGGAGACAACGAGGGCAGGAGGGTCATTGGCTGTGGCTACCAGGAGACAGGCGAGCATGACGCAAACGCTGGAACCCCGTGCCAGGTACAAGTCTTTCTTCAACGCGTGGTCGCCGAGTCTTCTCACAAGAACCTTCGATATGATGGGCAGCACGATCAGGAGCATGATGAGTCCGGTTACCTTCGCAATGGTGAAGTAATATGCTGCCTGGAAGAAGTCAGCATCAGGTACCATCTGTGGAATATTGAAGTGAGGATCTTACTGTAGACCAGGTCCAGTCGAACCGCTTTGTCGTGTACTGCAACAGGAACGACTCAAAGGCCAGTCGAATGGGGTAGGACACGCCAATCGCACCGATCAACAGCATAACACTCTTTGAAGCCAAGATGAAGTGCCAGATGTGCTTCGTGTTCTCCTTGGCGCCATGAAGAAGCTCTGAGACGTAAGCCTTGGGAGGCAGTGGCCGATCAGATGACTGCTGCTCCTCGCTCGGCAGCAGCCGCGCAGCGGCAGAGGAATCGCGACGCTTGGCGGCATCGGCCTCCTTTCGCAGACGGAGTGTCTCGGGAACAAGTAGAGCAGCGAAGGTGCCGAGGGCCATGCAAGTGATGCCAATCCACATGGGCATCCACGGGTCGAAGCTCATCAGCCAGGCCGAAATTGGGTTGAGTATGGCGCTGAGAATGATGCCGAGAGCCGAGATGTGATAGAATGCGGTGGTTCTCTCCAGTGCTGGCACGGTATCGCAGAGTATGGTCCAGACCATAGCCGCAGCCATGGGAGGACCACCACCGATGAGGTAGGCAAGGGGGGCCCAGACAACAGCCCAAATGGTGAAGGTTTGAGGGTGAAGAACTGAGATGGGTTGTGAGAACGTGAATCTGCTTTGAGCGGGTAGAGACTCACGGATAGTGATCAGGAGGGTGCCTTCCAGGAGGATCCCAAAGAGCGAGAGGAAGATAACCGGCCGCCGGCCATACTTGTCGGCGATGATACCAAGCGGCATCTGGACAAGAAGAGCTGCAAGGCATGTTCAACACACAAGATCGAAGCCTCGAAATCCCGGGGAGCAAACTTACGAACCCACATCTCGCATGCTACCCACCAACTGCGAGCCATGGCCAGCGTTTTCTGCACTTCAGGCCCTTTGCACCGCTGATCCTGGATCATCGGGTTGTTCATCGTGTGATCTGGATATGCGCTGTGGCAGATGAAGTCCTCCATGATCTCTTGAAGTGGTGCACTGGTCAGGAAGCCGTATATCTCGACGAGACCAATGAACAGGCAGCACATGAACATGACGAGACGCCTGAAGGCTTTATCAGGGACGATTTCGGGGGGAAGATCGGTTGCCAGCAGGGGTGTGTGGACATCTTGTAGTGATTCCCTGAGTATTGAGGCACTCTCTTCATCGTCTGCATCACGAGACGGCGATCTCGCTCTTTCTGTGGCGGTATTGTGCATCTTATCGGCGTTGCACGCGGCTGCGCATCTGTGAGGTTGAGGAAGGTGAGGTAGGTCAGGTAGCCTGGGGTAATCGTGACGGCTGGCTGGAAGTGCTGAGACTGACTGGACGAGGCCCGAATGAATGTACGACCTCAAGCAAAAGAGATCAGAAGAAATAGGAAAGACAAAGGAGGGAAAGGAATCATATTACGTCCTGCGCGGCCATGGCCATGGCCAGTAATGTGAAGTTGGTCTGACAATCTCGATGTCAGGGAGGCATGTTTCTGATTCCAGGTTTTGGGTACCGTAACCGTAACGGTGTTAGGCGAGGGTACCTCGCGGAGAGGAACCGAGAAATGCCCCCACACGACGCTACTCGTACGCGTGCTGACGTTTGTTTCCCACTGCAATCGCCCTTCCAAAAGTGCCCCTGCCGTTCTGACCTCACTCATCAACCACGACTCGGGCTTACGCTTCGGCTACGCTAGTAGAGTAGACCACCTTGATGCAGTGCGAAGAGATGCGGGAAAGATCTCCGGCAAGACGACACGTACTCCGTGATGGGCGGCAAGAAACCCCAGCGACAGACGTGCGATAAGCCAACGCATCATACCAGTCAGCTTCATGCGCACACGTCGCCATGCCCAATTCCTACAAAGCTAAGCTGACCTGACCCTGGCGCGAACATTTCCTTGGACTCGCTTGACTGGACACAATGGCTATCCCAAACAAGTAAAGGATACACGCACCGAAGTGCTTTGCTGGCAACAGCATTACCCACCCTTCTTTTTCCTTCTTCTTCTTCTTTTTGGCCATGTCCGGAAGGTGACAAATACGAAACCATTCTTACGCGTTCCATAGCGTTGGGCCTTAAGTGGCGCGACCCTGGATGGGATACCCGAGACGCATTCTTAGTCCGTGTCCCAGACCACTGGTATGCAGGGCTGATCGAGGCGCAGAACTCCCTCACCAATGCTAGGCCCCATACTGATCTCGACTTTCGTCTGGAGAAGCTCGCGCGAGATTGCGAAAAGCGACATGATTCGAGTAAATCTAGCTACGGGATTGATGAGGCACCGCCCACAGCTGGCTGATCATCTCTCAAGTGGCCCATCACACAATGTACCTGAAGCCCATGGCCCTCAACTCCGGATCAGTATCGCCTGTCGCCTCCCCTTGATCCGGCCGCGCCTCCTGTTCTGCCCTCTCAAGCTTCTTATTCTCCCGGATATGGATCAGGCGCAGCGCGAACGCGATACCGGCGACCAAGATGCACACCACAGCATTGGTGCTACCCCCCGGCACGAACTGAGGCTCGTCTTTGCTCGGGTACATGTACGATCCGTAGATGGACGCCGTGTTACCGATCATGTTGCAGATGGCGATGGCGGAGGAGCGCTTGGCCATCGGACGGGGGAAGGAGTTGGCAACCCAAGAAACCAGGATTTGATCTGAAGACTGTATCAGCTTCTGCTTTTCTCAGAGTCGACTCGGCTCTACTTACAGGCACTGACGGCGCCCATGGGCATCAGGAACATGGCGAAGAAGCGTCCGCCGGTGCTCGTCGTACCCGTGGCTACCGCATTGCCGACGGCGGAGATGCACATGAGGCACATGATGTGAATTGAGCGGTCATTGGTCTTGGCAGATGTCCATGTCACGCATACAGACACCAGGAAGGTCGCAAACTGTCAATCAAGTCAGCTCAGAAACACGAAACCCAGAAGTCTGGTTTTGGGAGGCAGTCGGATACTTACCCAAACAGGAGCCGTGATCCAGAGGATCTGGATCCTCGTCAAGCCAAGCGGTTTGCCCAGGGTGTTGACAATCGTGGGGAAGAAGTACTGGAAAGTCTGGCTCAGAAGACTGGTGTGCTGGAACAGGACAAAGACGTATAGGCGGTAGTCTCGCAGCGCCAGCTTCAGACCATCCCAGACAGACGCGCCGTGGCGTTGATCAGCCTCGTTGATGTCTTCGAGAAGTCTCCAGGCCGCAAATGTCCGCTCTTCCTCCGTCAACCACCGAGTGGTGTGGGGATAGTCAGGAAGCACGAAGCCGGCGATGATGGCGATGCCGATGGTGATTACTCCCTCCTGTATCGGGTGGTCAATTGGTCACTCATGTCCAAGCTTATTCCTTTCACGGACACTTACAATAATGAAAAGCCAGCGCCAGCCCTCGATGCCGTGGGCGCCATCGAGGTTGCCGAGAATGGCAGCGCCGAGGAGGCCACCGAACATATTGGCAAGGGCGTTGCCTGAGTAGAACCAGGAAATACGCCTTGTCATCTCGGCTCTTGTGTACCACGCACTATTCCATTGCTCGTTAGCCATAATTGTGCTTCAGAAGCAGGAGTTGAATAATAACCAGCATGGTAGCTTGAGTAGGCCAGTATAGCACGTGACCAAGGAAGTTGAGATGACCCATGGAAATAGCAGACAAAATGATATGCAGGATAATAGGTAGGAGTAGAATGGAAGGGTTGCTCTTACGACAACATGAAGATAGCACCCGGGAAAAAGGGTGCCTCAACGAATCCCAAGAAGAACCGGACGACGACAAGGTCCGTGAACTTCTTGGTCGCGCCATTGCACGCCGACACACCTCCCCAGAGCGCCATGGCCGACGCGAGGTAAATCGACGGCCGCACCCGCGTGATGAGCAGATTCGACGGCAGCTGCATGAGAAGATACCCGACAAAGAAGATAGACGTAGCGAGGTTAAAGTCGGAACCCTTCATGCCGAGATCCTCCTCCAGACCACCCAGCCTCGCCTGGGCGAGGTTCGACCTGTCCAGGAAATTGAGAAGGTACATTGTGATGAGCAGAGGGAGGAGGCGGGAATCGATCTTCTTGAGAAGGGCTCTGCGCTTCTCGCGACGCCATTCGGGGGACTGGCTCTCGAAGTGGGCGACGAAGGCGCGGCTCGCGTCGTCTTTGAGGGCTTCGGTGGTGGCGATGTTGGAGGGCGGACGGTCCTCGGCCGTTGCGATCTCGGGTTTCTCGCTCATGATTGCGTTGACGAGCTCCGAGCTATCGACAGAATGTTTTTGCAGAGCAGTACGCAGGTTCAGATATCCCGAGTGAGGTTGTTGCGGCGTGTGGATGTTCACCCTTTCAACAGAGCAGCAACATAACAGAACCAGACACCTAAATACCAAAGTGGTTCACGGTACTCCTCGAGATGAAAAGGCGAATGGCACGACATATAAAGGGAGGCTTTTACCCCGAAATCCTCCACAGCCCGTCCTTCCCCTCATTTCTCTAGATCGGCTTACCTGCCGCATGCCGCCCCTAATGAACCCATCCTGAATGTAGCCCAACATCCCCGTCTCGTTCCTCCCGCCGCTGGCAGTGTGTGTGTGTGTGTGTGTGTGCAAGCAAGATGGGGGATGGGCACCGGCAGTGGGAGACGGGGTGTGGAGTGTGGAGTGTGGATTGTGGGGGAATGGGTCGATTGAGCACGGACGCGGCTGATGAAGTTCCCCGCGGCCGTCTCTGGAGGGCGCGCTAAATCAAAAACATTGTCATCGATTACGGTAGGTAGCTAGCTAAGGTGTCTTTCTTGATCCTCTGTTCACGACAAAGCCGTCTCTCTGGATGTTGACATGGTACAACCATCAGCGTTGTACTGGATCTCAGCCAAGAGTCTTGGCTCTTGTCTCTCGGGAATGAGATGCCGTGCGGCGCCATGCATTCTTTCGTCCGGTTGATCTGTCCACGGTTGCGTTGGTGGCTTGCGGCGGGTGGTGAATACTGGTAGTGGCTGATTGGGGATATGCATACTCCGTATGGGCGTGGTGGATCTGACGCCGGTTAAAACGAGCTGGAGGCGGGAGGGGAGGAAGAGGGATCACCACGCGGGAGACTTGGTCCGTGTCCATGATTCGAGCTATCAAGACTTTATGGATGGTTCTTTCATGGATGGTTCTGACAGTGGGCATTCCAGCTACTGAGTCTGTTTAGGGTTGAGACCTGCATCACCGTCGCATGAGGAGATTGTCTCGGGACATTCCATCTGGATCTCCATCATCTGGACCATGTATGTCCTTCTCTGATGCACAATCAGCGTCGGCAGTCGTCAGATGGCAGGATTATCCATGCTCGGGCGAGTACCGGGGCCAGTCTTGGTGCTGTAGGATTGCCGACTTGGCGCCCTGAAATGCCGACAGCTGTCAACTGGAATCCCTCGCGCAATCGACTCGCTCTTCCCCAGTAGTTCTCCACGATATTTTAGGGCATCATGTGCCAGGAACTGCAACTAGTAGTAGTAGTTGCAGCCATTCCAGCGAAGCTCGCTGGAACATTGGACCGAAGGCCGGAAGCGTCACCTGGGGGTCAGGTCTGGGATTGGTCAAGGCCAAGCTAGAGAGACAACCGGATATGATGAGAATGACTCGAGTCCTCGTCGAAATTGCTTATTTCCAAGTCGTAGTTCGTGAATGCGCTACTCATGACAGATGAATCGTGTGGCACGGCTTGCACGCTCTCGTGGGTTCCGGTGGCTTGCCTGCGAGGTACTGGCGCGCGGTTCTGAATCATGCGTGAACTGATGAGCCCAGTGATCAGCTCATTCTCAGACTTGACATTGAATCGGACATCTATCCCAAGGGTCGTTTCCCATGTTCCATCCTTACCTGGTTCAAGAGCTGTCTCTGTCTGTCTCTGGCCATGATCCCCATGAGGCGACTTAGACGGGCATTGAGTCCCCCTGTAAGGCCACTGTAAGGTCAGTGAGGGACCGCGGTGAAGGCCACTGAGCAAACCCAGCCTCAGGTACCTTAGACCCTGGCAGCCAAGCAAGTTGCGTCATCCATCCGCCTGGGCTCCATCTTCAACTTCTTGAACTTCGACTTCAACTGCACCTCACCTCACCACTCTCAACTTCAACACCAAATAACCTCGTCACCATCATCCAAAGGGACCTCAACCTCCGCTGATAGCCATATTCCTATTTATTACGCCGACACAACCCATCCCAGCATCAAATACTCCCACATACCGCCCATGCCCCCGCCAAACGAGATCCATGAGCTCGAATCCGTCGCTTCCGACGATGCCCGCCTCTCCACAGACTCATCCCAACTCCCTCCCGACGCAGACATGCGCCAACTGAGTCCATCTCCAGACTCGCCTCTTCTCACTCCGACGCTCTCAACACAACCGGCCTGGCTCACCACCAGGTCCCGACGCCTCCCGCCGTGGCTCTCCCGCCTCTTCACACGCATCACCACCCTCATCCACCCGCGCTTCACTTGGCGCTACCTCCTCTGCGCCACCCTCGCCCTCTACGCCTCATGGTGCCTCGTCACAGGCTCCCATCTCCTCGCCTCCAAACTACCCGACTACTCGGGTCCCCATCGCGTCGGCGCAATCGACCTCGAAGTCCCTCTTGAGAAACCCCAGCTTGTCAGCAACACAACCCTCAAGGGAACAGATGAGAAGCCCGCATTTGAGCTCGAGACAGTCCTATTCACCCTCTACTACCCCATCGACGATGGCGTCCACTCAAAGAAGCCCAGACATCTCTGGTTCCCCCGTCCCATCAGCCTCACTGCCGAAGGCTATGCGACACTCGCCCATGCAAACAACTTCATCGTCCGCCCCATCTTCACCTTCTTCCTCTGGGCCGTCGCGGGTAGCATCACCATCCCCGCCGCCGTTGACGTCCCTCTCCTCTCACTACCCTCAAGTCCTTCGAGAAACGAAGACTCCGGCCGACTCCCGCTGATGGTCTTCTCCCACGGCATGGCCTCCTCTCGCACAGACTACACCCACTACCTCGGCGAGATCGCCTCTCGTGGCTACGTCGTCGCCGCCATCGAGCACCGCGACGGCAGCTGTCCCGGTTCAATAATCAACCACCCCTCCAAACCCCCTCGCCGCGTCCTCCCTCTCCGTCAAGGCGACCTCGTCTCCGATCCGCCCATGGACCAACCCCGTCTCAAGCGCGACCAGCTCGCCTTCCGCACCGCCGAGATCTTCGAGACCATCAACGCCCTTCGAACCCTCGACGCCGCAGACTCCCCCCTCGTAACCACCCGCTCAGAAGGCCAGCACCTCGACTCCTTTGCCCACCGCCTCGACTTCTCCCACCTCACCATCGCAGGCCACTCCTACGGCGCAACCGGCGCCCTCCAAGCCCTCCGCAACGCCTCCTCCCCGGCCTCTCCCATCCCTCCCACCGGCGGCATCGCCCTCGACCCCGGCAAATCCAGCGGTCCCCTCAATACCGCCGTCTCCCTTCCCCTCCTCCTCGTCCACTCAAACTCCTGGTCCCGCACCCACTCCCTCTTCTTCGGCCGCCCCCACTTCGACACCGTCCGCGACCTCGCCCGCCTCGTCCTCCAACGCACCGGCGCAGCCTGGTTCCTCACC
The DNA here is from genome assembly GCA_023628655.1 of Sarocladiaceae sp. R1802. Taxonomy (NCBI): domain Eukaryota; kingdom Fungi; phylum Ascomycota; class Sordariomycetes; order Hypocreales; family Sarocladiaceae; species Sarocladiaceae sp. R1802. Next base: position 107,147 of record JAMAKF010000003.1, read on the forward strand.
AGCAAGGGCACCTCCCATCCTAGCGTCACGGATGCCCCGCTGCTCGAGCCGCTGCTTCTTAGCTGGACCACGGGCGCGACCGTGGACGTGAAGCAGGGTTTACAGGAGTACGTCAAGATATCACTGGACTTCATGACGTACCTGAGGGAGAACAAGACGCAGGGGTTGTTGGCCGAGAAGGTGACGCATGAGGAGTATGATAAATGGGTGAGCGAGGAGAGAAAGAAGGAATTCCCCAAGGACGTGGCAAAATACTGGCAGATACATGTCAGTCCGGCCAGCGGTCAGTGATGGAAGGAGCTTGCTTTGGATATGATCTTACTCGGCATGAATAATTTAGTACTGTCTATCTTAACTTCATTCCCCACTCGCGATCGATTGCTAGGCTCCAAAGTCATCAGCCTCTGACCAGGGCTGAGATTGCTGAAGAGTACGATTGGGTGCTGTGCCATTGAAAGCTATGAGGTTGTACACTGTCTGTCTTGGGTAATACTAATGCGCGATATTTCCACGTCTTCACCCCCCGGTCTCATTACCTTCCCTCTATCCATCTTGAGTATGGTATGAATGACACAGTTGAAATACCGTCTGGGAGCCCATCTGCGATTTGCTCCCTTCAAAGGAATGCTGGGGAGCCATCGCTCGTGCTCCTAGATCGCTTCTCTGAGCCCTTTCTGCGCCTACTGCTAAGGAACATATCCACCATACGCTTACTGCTGCTCACCCGAGGGTCGGCTTTGGGGCCAGGCAGCTCCAGGTAGCCAGTCTTTGACTTGCCAGAGGTGCCTCCAATGTGAAGGCGCTGGAGCGTCTTGTCCAGGTCCCAGCTGGGCACGCGGTCACTTGATGATGCACCCAATGCCTGCTGGTCTTCTCCTCTATCACCTGCGAAGCTCGCTCTCGGCGATCTCGCTCCAGGTGAGCTCGCAAGGACTTGACTGAGAGGAGACCGTACATGGTGGCCAGCGGGCATAGGCCGTCCACGTGCCGCCCAGAGCTTGTCGGGGTCTGTCAGCGGCCATTCCTCCAAAATGTCCACCCCCTTCGCTTCATTGCCTTCTATCTTCGAACATTCTGGGAATCTTCGCGGGGCACTCTGGATTGGTGTTGTTGTAACCGTGGCCCAGCGAGCTGGGTCGACCGGCGTCGAAAGAGGTGTCGGCCGATGGTTCTCTGACCTCTGCCCACCTGCCACCTGCTGGTTTTGCGGAAGCTTCTGTGCCGAGCTCGATCGAGAATTGGAAGTAACAATCTGCAATGGTGTACTCTGGATTGCCGAAGCAGTTCGTGAGAAACTGCGGCCTTGCCGATCGTCGGGTGACTCGATCTCTGCTTGTTCACGGACGTGTCCCAATCCGGGTACCTTCTTGGCGCTGTCTTGAAGTCGAGCTACATCCGTACTGAGCCACTTCTTCCATTCGACAGAGCTGGCAGCAGAAGCGCCTCGTTGACCTGCTGGTGATACCTCGATCGTCGGTGGCGTGGGAAATTGAGTCACGGTACTAACGAACTCGTTTGGATGATGGCTGCCACATTCGCCATCCTGACAAGAGTACAAGCTGCCCGACGATGCCTTGGTCTTCGACTTCTCTGATGCAATCGAACCTGGTCGCCTGTATGGAAGCACTAGTGGTGACAGGGTGCTAAGGTATGGCGGGCTCGAGACTTCCTCGTCCTTTGTACTATTCGACTTGGCCATTTCCTGGTTCAAAGCTTTCCTGTAGGGACTCGTCGTCCTAAAAAGATGCGTAGTTGGGCTTCCGAAAAATGCTGAACTCCTATGGGATATCGTTTTGCTTCTGACGCTACGTGGCGAGGCTCGATGCGTCTTATCGACAGAATGCTCGCAAAGACCATGTGCCCCGTCAGTGCTCCGTACTGTTTCACCGAGGACGACCTCGACACTAGGCAACTGTTTCTTCTTGCTCTTGGTCTGATCCGTGAACACATCATCGTCGGCTGCGATGCAGCGAATGGTAGGGCTTTCGTATGGGTCCACGGAGCTGCTTCGGGGAGGGATTGCGATGCCGTCAGTGCTCTGATGCCCTTGCTGACTGCCCCTCCCTTGTGAGTCCTCCAGTCGCTTCATCAAGGCGGCGTAGACCCTATCGCTGTTGACAACTGTCTGGGGTGATAGCCCAGGCGACTGTCGTGATAGTGATGAAGATGAAACGTGCATACCATTCTCTTTGATGACTGACAGCCGCTGTTTCTCCCACTCACTTGCGGCACTCTGGCTGGGCAGCGTGTTGGTGATGGAGTTGGTCCAGCTCGTGACTCTTGATCTGTCATCAGCAGCTGGTCCCTCGACGGTATCCAGGCTCTCTACACTGCCCTTTCGAGACTGCATCTGCTGGAACGAGGGAACAGCATGCAATGAAGGGACGTGCGACATAACCCGACTCATTGATACCTCACCGATCTGGTCATCGTTGTTTGCCATCTCAGAGGCACACTCACTTTCTCTTGGGAATTCCATTTCGTGGCTGTATGACTGGAAGGATCCCTGTTCAAGTCCAGGCCGGGTCATGAAGCCCTTGAATCGACTTCGTAATGACTGCGAGACCTTACGAGCGGTGTTGCGGATTCCCCCGTGCTTGGAAGCGGACAGTGACTGTCCCGAGAATGCCGAAGACATCTCAGCGCTGGTATTGCTGCTGTTCCTGAGAGACCTTCGAAGCGCCATGGAGCTCTCACTCCTTTGGTTGCGAGACCGGAAGAAGAGCGAGGACTGCGGCCTTAGGGAGTAGTGGTGATGCTTCTGTCGCTCTTGTTGCGCGACCTGCTGCTGAAAAATGTCACGGGCGAGCCGAACTGCCGCGTCCTTCATTGGCCGGCCTTCTGTCTTGATGTGACCATTTGTGTTCTCTGCAAGCATATTGGCGTCCGTGTTCGAACCTCGGGCCTTATCGAGCGAGTCTGGATTAGTGTTGATGGCCGCGAAGCGAGAACGACTCCGGCGAACCTGACCCGCCTCTGGTTGTGGAGGTGGTGAAGTGCCATTGCTGAAGAAGTAATTCTTATTCTCGGCATCGAGAGCAGTGAACATGGACCTTGACTTTCGAAGCTTGCCAGGGCCTGAAGGCGCATGTAGGTCGTTGCACGAGGCGCTCGCCTCAGCTTCGCTAGCTCTTATCGATCGAAGGTAGTTGCGTGTCAAAGAGTGGAAGCCGAAGCCTTTCCCGTGTACCTGTGCAATGCTCTTCAACGTCTGACCTTGGACTGTCTCGCTTCCTCCATCGTTGCCGCTTGAGGAAGCATGACCTCTACTCGCACGAGGAGCCAGATTCCTCTTCAGACCAGACTTTGGTCCCGAGAGACGAACACTTTGACGCCGTTGTGGCTCTGAAGGATCGGACGTGAAGGCCGAGTGTCTGAGGCAAGGTTCTGAGTCGATGGCAATGCTGTGGTCATTCAGACGCCTACAGGGCAGGCCTCCGGATGCTGCATGGTCTTCAAAGCGGGAGTATTGATGCTCCATCGGCAATGCCACGCCCTGGGCACGCTGAAACGACAGGATGGCAGCTGTGTGGGCGTCTCTCTTTGCGATCACGGGATCTACTGACTCCAGCCCCTCGATGGGGTTTCGAACGACCGAGTGAGACGACTTGCTGCGGTTGAGAGGACGATGCTGCCGATTCCTTGCCGACCTCCGTCGAAGCATGACCTGGTGGACGGTTTGAACGAGACAAGGGCCAATAACCCTGACAAAGTTGTCGATGTTTTCGAGCTTTGAGATGACGAAAGGCGAGCCCTTGAAGGCATCAAATTGATTTTGCGAATCCAACCAAAACCTGGGAGCATCGGTGCCTTGACAATACCAAAAGACCCAAAACAGACACCGGACTAAGCGGAGGATGTGTCGTTGCCGGGCTCTCGGAGATCAGCGTCTTCATTGGCACGAATGCTGGAGCCAAAAGGCAATAGCCTCCCGTCGCGACGCAGGCAAGAGTCCAAAACAATCCCCAAAGCCTCGCGAGGAAGGCGTGCTGCCCCTACCTACCTCGTCCAACCCAGTCGAGATGCAAGCCAGTCAGTGCAGGCGCCATGCGGCCTGGGGAGTAGGAACAGTAGAGGAATAAATGCATAGCGGCAATTGCGACACCTTTGGGCACTCACTATGCGCAAACGATCGAATATTGTTAACGAACAAAGGATGGATGAGCAATTCCAGTTACAGAAAACCAAAGAAATATATTGTACTACTGGCAAGCCCCAAGATATGCAATCAGGCGATGATGTAAGGAAATACCACATACACAAAGTGGTGGGAGACAAAAATAGAAAGCGAGCCCACTACGTCCAGCCTCTACACTTCAGCCTCCTTCCCATGCACGAACCCGTCGCAATCATCACCTTCGCAAATCGCTAGGCAATGCAAATCATACAATGTGCTTAAGCGCGAACCTCCTTGAGGAACTCCTCGATCTCCTCCTCGACGAGGTGGTGGATCTTGTTGGCAAGCTTCTCGGCCTTGCCAGAGAAAGCCTTGGCGCCGTGGGCAATCTCGCCGGAGATGATCTCGACCTTGTCCTCAACGGCAGTCTCAATCTCCTCGAGGGTAGATGGGGCACGAGTGGCCTTGTAGCCACCGGCGGCGACAATCTCGGAGTAGTTGCTGCAGCCACCGCCGTTCCAGGCGAGCAGGTTGGGGGTGTCGCTGTCAGGTAGACCAGTGAGAGTACCCTCGGTGGAGACAGCAATCAGGTTCTCCTTGAGCTTCTTGGGAGTGATGTCGGCAAGTGCGTACTCGGAGTCCTTAGCGGGCTGGAGAGAGAGGTAGTAGGCGAGGAGACCGCAAATGTGGGGAGAGGCCATGGAAGTGCCTGAGATCGTGTTGACGGCGTACTTGGAGCCGATCCAGGTAGACTGGATGCTGAGACCGGGAGCGAAGATATCAGTGCACTTGCCGAAGTTGGAGAAGTAGGCGCGGCTATCGTCGAGAGCGGAGGCACCGACAGTCACGGGCTCGGAGGCGGCAGCGGGTGAGTACTTGCAGGCATCGGCGTTATCGTTGCCAGCAGCGACGGCGAAGTGGACACCAGAGCGGACAGCGGCGTTGACAGCGGCATCAAGAGCCTGGGTCTTGCCACCACCGAGAGACATGTTGGCGACAGAGCCCTTGAAGCCCTTTCGCTTTCCATCCTTGGCAGCCTTGACGTTGTCAAGGTGGCTAGTAGCGGCGTACTCGACACCCTTGACAACATCAGACATGCTGCCAGAGCCGTTGGAACGGAGAACCTTGACGGCGTAGACGTTCGCCTTCTTGGCAACACCATACTTCTTACCGGCGACAGTTCCCGAGCAGTGAGTGCCATGACCGTTGCCGTCCTCATCGGCATCGCCGGAGGGAATGGTCTTGCCCCAGTGAGCACGGCCCTCGAAGTCAACGTGCTCGGTGTTGGTGCCAGTGTCAATGACGTAGGCGTCAACACCCTCACCACCCTCGGCAGTGTAGAGGTACTTGTTGAAGGTACCGAAGTTTAGGGTATCACGGTGGGAGATGCGAGCAAGACCCCAGGGAGCCTGCTTCTCGGTCTCGCCGTCACACTTGTCCTCGGTGACTTGGCTCTCGCCCTCGATGGGAAGCATAGTGTGGACAATTGTGTCGCGCTCAATGTACTCGACCTACAGATATCGTGTCAGTGAATGATGCTGACTATGCCGGGAGTCGGTGCAGCAGTTTCGAGGGAACTTACATCGGGGTGGTTACGGAGCTGCTCAATCACAGACTCGTGGAAGTGACCAGCGTAGCCCTTGAAAGCATCACCGATGCTGAAGGTGTGCTTCATGCCGGAGAAGAGCTCAGCAACGCTGTCTGTGAGCTGGCCACGCTTGCGCAGCTCAAGACGCTCCTGCTCGCCGCCGTCATGGATGTTCTGGATCCAGGTGTGGTGGTCGGTGACGGCGGCATCATCGACGTGGTCCTTGAACTTGACGATGTATGAGTCAGGGATGGCATCGGCATCGATGGAGCTGAGAAGAGGAGCAGCGCCATCGTGAACGGTCTCGATACCAAAGCTCAGAGAGGCCGCCTGGGCAACCGCCGCAGCGGAGAGAGCGAGAGTGCCGCGCATGATGTGCAACGGAGTAACGAGAGGTCTACCGGCGACGCAAACGAAACGAGATCAGACGTGGCAATGCTGTTGACCCTTTATCTGATGATGAAGAGTAGGATGAAGATGAAGGAAGCTGGGGTTGGATGATGGGAGGATGGAGTAAGAGAGCGGGAGGAGTAAGAGAGGAGGAGGAGCGAGGCAGGTGATGACGGAACAGCGACAGCGGCCAGATACTAATAGATAAGGCGGGCGGGCGGCTGGGCGACGCTAAGTGGATGGTGAGTGGTGACTGTTAGGAAGTGTGTACCTGCTGAGCCAGTGTGGAGCTCTCTAACAGTGTTCCGGGGGCAGCTCGATCCAACGCTGCGCAGCGCCTCGCCCGCTGAAGCCAGCCACTGATTCAGGCGACATGGGGAGGTCGCTGTGGGGCGAGGGACCTGGAATGAGTGGCAGCGAAGCTTCCCCCACAATCGCCGAGCACGCATTAGCCCCACCTGGTGTCGTCTGCAGACACAGCCTGTACTCGTACCTCACAGGAGCGGAAGGCACCTGTACGGTCCCTGCACGGTATCCTGAGGCTTTGCTGATGATCGGCCATCGATTGACTGCGACATGGAACTTGTTGGTGCATGCTCACGATACCGTGACCCCGACTCCGCCTCGATACGGTCTAGGGCGGTGGCCCAGACGCTGCGACCCCGGCCCAGGACGAGACATGACGCACACTGGGTGGTCTCCATGGCGATAAGGTGCGGTGCTCGATAACGGTGCTTGGGCCGCGTACTGTGGCTCTGCCTTGGCCTCCAAGGTTGATGAGGTAGAAGGCACCCTAAGTGCCTTAGGTCACGAAGCACACGCGTCCCGTTCACGCTGTGCTTGTTAAAGCGTCAGAGACGTGATTGGAGTCTCTCGAGCACACTGTATGCTGTGAGGCTTCAACGCCCTTTGCGCTCAACAAGTCCTTGCATTGCGCATACTGGCTTTGATGCCTGGAGACATCGACCGTAACCTGTGGCGGTTGCCTGTGGCTGTGTCAGCTCACCAACAGGGAAGCTTGATTCCCAAATCGGCGACAGGCTGCAACCGGTTCCTCTGGCAAGGCATCTGCTTGCACTGATGCTTAGGGATGGAAAGTCGACTTCAGTGCCCTTACAATTCGGAACAGGTTTCGCTCAGCGGACATCGGAAAGTCTACCGTACTGTACCTTGGTTTCTGAAACGACGCCTTATCTCACTTCTCACATGATGCTTTACAGTCATCCGCACGGTCGCACGTGCAGCTCCGGCTTGCGTGTCTCAGCCGCTCCAGCGCTAAGCTGAAATTCGCAGAAGAGGCAGGGCTCCATTGACTCGTGATGGCGGGATGGGCCTATCCGAGATAGCTTCGATCCGCGCCTTCTCCAAATCCACCGAGCAAGTTATCGGACCTGGCCATGTTGATGGAGGCGGCTATGACTGCACTCTTTTGGTCTGTCAAGAGCTTGGAAGACAGACCATAGTACAGAAGAGAGCAGCTGCCTCCCACCGTGACTGACAGGAGCTCCTGTTCTCTAACCCGCCCCGGTAGCTCAATCAACTTCGAGTGAGGTGCTCAACGAGCAGCTCTCACTGACCTACCCTGCACCCTATATTCACTTCTCGTCGTCGCGGGAATCGTAAGGTCCGGCATAGGTACGAAGCGAGGAAGATCCTAGTACCTCATATCTTGATGCATATGCTTGTTACATATAGACCTCTTTTTGTCGTTTGATCTTGCTTCAAGTGCATCTCTGGGGTCCAGGCACGATGTCCTTCTGGGTACGGTACCTCGCAATGTGATACCGAAACTACAGCTACAGTCCCATGCAAGGCTGGTGCGGCGGGGAGCTTGGCGGGGCGGCCCTGTTCCATCGTCAGCACAGGCTATCGAATTGTCCTATTGAACACAATCGAGCTTTCGTAGAATTGCGCATGCAGTTTGCCATTCATTCTTCAACATCCCAACTGGAATCCTCGACAGCCGCCTCTCGACTTCATCTCGATGTCTTAACGTCATCATCCCGACCACGCCATTACCGCGACCTGATCCCACCCTCTTCCTCCAACTGGAACGCTAAGGCAGCCGAGCTTGACTTCGATAAACGCTGCATCACAGCTGCTGCCTCGATGCTCAACTTCGAACACGTTTTCGGGGACCCTTGAGTGGGCTCTGGGAGCTCCCTATCTGTGATGTGATTTACGACTCGTCGAGATCATGTCTCCCGCTTCACGACGACATCGGTCGTCAACAACCGCCTCAACACCTCCGTCCACCGAATCGCTCCAGAATATCAACACTCTCCTCGACAGCCTAGCCGATGCAGGCTCTACAGATAATGCGACGGGCTATCCGAACGTCTACAATGTGGTCAAGAGCCTAAGGAGCATCGCGCAGCAGGTCTCCGCTGGACGGGAGCCCTCACGGCAGGATGATTTCAGACATGCCGGCGGCTTTGAACGCGTGCTAAACATGCTGCGTGCCTTCTCCGGCTTCTACAACCCCGAGAAGCGGAGCGAAAGTGATATGGTTGCGTTGTTCAGGCTTCTAGAGGCGTTTCTGTCTGTCCTCGCCGCAGCAATGCGCAATCATGCCGGCAACAAACGCTTCTTTCGCTACCGCGTTGCCGATGGCGGTTGGGACGCCCTTGAGCAGATTATTGCGAGCATCGGACTTGGAGGGACAGAACCAGACCCATGGATCAGCTGCCAGGTCTTTGGGAAGCTACTCGCTTTTGCCTTGGACGACGATGCATTGGATCTGCTTTGCCAGTCAATAGCCAAGACCCTGCGACCTGAATCGGATGCAAAGCCAGATGTCGAAGACAGCTCAGCGGACGACCAGTGGGACCTGATACTGGCGAGATCTGTCGAGAACATCGCACCCAGTGTCCGCGAGATCGTCAATGCCAAGACTGTCATCAGACACCCCGAGATTCTGAGGATATTGGTGAGCTTCTGGACAGCTATTCCCCGCCAGGTGGACGGGCCCTCGAACCCAGCATCCTCCGTTGTGCTGGAGACCATTGCGTCAGCTGCAGCTGTGTCTATCTACAACCGCGCTGCTATTCATTCTACTGGCATCTTGTCACAGTTTCTCCGCGTCGCATTTGCGCCGGAGACTGGGATCAGCAAATCCGAGCGCGATCAAGTTCTCAGCATCTGCAACATGCTCATGTTCCTGGGTACCAACGACCCGGCCGATACCCAGTTCTTGCTCTCCAGGTCTGATTCAGCGGCCTCTGACTTCTGCTTGGACATGACCTCGCGTTTTACCGGACCACCATTCTTCCAATTCGACCTCTCCTTGCATGGCCACTCATCTCTCGAGCTCTCTACCCTAGGCCGAACCTTTCCACCACAGTCTTCAGGCGGCTACACCTTCACCGCATGGATTCGTGTAGATAACTTTGACCCAAATGCCCACACCACTCTGTTCGGTGTCTTCGACGTATCGCAGACATGCTTTCTCCTGATGTATCTCGAGAAGGATACCCGCAACTTCATCTTGCAGACCTCTGTGTATTCGAACAAACCTAGTGTGAGGTTCAAGAGCATCGCATTTCGCGAGAAGCGATGGTACCATGTTGCAATCGTTCATCGTCGTCCTCGGACGATGGTTGCTAGCAAAGCCTCCTTGTATGTGGACGGGCAGTTTGTTGAGCAGATACGGTGCAACTATCCGAGCCCGCCCCCGCTCGCAACGGGAGGACAGGAGAGCTTCGTCTCCTTTAACTCGCACAACAACAAGACAAATCCTGTGCAGGCCTTCCTTGGCACTCCTCGCGATCTGTCGACACATCTTGGATCAGCCCTTACTTTCTCAAGATGGTCTTTGGCATCTGCGCACCTAATCGAGGAGATCCTCACCGACGATCTACTTGCGGTCTATCATGGCCTAGGTCCAAGATATCAAGGCAACTTCCAAGATAGTCTTGGTGGATTCCAGACGTATGATGCGTCTGCAACCCTTGGGCTGCGAAATGAGATTGTCCACTCCGGGAAGGATGAGACTTCAGACATACTCAGAGCTGTGCGGGAAAAGGCGGGTGTCTTGTTACCCGAGTCAAAGATCTTATTGAGCATTTTGCCCACGGCCACCTTCCCAGAGAATGTACAGCACCTGGACAGTGGACTTCTGAGATCCCTGCCACGGCAACCAGCACGCAATCTGTTCAAGGCTTCAAACCAGGAGGGTTCCCATATGGCCATGAACTGTGCTGTGCCATATCTTCCTGACGCTCTGTTCCGCGCACAAGGACTCGCGTCCTTTCGTGGCAGTCCTATTGTGGCGCAGCCTTCATATCTTGATGAGAACCTCTGGCGTCTTGCCGGTTTCACCCCGCTGGCTTTAAAGCTGCTCGAACGAGCAAACAATGTGGAAGATACAGTCCGGGCTACGGAGATCATGTTTCATTGCATCAAAAACAGCTGGCGGAACAGCGAGGCCATGGAGCGTGACAATGGCTACGGAATCTTAGGAATGATGCTGAGATTCAAGCTGGGTTATGGAGGGAACCCATCGGGCGAAATCCCTGTCCCAAAGCTGAACATAACGACTGAAGAACGAGACAGTGTGGCACTTCGCATTCTGAGCCTGGTTCTCGGATTCGTTGGGTACAAGCACGCTGAGCCTGCGGCATCTTTCATCATCAACCCTCTAGCATACCGGATCTTACTCATCGATCTCGACATATGGCGCAAGTCAGCACCTCTTGTGCAAGAACTCTACTACAAGCAATTTATCACCTTTGCTGAGCACAGTAAATTCAAGGCTTTCAACAGCAGGAGGCTGATCAGGATGCGTGAGTATATGAGTCCCTAGAAGTAGTGCTATGCTGACAACAGCCCAAGGAATTGTCAAGCGAATGCTCGACGCCATGAAAGGAGAGGTGGTAACACACGAGGTCCTTCCGCACCTGATGGGTGCACTCGAGGTCTTGGTCAAAGCGAACTTTAGTCCGGAAGTCATGAAGTTCCTGTCTTTGTTCCTTACCTTTGCGTTCCACGTGCCGACCCAGACCTCATCTCGCACTACGAGATCGGCTGCAAGCACGTCCCGGCCAAGCACCCCGGTCCCTCCGCGCCGCCCTACCGTTGATACTACCCGCGCAGAGAGTCCAGTGCCTGCCGTACGCGGCTTGACGAAGCGGCAGCTGGGAGTCCATGTGCTGACCATGTATTCCAATCTTCTATGTGCAAAGAAAGATGTTGAGAGTATCAAGAAGTTTGCCAGAACCGTCACCAACCGTGTAAGTGCACGTCGGGCATGCTGCTACAATCCTGGCTGGTACTGACAGTCGCAGTGGCTTCTCTATCTCCTTGCCGAAACTGATCCTGAAGTCGTCGTGCACGGGACCAAGATCCTTGCGCGCCTCCTGGTGATACATGGCGCGACGTATACAACCAAATTTGCCACTAAGACTGGCGGCTTCACAATCATGGCGGATCGACTGCGACGGTTCTGGGATATACCAACTATCTGGCCCCTTTGCTTCAGCATACTTTTCGGGTACGATGCAGCCGAGATCGACTTTGAACAAGACTTTGCAATGTCGAGTCTCGTTGGTATCTTTGGACAGAAGAAGGTAATCTATCCTGAGTCACTCGAGATTGTGACTTCGATGCTACAGCATGGTCTCAAAGACGTGTTGCGGCACCAGACAGACCCCGACTCACCCTCTACCCCCGCAAATGCTGCCGTGGATAGGCTCAAGGCTACGAGCCCTACGGAAGGTCGCCCTCGTGCTCGATCGATGGATTTGAGCACCGCCCTTCAGACTCGATGTAAGTCTTCGATGAATTCTCATGTCAAACCAAAAAGAGGCTGACAAATGGCACTAGTGACCTTTTCCAAGGATAGTGAAAGGGTTGGTAGCCACACATACGTCCTTCAAACGGCAATCCGCTTCCTGTCCGACCTCCACAGGCGATCTACCGAATTCAGAAACTTCACTGTGTCCTCGGACTGGATGCGTCTCCTCCTTGCGGTCATCTACCCTGTCATCGTCAGTGCCGATGCCGTGACACCGGATGTTGAACTTAACTCTCGAGATTCGGGTTTGAACTTCTCAGGAAGCGATGTCATCATCCGCCCCATGATGGGTAGCACTGGTCCCTCGCCTATTGTTCGCACCAGTACTCTGGAGGTCTCGGCATCGCCTCCACAATCGACACCACCACGTGGCAGTCAGTTGAGGCGGGCTTCGTCGTTTGTCCTCCTCACATCTCATCATCCGACAAATGGCCCGAGCTCAGCCAAGTTGACGCAGCCAGTCTCTCCAGGGAGGCCGGCACCCCAAAGCCGTCCTAGCAACATGATTCTTGATGGCTTGTTGGACCTGGTCATGGATGTCCTTATGGACCAGGTCCTGACTCGAAAGGACTTCACTGGTTTCGGCCTCTTCCTCAAGGTTCCGCCAGGTTTCCAGGAGCACCAGGCCTATTTCGAGTCGCAAATACTCCGAACCATCATATCGAAGGTGACCGCACATGTGCAGAACAGTGGGAAGGCCTGGTGTGAGACACGCATCCTCACCAATCTCTCTAGATTGTGTCTCCATCTCTCTGAGGCTATCTTTGAGGGCTGGTTCCTGAATGGAGCGGAAGCAATGATCGACTTTGGTGGCACCCTTCTCGAGCATCTGGATAGACCAGAGATCGCCTCTTTGAAGAACGTACGCCTCTGTCACCAGTCAGTGGCACTTATACGCTCTTGCTTGGTGCGAGTCATACTGTTAAAGCTTTCCGATCTGGACCACTCCCATTCGACCGCTGGCGAGGCTAAGACATTTATGGATAAGATGGCTTACTGGCAAATGTCGATTCTTGGGTGCTTCAACATGGAAGATGATTACCTCAAGCTTTTCTGGTACCAACTGTATACCAAATTGATAAGCGAGGACAAGATACAGCGTAGAGCCGCTGCCAACTTCATGCGCATCATCCTGGTCCAGAAGCCTGAAGAGGCCTCCTTCATTATCCGCTCATGCATGGGCACAGACCAGAAACGCCTGGTTCGAGAATTTGAGCAGCTCACGGAGCTGGATGACGACACATTCCTTGTTTGGGTAGATGAGAACAGGCCCTCGCTTGACGCTCTCTTCTTCGGCACGCTGGCAAGAATGTGGGAAGACTTCGTCAACTTGGAAAATCAGCGGACAGCAGAATCTGCTCGGAACCGGTTGGCTCGGCGGAGAGACAAGCTGAAGCAATGGCATGCAGAATCTGTCAGCAGTGAACGAACACTCTTGAAGCACGAGATGGAGAATACGGCGTCGATGAAGAGCATCTACAGCACGGAGTTCATCAAACACCAGAGGCTTCTCCAAGATCAACAGGATGACTTGGCGTTCCTCGGCCCTGCATATCGGAAGATGGAACGTGACTTGAGACGACCGGGCGCTGTGTTCAGCGATGGGTCACCCTTGAGATGGAAACTTGACCGCACGGAGGGACGCAACCGTATGAGGCTGAGACTCCTTCCGGACTATTCGACGAGCCAGGACCGTCTTCAGCCCAAGACGAAGAAGCAGGAGAGCACATCACTGAAGCTGACCACCAACGTGGGATCTGCATCGGGGCCTGCAACGCCGGCGACCAGTTCGACACCCGTCTCCGGCGTTGCAAATGGCAACGTCGCAAACGCTTCAGCTGACAATGCAGATTCTTCGTCAGTTCGTAGCGGATCTGGTCTCCCAGCCGACGAAGACTTCGAGCTTGTGGAGGATCCCAACGACCCTGTCGACGGAGAAGACAGCTTCGAAGACAAGAATCGCAAGGTGATGCGCCGACTTGAACATGGCGACGAGGTGCAGGGGGCATACAACGTGTCTCGCATCACAGGCCTCGAAGCTTGCGAAGGCATCCTCATCATTGGGAAGGGCAGCCTCTATATCATGGACAATGTCTTCCAATGTGCGACGGGTGACATCGTGAATGTCTGGCAAGCCCCAGCAGCGGAGAGAGATCCTTTCACTCAGGTTGTGACTGGTGCGAAGACACTTGAACGCCGGCAGCACAGTGGTGGCAGGGACCAGGACTCCCGAAGCTGGAAGTGGCAGGATGTTATAACGCTCTCTAAACGTCGTTTCCTCTTCCGCGATGTCGCTATCGAAGTATTCTTCACAGACGGGCGAAGCTATCTCTTGACGACCATGAACACAAGCTTAAGAGATGAGCTGTTTGGCAAAATGCTGAACAAGGCACCTCATATTACCGCATCAAACAACCTGCCGAATCCAGAGGACGCATGGCGGCTAGAGGTCTTGCGAGTCTTCGATGAATCACAGGTCGGACTTGGGTCTCGTCTTGGGACTTTCTTCAACTCCTCACCATGGAACCCGACCCTGAAAAGATGGCAAAGGGGTGAGGTGTCGAACTTTCATTATCTGATGATGGTTAATAACATGGCTGGACGAACTTTCAATGACTTGACGCAATACCCCGTGTTCCCCTGGGTGCTGGCGGACTACACCAGTGAGGACCTCGACCTGGAGGACCCTGCCACCTTCAGGGACTTATCGAAGCCAATGGGGGCCCAGACTCCAGACAGGGTGTCCGGGTTCGTGGAAACCTACAATGCCTTGAAGGAGATCGAACAGACACCGTTCCACTACGGAACTCACTACTCCTCTGCTATGATCGTTTCGTCCTATCTCATCCGGCTGCCGCCCTTCGTTCAAAGCTATCTGATGGTGCAGGGTGATAGCTTTGACCATGCCGATCGCCTGTTCCACTCCGTGCCCGATGCTTGGATCTCCGCGTCACGAAAGAACAAGACGGATGTGCGGGAGTTGATCCCGGAATTCTACTGTCTTCCAGAGTTCCTCACCAACTTGAACGGCTACGACTTCGGCAAGCGTCAGAGTACAGGACTCAAGGTCGACGACGTGAAACTTCCTCCATGGGCGAAGGGCGATCCCAAGATCTTCATTGCCAAACACCGTCAGGCTCTTGAGAGCCCCTATGTCACCCAGAATCTTCATCGGTGGATCGATCTCGTTTTTGGATGCAAGCAGCGTGGCGAGGCTGCCGTTGAGAACCTGAACGTCTTCCATCATCTTTCATATGCAGGGGCAAGTGACCTCGACCGCATTACCGACGCCAATGAGCGAGCCATCACCGCCGGCGTCATCCACAACTTTGGGCAGACACCACATCAAGTATTCCAGAAGCCACATCCTGCGCGTGAAGCCCTCAACTTCCCTCAGCGAAGACTCGACACTGCTATATTCTCACTGGAATGCCTTCCAACTCCTCTGCTAGGTACGTGGGTAGATGTGGGCAGGTGATCTAAGACTAATGACCATGCAGAGAGCCATGAGCGGGTGTCATCTTTGATCTACGCATCGAAGTTGGATCGACTCCTCTGTGCACCGGCACTACGACTCAATTTCGCACCCTACGACAAGTACATGGAATGGGGGTACGCTGACAACAGCGTGCGCTTCTATTTCAGCGACAACCGAAAGGTAAGTTGTGCAGTTATTGATCACATCCAGTATGTATGCTGACAAAAGCTCAGCCTGCGGGTCTCTTTGAGAATCTTCATATTGGACAGATTTCGTCGGCAATATTCGCAGACTCCAAGACATTGATCACCAGCGGAGAAGATTGCGTAGTATCGGTTCACAGCGTGCAGACATCTCCAGGCAAGCCGGCCGAGCTCATCCCGCGGACAAGTCTATTCGGCCACAAAAGCCCGGTGACGACTATGGCTGTGAGCAAGGCTTTCAGCACTCTACTGACAGTCTCGTCCGACGGGCAAGCGCTCCTCTGGGATTTGAACCAGCTGGCGTTCATTCGCAAGTTGTCACTTGTGCGAGCCGCCGAATGTGCATGGATCAACGACGTCACGGGTGAGATTCTTATCGGCTCTGGACCGAATATCCTGCTTTACACACTGAACGGCAGCTTGATCTTGGACACGAAGGTGTGCCTAGAGCCAGACGACTACGTCCACTCGTGCACATTCTATGAGGGTTCTGGCAATGAATGGCTGGAGAATCACATCATCTTCACAGGACACACGAGAGGGCGAGTGAACATCTGGAAAACAAGCCTTAAGAGCGGCAAGTGGACTCTAGAATTCATGCGCCGTCTGGACCATGTCGATTACAAGAACGGGGAGGGCAAGAACGTCGAAGCAGGCATGAGTTGCATAACGCCAATGCCGACCCGTCTCTATACAGGGGACGATACGGGAAGAGTGGTGAGTGTCCCTCTGACTAGATTCCAGTGAACCCTTCGCTGACGTGTGCGCATAGTTTGAGTGGAACTTCACGGGCAGAGACAGATAGAGTGTGATCTACCCAACAAGAATACCACGACGTCGTAAGCGCCACCATGTTTCGGCATGAGTACCGTACTCGAGGTAGATTGTGGCTGCGGATGGCGTATTCGTCTTTTCGGCTTGCATTGCGTCAGGCGTCTTTGTCCGGTTATGTCAAAAAGCATGAGTCCACTGTGGCGCAAGCAGAGCAGATGGACTGTTTCGAGTATAGCGGTATAAAATGTGTTTGAATTTGCTCTATTGGCTGTATGCGCGTTGGTTGTGGTGAAACCGAGTGCGCGTCTTTGCCTGGTATTGATTGTACATGTCCTCCTCCTCGCCTGCCTTCGCCGGTGCGTCCGTCAACTTAATCGTCGTAGCCGGTGAGCTGTTTTCTCGGACCATTTGGTACTATGCAATTGTCAGTTTCTGATGTTGCCACCTGGGGTTGCACATGCGCCAATTGTCCAGGCCCGGAGCCGTCTGGAACATGGGATTGGAACGGGCAGCGACATGGCTAAGACTCGGGGGCAAGTATCGTTACGCACCTGGGTAAGTGACAGGAATCGGAGCCGGATCGACATCGCCCAAGTATCTTCGTAGCGGAGGGACGGTAGGAAGCATCGCTGGGCCGACGGCGCCGATGACGACGGACCAGAAGAGCGCGGGACGTTCGCGGGATGCCCAGCGGCAGTACTTGAGGGGCGTCGCCCAGAAATGAGGTGCGGCGGACATGGTGAAGGGAGCTGGATGCAGAGGAGAGAGAGTCAGTTTCGTCGGGAAAACGTGGAAGAACCGTGAGAGGAGGTGCGTACTCAATTGGGTGTTGGAAACTCCTGTGCTTTGCTCGGTCTTCGAAATGGTCAAGTCGGGAAGCTCATGATGGTTGTCGGCTTGGTGTTGAGGCCGGGACCGGAATAATTCGTGTCCCGGCCCAGTGCCTCTGGTGTGCCACGTTCGTAGGCTCGCAGCTCAATTGTGGCGTCCAGTTCACAGTGGCTCATGCAGCGGCCCCACAGCAGCTTTACGAGGCTACGTATCCCTAAACTTGGGGGGGGGAAGCTATTGTCAACGTCTCGAGGACTCCCCCAATTCCCACCGATTGAGCGAGGACGACATCTTTTCACATCAAAGTCGACAAGATGCAGTGGCTCGCAAGCGTCTTTGTTTTGCTGTTCGCGGCGTTCGCGTCAGCGCGCAGCGCATTTGGAAACAAGCTCCTGGTTATTCTTGACGATGTGGCGGAGAAGGCTACGTACAGCACGTTCCTGGAGGATATGAAGGGTAGGTGTTCCATCTCCAGTTGACATTCAGCTTCGGTTGCAAATTGGAATCAATTGGCTGACTATGGAGAAGCACGGGGCATGGATATCAGCTATGAGACTCCAAGAAGCGAGAACCTGGCCCTCTTCAACTTGGGCGAAAGGACATACGACCACGTCCTCTTCCTCCCGACGAAGGTCAAGGGTGAGTGCTTCAATTCTCTGCGCGCAGAAGACTTCAGCTGACATGGACAAGGTCTCGGCCCCAATCTGACGCCCAGTATCCTCGTCGATTTTGTCAACGCCAATGGCAACATCATGGTGGCCCTCTCATCGACCGTCGCAACACCCACGTCGCTTGTCGCCCTCCTCGCCGAGCTCGACATCCAACTCCCCTTCGAGCGAACCGGCACCGTCGTCGACCACTTCAACTACGATACAATCTCCTCTGCCGAGAAGCACGACGTGCTCGTAATGAACGCCCAGAGCAACGTCCGCGCCGGTATGAAGGACTACCTCGAGATGCCCGGCACGATCCTCGCCGTTCCCCATGCCGTCGGCCACGTCCTGGGCTCGGGACCTCTGCTGACTCCCGTTCTGCGCGCACCCGCCACCGCCTACAGCTACGACCCGAAGGAGCAGGGCGAGGTTGTCGACCCCGATGACCTCTTTGCCGCTGGCCAGCAGCTTGCTCTCGTGTCGACCCTTCAGGCTCGCAACTCGGCGCGCGTGACTGTCGTCGGCTCTGCGGAGATGTTGCAGGATACTTGGTTCCAGGCTCATGTTACCAAGGTTGGCGGCAAGAAGGTTCGCCCGAACAACAGGGGCTACGCCAGGAGGCTCTCAGGGTGGACATTCCAGGAAACCGGTGTGCTGCGTGTGAACGGGATTGAGCACCGCCTGCAGGGCTCCAATGAGACGAACCCCGAGCTCTACCGAATCAAGAACGATGTGGTGAGTCTAAAATCGTTTCTAAGCAGACCATGGGCCAACGACTAATGCGTAACAGGACTACTCCATCTCCATCTCTGAGTACGACTGGGACAAGTGGGTTCCCTTCACCGTCCCTGCCGACGATTCCCTGCAACTGGAGTTCTCCATGCTGTCGCCCTTCCACCGCCTCGATCTACTCCCTCTGTCGAAGACCACTGACGCCGCTGTCTTCGGCACCTCCTTCACTCTGCCTGACCAGCATGGTATCTTCAACTTCAAGGTCAACTACAAGCGTCCCTTTACGACCTACCTGGAGGAGAAGCGCACTGTCAGCGTTCGCCATATGGCTCACGATGAGTGGCCGCGCAGCTACGTCATCTCAGGAGCGTGGCCGTGGCTCTCGGGTATCGCAGCCACTGCGACGGGTTTCGTGGCGTTCTGCGCCGTGTGGATGTACAGCAAGCCGACGGACAAGGCCCAGAGCAAGAAGACTCGTTAGGAAGATGTACAAAGATCGTTTGAGAGGGCAGAATGTGATTATGGCTGGTTGCCCCTGTCTGGGACAGGGAGTGATTGACAGCTATGTATGTTCCTGCTGAGAAATGGATGATGAGATTTGTAAAATAGACCACATAAAGGATCTCGGTTTTGTTTTTCGCTATCCAAGATGCACCCTGCCTTAACGTGATTTTAAAGACGGAAACCATGATGCCCTCAGATTAGCTCTCTTGTGTTCTCACTGACAACGCGCGACAGCCTTCCCGTCAGCTCATCCGAAGATGAGCGAAGAGCGAGGCTTGCGACGTGTCACGTTCCCCCACTCACTTCACCCTCAAGGGAGTTCAGCGAGAAAGAAGGAAACGAGCGACGCCTACCGCTGCTGCCTGCAACTTTGGCTTTTTGGACCTCGATCATCACCGGGCTGGCTTTCCATCCATCGACTCTCCACGCGTCTTCATTCTCCTCCCTAACAATGCCCTTTCCGCTCACCCCGACCAGGCCGTAAATCCGTCGCATGAGGATCAGCCTGCTCCGATTGAAAACTATGTTTCTCTGATCATAAGCCCTCCTTTTGTCCCGCACAAATCCCACCGAAGTAGAATAACGCAGGAGGAGATGGCCTCGAGGCTGATATGGTGTCGGTCATTGCGGCTACTGTGATCTCCAGCTCCAGACGCCAGCGCTTGGAAGGAGGAAGAGAAGCAAGCAAGGTAGCCCCGAAAAGGTAGCCACAAAGTGACCAGGAGGAGGAATGAGTTCGCGGCAAGAAAAGACTTCGGGGTGTATTTCTGCTCAGATTTCCGTTCTTGAAGGCGGTCATGGTCGCGAGCGAGCTTCCCTGCTAGGTCCCTGGCTTTGGAGGCGAGGGCAGCGGTCCCGGAGTGGGCGACGAGGCAGGCTGCGATACCGTAGCTTCTGTGAGTGATATCATCATTGCAGACCATTTTGGGTTCGAAAGTGTTGGGGATCCATTTCTGTGCGTACCAGAAGTTGGCAAGCTGCATCTGAATCACTTGATTCGGCATGGGCAGCGCTTCGTTCTCGCGAGGTGGCTGGGTCCTCACTTGAGTGTCACCTTTGACTGCTTTGATCAGAATCATGATCATGTGTCCATATCAGCCTAACAAGGATGCTTGCAGCACAGTATGTCGCAGGCATAGCTGTCCCCAAAAGTGGTGGTCGAAGATGTCGTTGGGAGAGTGACCAAGCCTGCGTCGCGAAACGCGAACTTGAAGTACCTTACGGCCTGGAGCTACAGCCTTGGACCACAGAGCTCCACCCTCGTACATGTCATTTCTTCCAGCGACAATCACAACCAAGCCGACTGGCCCGTATACATCTCCCTGTTTCCTTTATGGACGGTACATTGATAAATTCATGAGCTCGAAATCAAGGCATGTGGAAGGTGGTTCTCGTTGAAGCTTGGCTAAGCAAAGAAGGCCAGTTGTTGACGTTGACGGATTGAGACCCACTCACGTGCCTCGTCGCTTCGAGCCTCTGAATTTTGGGTCCAGCTCAACTCCGACCGCGCATCACATCACGCCCTCGGAGTCGCAAACGAACAACATCACAACTCCCGCATCGGACGGGTATCTGGGTCTTTCGATCACTTTCTCCAAACCCGAATCTTCTTTCCCAGACACGCAGACCGAGCGACATCATGGTATGTGCCATCCCATCCCGTTCTTCTGGCCCTGACCAAACATCGAGACTGACATCTGCCCTCCTAGGCTCGTAACTCGGAGAAAGCCCAGTCCATGCTCTTTCGCTTCCGCGAAGCGCAAGCAGCAGACCTGGGAATCATTGACGCCGGCCGCACCCGACGCCCCCGCATGATCACAGAGGTCGATGCCATCCCAGCCTGCGAGAAATGGCGTGGCCAGGTCCTCAAGGAGATCTCCCGCAAGGTCTCTCGCATCCAAGAGTCCGCCCTCAGCGACTATCAGATCCGCGACCTCAATGACGAGATCAACAAGCTCATGCGTGAGAAGCACATGTGGGAGGTGCAGATCAGGAATCTCGGCGGTCCGAATTACATGCGTGGCGGAGGCAAGGTTTATGATGAGCAAGGGCGAGAGATTCCGGGTGGCGGAAAGGGATACAAGTATTTTGGTCGGGCGAGGGAGCTGCCGGGTGTGAAGGAGTTGTTTGAGGCTGCGCAGGCGAGCAAGGAGGACAAGCAACAACCAGACGAGAAGAAAGACCTGCGCAGACGAGTCGATGCAGCGTACTACGGTTACGCCCCTGACGAGGAGAGCGACTCGCTGCTCCAGTATGAAGCTATGAAGGAGCAGCAAGCTGTGGAGGCCATGCTTAAGAATGGATCCCAGCAGCCCCCAGAGGGATGGGAGCCCCTGCCAGGAGATGTGGGCGACGGCAAGATCTGGGAGCTGCCGACGCTGGAAGAGGTGCAAGAGGAGCTCATCGACCGCCGGAGACGCAAGCTGCTGGATCAGCTCTGAGGGCCTACCTGAAGTTGCCGATACGACTTCACCAAAGCTCCGAGCATGAACGAATCGGTTGTCATACGCAGTCAGTCGAGCCAACGAGAGGGCACGCCGATGCCCGGCGACAAATTCGCTCGCCCTTGGCTTGCTGCCAGCCTCGGTTCTGGGACAACAGCCTGCAGAGCTCGCTCAATTGAAGGCCCAGGCCTCTCTTCTCAGCAGGGGCCTACTCCCCGCGACAGAGCTGAGACTGCTTCGCCTGGTTCGGCGGGCTCACGAAGTGGGCTGCACATACCGATACCCTATCGGCGAGCTGTAGTTTCAAGGCAAGGTGACGACCGCCAGTTGTGGCATATTCATCATACAAGTTGCCTGCCGTCAGCTCCCTCCAGATCCATGGGTAGAAGAGCCATATCGAGCGCCGAGGCCGTCTCGTGGCTTCGACGTCGGTCTTGCAGACAGCGGAGGCTGACCAAAAGCTCCAGCCACGCTGATTCCTCGAGCCGCGAGACCGTCCCTCTCCAAACCCAAGTACATAGGATTACGCATGCCTTAGCAACTCAGCCAAGCTAATTACCGACTTGGTTCGCAAATTTCCCAACGCCCATGTGAGGACCAAGCTCAAGCCAGACGTCGAGGTATTTGAATGGACGGAGCCATTGATTTGGTTGCCGTAGTGCGGAGCGGCGGCGCGAATCTAGCAGCAATTAGCCCGAGGGATAGTCTGTCGTCCGCCACGAGCCAAAAGGGCAAGCTAAAGTGAAACATTGTCTTCCCGACACGAGGGATGGATATGCAGGGCTTGACACATACAACGGCGCGCCATCATCGTCATATGTCCTGGCGGTTCAAACAGCTTCATGCCAAATGTCTCCTCTCTCTCTCCTTGTACGGATTACTCCGGCTTCACGACACTTTGAGTGCCTGCATTCTTTTGAACAACTCCCGTTCATTTTAACGTGGGGAAGCGTTACATCCCGACCCTCTGCAACACATTCTACTGGTCGGCTCAGCTCAGCCTGTTGCCAGATTAACATTAGACACACCAGCAACCGGTGCGAATTGGCTGCCCACCCCTGTCCACGGACCACCCTCGAAATGGAACTGGACGCAAATGCTTCCCTTGGCAGGTCCCCGGCGCCGTTAATGAAACCCCTGATCTACCAAACACCTACGCTAGCTGGAAGGTCAGCTCTTCTGCTGCAAGGTACCCGCGCAAGACGGTGGTGTCTTTGGCGGCACATTGTCTCCCCTGAAGATGAGGACGGTTGATGAAGGCCTTGGATCTTCTATTCCGTTTCCATTGCATTGCGGTCAGCAACGTTCCTGATCCTCTGGTCCTGCACAGGTGCCACGCTTTATCTCGCTGTGTTGAGAGTTGCGGGATATAACCTCATCGTCTGCAAACCCTGTTACCTTGCTCAAGTGAAGCAGCCTTTCATCGTTTGTTCCTTCGGCAAAATCGCAGTCCATGAACCCCGCGACGGAACGTTCTTATCACGATCCGCAACGCCAACCGTACCCCTGAAACGCCACCACCGGCCAGCAGCACCCAAGCAATCACCTTGCACAACCCTTCTGGTCTTCTTCATCGTCGTCTTTGTTTTTTTCTTCAAGATACCCTTTTCGGTAGCCTCAGCCGTTACACAGCAGCGCAAGAACGGAAGATCGCGACCCGACCAGCTGGAACCGACCCGTCTCGTACCAATAGCGACTTTGTCGACCCAGGCGTCCCACAGCCCCAACGCATCAGTTTCTCGCGACGCATCTTGCGCCATACCTGGCAGTAGACCGTGCAAACTCGACAGCCCAACTTACCAGGCATTGGTCCCATACAACAGCTTCAGCGCTACTGCCCGTCATGGTGTCCATTTTTGGCATCAAGTTGGGCAGCGATCGGAAGAAAGACAAGGCTCAGCAGTATGTGCGATTGCTCTTTGAGGAGCGCGTGTCCGAGCTGCTCTCAACGAAACCCAAGACTAACGCCATCTTACAGAAACAAGCAGCAGAACGAGAAGACATCACAGCTTCGAAAGGGCTCGAACAATGACAAGAGGGTAGCCCGCGAGAGCCAGTACTTTGGCAACAACTTCTCGCGGCCCAATGCCTCGGCCTCCCCAAGACCAGGGACGTCCTATTCCACCCGACGTACCACCCTCTTCCACCAGCCTTTCACATTTCCGCCCGCCAGCTCGTCCATGGTCGATCTTGCACCACCAGGGAGACGACCAAGTATTGGCAGCATCCGCCAGCACGCTTCGGATGCAGACCTCAAAGGCCAGAGAGATCACATCGAATCGCCTCTTGCGCCCCCGGCTCTCACACCACCGACAAGGCGACCCGGAACCGCAGACCGGCCAGTCAGCTCCAGGAAGAGCACCTGGATCAACCCGCTTGATGTGCATTATGTCCGAAGTCGCGATTCAACACCGGGCAACCACCCAGAAACGCCTCCTATGAACAACGAATCAGCAACAATGAGTCCTTTCAGCGATTTTGAGTTCGGCATTGGCTCGAAGAAACCAGGGTCCGCGAAGACGGAGCAGCTTGCCCATCCCGAAGGATACCCATCGCCACCAGCGTCAATCAACAGTGTCGATCCTTTGTCATCGGTCCCTTCCGTCAACCCGGATAACAGACCCTCTAGCAGCCGACGCAATGCTCCCCCAAGCGGTTTGCGACGCGTGAATACGCTTGACGAGATTGAAGGCCCGCCGACTCCAGAACGGACTGTGTCCCAGACGAGCGAAGACCAGCACTTGGCCGTCTCTGATAATGCTGGGGGCAAACCGGTGGTCCGTAATGTTCGAGCGAAGCGTGAGACACTAGCTTTCCATCAGCCACGACAGCCTAGCATGATCATGGACTTTGACGGTCTTCCCGAAAAACGGTGGGAGCGGGATGCCAACGACGAAACACAACGATCACCCCCAGTCGAAGGCTTCGAAGGCAACTTCGCGGCGTTTGACTTCGGCGAGACAGTCCGCCGTGGCAGCGTCAGTACGCTCGCCTTTGACGTGGACAAGCGCAGCACTGCCCATACGATGCACACGATCAGTAACTTCTCCGGACACCCGAGTATCGACACTATGACGAGTGCTCTGGCCGCTCAATGGCCAAGCCCACCTACAGAGAGCAATGATGCCTCGGCTTCTGGCGGACGTGAACGTACCCTCAGCGATGCTCGCTCCTTCGCCTCTCTGAACACGAAACGTGACGAGACTTCCAGACCGGCCGCTCCATCCTTGAACCTAGACAGTCCCATCATCCCTCCGGATCATTTCCGTTCAAGAGACTTCATCCCACCGCGGCCACACACTTCTGGTGGTCCTCGACCATCTACCGGTACACCTTCAGCAGCAGCTGGTGCCCATCGCGGAGGCCTTCCAGGTCTCGATCCTCCTCCACGCGGCTTCCTTGGTCGTCCTCGCGTTGGTTCTGCCTCGGGACCGAGCACTCGGGCGCCTCCCAAACCACTCCAGCTTCGACCCCTGGCGGATCGTTCTGAGGCCAGCCCTCGCAACAGCCCCTTTGGGCCTCCGCCAGACGAGGGCAACTATTTGCGCACCGAGAGCGAGACTCGCCAACCTGCATCCCCGTCTCCCTATGGGCCGACACTCGAGGGCGAGGGCAACTACATGCGAAGTGAAGGCTCCTCTCGGCGACCCCCGGAGATCCCTAGTAGCCCGTTCACCCGCTCTACACCCATCGAGGGTGATTTCCCTGTCACCAAAGGTCTTCCCCGCGGTCGTCGCCCAACTTTCCCCTCGCAACCCACCCCAACAAGCGAGGACACCACAGCTCCCTCCCCGACCGCCGACACAACCACAGCCCTCGGCCTCCCCAGCTGGATCGACCGAGCTCATGCCAGGCAGTCAGCCATGCCGGCCCCTCTCACTCCTCTTCGCAGCGGCGGCGCCGGCCTCACATCCTCCTCTCGTCCTCCTACCTCTCCCCACCGTCCCCTGCGGTCCGACGAATTCTCCTTCCCCGCCACGCCCACCACCACCACATCCACCTCCGGGGCACCCCGCCTCCCCAGCCCGACCTTCTACTCCCTCGAGAAGAGCATCTCCAGCTCCAGCGAGAACCTCGCGCGGACGTTTGTGGACTTCTCATTCGACTCGAAACCGCTCATCTCGCCTGTTCTGGGAGAGTTTGGAGGCGGCCTGGGGTCGATGGATGGCAGGGTGAGTCCGAGGAGGGTGGAGGGGAGGACGGCGCCGCCGAGGCCGAGTCCGGTGACGCTGCCGCCGTCGTCTGGGGAAGGGGTGAAGACGCCGGGGAGTGTGAGGGCGGAAGTTGCATCCACGTTTATTTGAAGCGCGAAGGAGGGGAGGGTTTCCTTTCTTTTGATATATGATGAGATTCCCTGTGGTTTTGTATATACGGTGGCTCTTGACAAAGGCGCTACGGCGATGACGGGTAGTTTCATATTAGGCAAGCGAATGGTTTCTTTCATCTTCATGTTTCATCTGGCTATACTACATGTGTGCTCGATATCGAAGAATTCCCAACGCCGTGCTCATGCTAAACACCACCTGTCGATTTGATGAATCCCCCCCCACTTCACCCCAGGAACGTGTGCAGGTTCCCACCAATATTCTTTAGATCCAACAGGAACGTATCATGGCCGAAAAGACTCATCTCCTCGCTCAACTCCATATGGGTCACGTTCCTGTTCCCACCCAGCCTCAGCGCCTCGGCCACCTCGCGCTGCTGCCACGCGGGGAAGAGGATATCGCTGGCAACGCCCATGACGAGCGTTGGGATGTCGCGGAGCGGGGAGAGGCCGTGGATGAGGTCGTCCGGTGGGCGGGAGGAGCCGGGGTGAGGAGGCGGCGATGACAGAGAAGTAGCAGCGTCGGATTGGGACTCGGGCTGCTCCTCGTAGGGTTTGGAGGGGAGGGTGAGGCTGCATGAGGGGTCGGAGGTGGGTGAGGCGGTGCCGGCTTCTAACTGACGGGTTCTTTCCGCACGGCGGGCTTGTGTGGCGATCTGGTTCTCCTTACCGAGGTCGAAGAGGTCCATGGCCTTGCTGACGTATAAGAGGCTGTTGGCATCGTACGTCAAGCATGCCTTCTCTCCAGCGTGGTCCAGATAAGTCTCGATGAGGAAGTCGGGGCACAATGCCGGTGGTTTACTCGGATCAGCCCTCCTGCGACCGAACCGTTGCTCCCATTCTGGCCCAGAGCGGTATGTGACAGTAGCGATCTCACGAGCGAGCTTCATGCCAGCGTGGGGTGGGACCTTGCCGTAGTAAAAGCCGCGGTTCCAGTTCGGATCCATCATAAGAACCTGACGCTGCGTGTGGCGCATGGCGATACTGTAAGGATGACTCCTCGCGCAGCCGCTAATAGACACGATGCGCCCAACGCGCTCAGGGAAGAGGGCACCGGCAGCGAGAGACTGCATGCCACCCATACTGGAGCCGACACTGGCGTACAGCTTGTCGATGCCTAGGCCGTCGAGGAGGCGGAACTGGGCGCGCACCATGTCGCTCATGGTGAGGATGGGGAAGCGAGTTGCGTAGCGCTCTCCATTGCCCGGGTCGATGCTACCGGGACCGGTCGAGCCGTAGCAGCCGCCGATGACATTTGTGCAGATGACGTGGTACTTATTCGTGTCGAGAGGCGCACCAGGACCGATGAACTTCTCCCACCAGCCAGGCTTCGGGTTCGCTTCCGTCGAGTGTGCATGTGACGAGGCAGACAGGCCAGTGTGTAGTAGGACGACGTTTGACTTATCGGCGTTTAGCTCTCCCCAGGTCTCATACGCAATGTTGAATTCTGGCAGTGTACCGCCCCAGTCGAGGAGAATGGGATCTTTGCAGTGGTAGTTCTCCGTAGCACCGGATGTGTATGAGGGCTCTGGGCCGCTGGAAGAGTTTGAAGCTTGGAGGGTTGCTGATCGAGTTTCCATGGCGTCGAGGCACGGGAAGGCCATGGCTGGGTTGGAGGCGGCACCAGAGCGGCTGGCAGCCGAGGATGAGAATGATCGGGCGGTGGCATGTTGAAGATGTCTTTGAGTCGTGGTGTGAGATTGTCGGAGACAGCGAGTGCTGGAGGCGAGGCGAGGATGTGAGGTAGAGGAGAGGGATCGAGCGGCATTGGAGAGGCGTTGAGCTCTCATGGTGTTGGAATTGTGCAGCTTGCGCCGCCTTAACACATCAATGCCAGTAATAAGTGATGTTTGAAGCCGCCTAAGAGTCCTGGAGATGTCAAGATCCCTGGATGCGCATTGGGAGTGGCAGCATTGAAGAATGGCAGTATGTTGGAGTGACTGGGGAAGCTTTGTAATGCCGATGGAGAGAATCGGGAATTCAGCATCTGGAGCTGAGCTGCCAGAGTCAGAAATCGGCTTTCGGGATGACGCGATTTCGGGCGGGCCCTCCTCGGCGGCGTTGGATGATGCTCCAGTGGGGGAACACCCCTAAGATGACCGGCATACCGACTGGAGAGGGGAGCTAGGGGCTGTTTTCGGGATCATGACCACCACTGATCTGGGGTGAACGTGCGCTGTGCCGGTTGGTGGGGGGTCTACTAGTACCTGACAGACCGGAGGGGCAGTTCCTATCGATACCTCCAATCGCTCACACAGTACCTAGGTACAGTCATACAGTCATGTTTAACGCAGTGCAGGTGCCTAAGTCCGAATACAAATTAGCCACTGCTTGTATCACAGGGGGTTATTAGATGTAGTTTGAAGGTAAGTTTAGCGGGGTCGGACCCTTACGTCCCTAAAAGGCAGTTGAAGGGCATCCGCATCCAGAGTCGAGTCTAGGCGATAACAAGCCAAGCTGACGTCAAGCATCGCGTCTCCCATGATTGCCTTGATTCCAGTCCACTTGATTCAGGCTTCCATCAACACTTCAACTTCAACTTGCGACTGCCTGGCACGAAAGACTCGACGGCTGTATACATAGGCATGCTCAGTACCATCCGATAACCACCATTCCACTTCGCAACCCTGCTCGACTTCCATGCTCACCCTCATCCTCTGCCTCCTCGCTGCCGTCTACATCACCGCATACATGCAGCCCATCAACCTCATCACCCGCCTTCGTGGCCTCGGTGTCGGTCCTCAACTGCCATCACCCTCAACACCTTTGCGCAGAGGCAATCCATCATCACCGTCATCCTCTTCGCAACCAGAACAGCCACAAGACGACTCATACAAGCCATCTCCCATCGACATCCTCGTCACCCGCATCCTCCTCACGAAATGCAAGAAGCTCCCCGCAGATCTCTGCGATATCATCTTCGACTACGCCGAGTACTGGGCCCACTCCACGAACGAGATCGACTACAACCTTGAGCACAAGTCCCCCCTCCGCATCGTTGGCAGAAGCCGGAAAGAAGACCACTTCCTCATCCGCTCCTTCCCCATCGGCCTCACCACCCTCAAAGACCGCGAGGATCTTGCCGACGTTCTGCAGTACGACACCAACGAGACCAAGCCCCGGCCTTTGCGCAAGGAACATCCACCAGCCTTCTTCTCCAAGCTCGCGGACTACCCGACGCCGAGGCTGGCGCATCCGGTGCGCAAGGTTGTGTTCACCACGACGAGTAGAGATCAGGGCAGTGTCGGTGTGAGGACCGGGGATAAGACATACAAAGATGGGTGGACGTGGTTTGAAGTGGGTTTGGAACGCTTTGAGGCCGACCAAGAATGTGAGTTCTTGTCGATTCATCATATCTCTTTGGTCCCTCCCACTGACAGACTTGTGCCAGGCGACGCACAATGCGTGAGCGATGCTCGGTTCAAATCCACAAAGTCGGTAGCTTCCAAACTGCCAATGTGTGCCTTACGCCCGATCTACCCAACTTTCTCTCCAGCAAACGATCCTGCCTCTACACAGACACCCTCCAAAGATGGCGAACAGAAGTACAAGTACGATCACGGTCATCTACCCGTCGACGAGAGACTCATCCAGCGCAACCAAACACGCAATCGCGAAGTCAAGACGCATGTCGTCCAGTGGTCATGGACGGACGACATTGATCCTGAGTCGGATGCGGCAGAAGATCTTGTGATTCAAGGGCGAGGCCGCGGTACGGGCGATGGCAGCTTCGTGCGGGATCTCAAGATGGGCGATGTCGTCACGGTCTGGGGCAAGGCCAAGTTCCCCGCGTGGGTCAATAACGTCGACAAGGTCAAGGTTGATGTGTACTGGGCTGTGTGATGTATGCTGTGTCGGGATGGCCCAAAGCTGGCATGGGCGTACAACGTGTTTGAGCGTGATGAGGCGAGGGGGATATTCCCGAGACCGAGATGACCAATAGCTGGCTCAAAGCATGTAGAGAGCGAAAGCTATGAGAACACGAGACATGACGACTTGATCATTCGAGTTTAAGCATTACTTTGTGTGAAGGCGTGCTCTTCGAAACCCTCCTCAGCTACTTCACTCATGGACGCAGTGGTGACGACCCAGGAGTGTCGCCGCAATCTGCGTGGGACAGGCACGAAAATGGCAAATCAAGAAAGAAAGCATGGTCAGGGTGTCTTCTTCAGTTCTAGAGGCGATCTGATCTGAGTGCAAAAGAAAAAGAACAAGAAGAGAAGAAGAACACCCTGTCTTGCGTGGTAACGTGTCGTTTAGGTTAGCGCAGCACTGCCCCACATGGAAACGCGGAGCTCAAACCAACCTGATCGTCTGCAAATTCGATGATATACGCGCCTGGGACGACGGGAGCTCAGCGATGGCCGCTTGCTAGCAAAGCACCAACTACCTATAGGTACCTACCTTCTAAGACAACATTGTACTGACGCCAGCACCTAGAAGGATCTTATTCTCACCACATCATATGTCCGAATCGATCCAACAAGGGACTTCATGTATTCTGCAAGCACAGCTAGTAGCCGGGGTCCAACGGGCGACGTTATCTCAAAGGCTCGCAACTGACGCAACGTTGTGCTCCGATTTGGTTGCTCCCGACTTATTGCAGAATAAGCTCCGAGGTTGCTAACTAACATCCGGTATGGTGTAGTGGCTAACATGGCGCGCTTTCACCGCGCAGCCCCGGGTTCAATTCCCGGTACCGGAGCACGTTATCTTTTTTTGTTCTATCTTTCCCTTCCCTTGAATACCAATGCGTTGCAAAGGTGGTCCGTTAGCAGCGTTCCTCAAGCGTAATGCTTCACAATTTAGGTTGCGTGACGAGCGTAGCTGTGTGGCTGTCGTCGAGATCATAAGATGCAGGCGTGTTTAAGGCTCTTATTTTGTGACTCTGCGGCGAGATACTGTTTTGCGAACTGGCTTGTCAAGGTGTGTCAATTCACAACGGGGTTTACCAACCGCTGGTGCTTTACTTTGTGGGAGTGCCTCTCGGTTCACCTGTGGCAATGTCGAGGAACGTCTGAGAACAGCAGACCGTGGTAAATTGTTCTGTTTCTTTACCGAGAGATATAAATCGAACAGTGCAGCGTTGCCAGGACCGATTTGAAAGTCTGACCGTGCTGTTGTAGATTTGACGTTGTTGAGGGCAGCCTTGCTGAGTGGTACGAATGCTGAAGTGCCGACTCACCAACTTTCACCTCAACACCTCCCTCACCTTGTTCACGAGAATGCTCACATTGCCAGCACGCATCTTTTGGACACGCCTGCCAAGCCAGTCTCTCAGACACTCATTCTCAGTCACTCATCGCAGCTCCTGTCGCGTCGCGTCCTTCTCCACGTCATCGACAATGGCGGCCCAGACTTCATGGCAGGGCATCACTGTTCACCGTCCCGACGGCCTCTCCGAGGACCAACTCGCCTCTTTCAAGCCCTTCTCAGTAATGTTCTTCATCCCCATATCATATTGGTTAGTATTCTGACGTTTCATAGACATGGATCACCAACCTCCAGCGCTCCCTCTCACTCCAATCCCAACCCTCTCACCCCTTCCACTCCTCCCCTTACGCCCTCCGCTCCATCACCATCCAATCCTACGACCTCTTCTCCTCCTCCCGCCTCGGCTTCCTCAAACTCACCGCTGATGTCAAAAACTCCGCCGACGAATCCCTCCCCGCTGCCGCGCTCCTCCGCGGCCCCAGCGTCGCCATGCTCGTCATCCTCGTACCTGAAGACGCGCCGGAGGAGCGGTACGTGGTTCTGACAGTTCAGCCGCGCGTACCAGCGGGGAGTCTTGCGTTTGTCGAGATCCCCGCGGGTATGGTCGACGGCGAGGGAAACTTCCAGGGCGTAGCAGCGAAAGAGATAGAGGAGGAGCTGGGGCTGGTCATCAAGGAAGACCAACTCACCTGCCTCAGCGACCTCGCCGTCCCCAGCAACAACAGCACCTCTAAAGATAACGACGAGGGTCTACCGGCGGCGATGTTCCCCAGCGCGGGAGGCTGCGATGAGCACGTGACGATCTACGCGCACGAGAGGAGGGTGCCGCGGGCGCAGCTTGAGGAGTGGACGGGGAAACTGACGGGGCTGAGGGATCATGGGGAGAAGATCACGCTGAAGCTGGTGGCTATGGGAGATTTGTGGAAAGAGGGGGCGAGGGATGCGAAGGCGTTGGCGGCGTTGGCGCTGTGGGAGGGAGCGAAGAGGGAAGGGAAGCTGTGAGTCTTTCTCTGCCTCTGTATATATGTATGCACTCGAGATGCCGTTCATGAAGGTCTCCCGATGAAGATTTGAACATGCCTCTCTACAGACGCAGCTTCTGCGCCACGGCGATACCCTCCGCGAGGTTACCGACCCTCGCATCAATGGCATACCCCTCGCCCTCTAACCTCTTACACTCCTCCCACAAATCCTTCAACTCGACCGTAAACACCTCAATAAACTCCCCCTCCTCCAACTTGGGCTTCGGATTCTTATTCTCCTCCCTCTCCATATCAATCTCGACATGCACCATCCTCAGGTTCGTATTACAGAACCCTGGGTCATTGAACATGACCATACTCGTCTCACTCGCCACGCCGACGTACCCCGTCTCCTCCCTCAGCTCCCGCACGGCAGCCTCCTCGGCCGTCTCGCCAGCGTCAACGAGGCCGGCGGGGATCTCGATGCAGATCTTGTTCAGAGGGGGGCGGTACTGTTTCTGGAGGATGATGCGGGTGGAGGAGGTGGTGCGGAGGAGGGCGAGGATGCCGACGCCGTCAATGTCGCTGGTGGCCGGGCGGGTTGGGCGCTCGGCGTGTTCCCAGGTGCGTTGGACGCCCTTGGGGTCTTTGTATGTTGTTCTAGAGGTTTAGTTGTGAGTTCATGTGATCTAGATAGACGGTAGGGATGAGATGAGTGACGCACTTGACGAGCTTGGTCCAGCGAGCTTCCTCTGAGGACTACATGAGGGTTAGTATTTGTCTCCTAGGCAGGAGAGTCGACATACCAGTGGCCCTGTAGAGATAAGCTCTGATCCTTCAGCTGACATGATTTTGGTGGATTTAGTAATGAGTAGTTGATGTGAAGTGACGCGAGAGAAAGTGAAGATAGACCAGGTCCAGGTTGAGGGTTGGAGTTGGAGTGGGAAATGTGTGTATAGGGTACGTCAGGTAGCTCGCCTGCTGAGCGTGGCAGTCAAAGTGGCTCATCAAGAGGGCAATAGGCTTCGGGATGAAGTGTTATACAAAGTCAATGGCCATTGTAGAAAGTCTAAAGTACCTCGATGCATGTTTTAGAGTCAAGATGAGTCCAGTATGCCGCTTCAGTACGGCGAATTTCGAGTCACGGAGATGTGCATAACGATTACACATGGCAAATACACATGGCGTATACAGCACTTGACGACTGTATTACACTCGTTCTATACCCAGTGATCTCCTCTGAATCACTCTTTCTGTCTAAACATATGAGAGCTTCGTAGCCCTGTTGGACGTTGAAAAGTGTACACTTGAAGGCGAGACCCTCAAACAGCAAACCACCCAGTCACTGATTGGGAGCAACTCCAAGGATGGTGTTACCTTGCATTGATCATTCGTCTAATTATTTATTTTTAGTATACAGGGTTGGAATGGTGACAAAGTCTACATCTCCCGTTGCACACCCTCAGATGAGCGCAAGGTCGAAATCCCAACCCAAGTCTCCCAGAAGATCAGGTGGCAACTGTATTAGCCAGTCATCCGGGACCATCTCAGCTCCATAGCCCGCGTCTGCTTCTTGAGTGTCCGCCAACCCGAGTCGAGTCTGTAATGACACACCAGTTGATGGCTCTGATGACACAGCTTGCACTTCTCCCGTAGACCCAGCGGCGGCAGGACGGTCCCTGTGATGGCGTGGCTTCACGTACTCGTCGATACGCGCGACCATGTTCCTCAGCTTCTCGCTGGCACCCGCAGCATGCTGGATAGGCTCCATCTTGTCCAGCATCTGGCCCATGTCCAGTATGATGGACCGCACGCGGCTGTAATCTGACTCGCTGAGCGGCTCCTCCAGTACAGAGCCCAGGATAACGCCAATACCACTGAGATGGTGCAGAAGCGGCGCGGATATGGCGAGCGAGTATGCCACGGGTGTCTTGACCAAAGCGTCGACCACGTCGCCAGCCACACGGCAGCGGTGTTCGATCGACGTATCGCCCGCCACACAGAGGACTATCCGCAGCAGCTGCACACTGCCCAGTATGTTGGCGGCCTGGAAGCTGACCCTATCCTTGACAATGTCACCAGTGAACTCGGGGATCTCTCTGAAGCAGGGCGGCAGCCTCTTGTACATCTGCAGCACGGTATCCTGAACGGTAGCTTCGGTAAGAGTCGAGCCCTCCTGGAAAATATCGTGCAGGACGGATCGGCTTATTTGCTTGCTTGGTCGCACGTTGCGGAACTTGCTTAGAGCATGTTCGAGAACACGATACACGTCGGTGATGAAGTTCCATCCAGACAGCCAACAGTCGGACTGGACCTGCAGAGATGGCCGTTTCCTGAACGAGGATTGGACAGAAGCATCGACTGGATCAGGCAGACTAGCCTCGTCCGTGATAAGTTCGTCATCAATTTCGGCTGGATACAGGACGTTGCATTGCTCTTCCCGGGAGACCACGACGCGGTTGCACACTGACGAGGTGAAGATATCCAATGTGTATATAGACCAGAACTGTTCTCAGATATCAGTCGTCTCAATCATGGATAAAGCGATCATGGAATCAGGGATGCATCCTGTGAGAAGGAGCCCAGATGCTTGATACTTACAAGTCGGCGCCTCTCTTCCCTTTCTACGACCCCAATGCCTGATGGCCAATTCGCCTCATCGTGCAGTCCGTCCACCGCCACTAACGTCTGATACGTCCCCAGCTGCCACCTCATCTCTCGCAAATCTCCATTCTGAATCGCCGCAATAGCAAGGATAGCTCGCGCCCTCAGCACGTTCAGGCTGGCGACCATGTCGAGGCTTGCGACCTGTCTCCTCGCCTCCGCGTAGAACACCTCTGGCCTCGGCTCCCGCAGCCGTTCAACATCCCATTTTGGGTTTGTTACGGAGCCATCCCTGACGCGGCTACTGACGAGGGCGCAGACGGCCATGGTGGCGGCGTAGAGCTCCCTATCGGTCATGTACTGGGCGCGAGAGATGCGGTGCAACCAGGACGGTCTGTGAAAGAAGGGGAAGATGGGGTAGACGATCTCAAAGTACAGCTCGGACAGATCCATGATGACTTCCTGGCTGGCGATGCACGAGGTGACAGTGTGGGATGAGATGCTTTGGACTTTGGGTACGTGGAGTGGTTCACGGTGGCCTTGGGTCGTCGTCGTCGTCTTGGGACTAGCTGGCATCGCAGAGAGGCGGCGATCTCGTGAAGTGGAAGCAGCGACATGTTGACCGCGAGGCTTTGCGCCTCTCTTCCTTGGACGGCGATGGTAGGTGCATGTCTGGCCAAAGTGACGGCAGCTCCGGCAGGTGGTGTCGTTGAGGAGAGGCTCGCACTTGATGCTGCGAGCGTGGCAGTAGTCGCAGGCTTGGGTGACGCGCCGTAGCTTTGATCTGGCGACTGGCTTCTGACTATCGCGAGATGCCTCCATGTGTTTGCGATGGTGTAGAGGTGTGGCGCTGGCTTTGTTGACGAAGTGATGCAGGTTGGAGGTTGCAAGTTGGATCACGGCGGGTTGAAGCATCCGTTGGCGCCTCACGTGCCCAGTTACATAACGTGATTCACTTACAGCACGCCTACAGAGGCATCGAATGTGTCTCTCTTTTGGCAGCAATGGTTTGTATATGACACTATGATCTATTTAATGATATTTCTGGATGGACGTCTGGTTTGATTGTAGACACCCATTTGCCCGCATGAATACCACCTCTCTTCGCTGATGTCCTGCATATCGTCTTGAGTACTTGATGCTTGAATGCCACTCAGAGCCACGACTCTTGACTGTTACAAAATAATGCCTAAGATTATTCGCTTCTCAAGCTTCTTCAGTAGCATCACCCCCATTTGTTGTTAAACAATCGCCCGTTGACCACATTCTGCAACGTCTTCACAGGCCCCAACCTCTCCCCATCCCTTCCAAACCTCATCGTCCTACTCATCAAATCTCTGAAATTTCTCCCTGGCGACACTTTCCCCAGTATCTGCGTCTCATCCGTCTCCACACGATCCGGAACCAGCACCGGCCTCCCGACGACCGCTTCCATCCCCTGCCACGCGAACGTCACCGCCTCCTTCGCGTCCCCTGGGATACCCGCTTCCTCCATCATATAGATTCTCATCGATGGGTAGCTTTCCTGGATGAAATCTACAATATTGGGGTTTCGGGACCCACCGCCACAGAGGAACAGCTCATCAATGGCCTGGGAGGGCGCGAATCTCTTGTAGTGGTCGACGATGGACTGCGCTGTGATGCGAGTTATCGTGGCCACGACATCGTCGGGCGACCAACCCTTCTTCTCGGCTTTGGCAATCAGCTCAAACGCGAGGGTATCTCGGAAATCCTCCCGTCCCGTCGTCTTTGGAATGTCTCGCGCAAAGTACTTATGCGTGCTCAAGAACTCATCCACCAGCTCCTGATCGACCGTCCCACGCTTCCCCATCTCCCCGTCCTTGTCATACTCGCGCTCGCCATTCGTAAAGTACCGGACGGCAGCGTCAATGTAAATGTTTCCCGGGCCCGTATCAAAGTCGAAGCACTTGTCGACGCCACCGTCTCGGTCTGACGGGATGAAACACACGTTGCCAATGCCGCCGATGTTCTGGCATGCTCGGAGCTTTGTTGGGTGGTGAAGCAGTAGGGCGTCGAAGAACGCGACAAGCGGTGCACCCTGCCGTCCCACGGCTACCTCACTGATGCGGAAATCCGTGACTGTGGTGATCCCCGTGCGAGCTGCTATGATAGCCCCTTCTCCCATGCTCAGCGTCGATCGGACTTGCGATGGCGTAGGGTTGGGTATGTGCCATATAGTCTGGCCGTGCGACCCGATGACATCTACTTGACTGTTCTTAATGCTGTTCGCCTCAAGAAACTTGTTCGCTGCCGAGGCAAATGTCTCCCCAAGTATCACACCGACTTCTGCCACTTCTTCGGGCGAGGTGCGATTATGGAGGATCATGTCCATAACACGAGTCTTGATCTTGGGGTCCAGCGGTGTCTCTCCGTAGCAGAGGAGCTCCATGACCACAGGATCGCTGGGAGACTTCTGACTGAAGCGGCAGAGAGCACAGTCAATTCCATCCTGCCGTGAAGTATTAGCAACAGCAAGCATCTTTACGATTGAGGGACTGCAGGGGGGAGACCAACCATCGAAGTACCACTATTCAGGCCCAAGACTGTCAAGTCTAGAGGCAAGGGTCTTGCGCTCTTTGACCATGATGATCCCATCGTGTTCCTGTTACTGTCACCTCTTCAATGAGACAGTGTCGTCAAACGCCTTACATCCAATTGGGTGTATGGGACGTTGGCTTTGGACTACCAGAAGCTCTCTGCTTG
The DNA here is from genome assembly GCA_023628655.1 of Sarocladiaceae sp. R1802. Classification (NCBI taxonomy): domain Eukaryota; kingdom Fungi; phylum Ascomycota; class Sordariomycetes; order Hypocreales; family Sarocladiaceae; species Sarocladiaceae sp. R1802. Next base: position 144,483 of record JAMAKF010000003.1, read on the forward strand.
TGGCGTAAACGCATAGACAGACAGGTCCCCTGGTTCGTGATCTTGAACAAGAGTCTTATCTACAGAACTAATTCCAGGTCCTTTTATCTTAGCTTTCGGTAAATGGCGAAGATTACTACTTCTACCGCCTGGTGGAACACAAAATGCGAGAGTAGAAGGTCCCGAGGCTGTATAGAGAGTTCTGCCTTTTAAGCGGCGACCCCAGGCGATCGCTGGCGTACGTACCGTTCTATGTAACATAACATTCTCGGTTCGGATAAGAGACCCCCGGTTGTAGATCCCAGGGGATAGATAGAGCTGATGTTATCTCACTCTCGCCCCGCTGACAGTCTAAGTATCAGCCTAGCTCGAGTAGCTGAGATGGCCATCTGCCTTTCTGCCTTTTAAGCGACGACTGTCTCCTCTCGCCAACCAGCTACCAGCACAAGCGTAGATACCCCATGATCTCGGCTAATTTAATTTGACCCCTGCTTAAAAGGCACTATTCAACAGATATCCTCCCCAAAGCTTTATCGTTCGTGGAGTCAAGGAGTCAACCCCGATATCTCCTGTCTGCAAGCATCCTAGATATGGCAACTACACGTGTGCATATCTGGGGTACTGGGTCCAGCTAGACACCATTTCCCGAGGTTGCACATTTAAACCGACAAGGTGCCGCCTGGGGAACCCTTGGGTCACTGGCCAAAGTATCACGGCCTTGCCTTGTTTTGAGACCTGAGACTCAGCAGTATCAGCACTTCGACATGTACAGCAACTCTGACAGTCACGACGCCGAGAAGGGTGCTCCGGGGTCCGCCGTAAGCAACGACACATCAGGCCATGGCTCGGTGCTTGCTCACGACTCCAACGCGGAGGTCCTGGCTCTTACGGACATTGATCCTGCTCTAAGCCAGAAGATGCACCTAGTCAACAATGTGAGTCGTCTGTATGAGGATGAAGCTGCCTTTGTGTATTCCGCAGCTAATCACTTCAAATCAGGCATTGGATGAGATAGGTTGGACGACGTACCACTGGAAGCTCTTCTTCCTCGCCGGATTTGGGTACGTCTCACAATCCTAGCAATATTAGAGTCCGTGTTCCTACTGCAGGTCAGCTAACGGCACATCAAAGATACGCCGTAGACGCTCTACAAGTCAGCCTCCAAGGCATCATCGCCGTCCAAGCCGTCATTGAGTTCCAGCCCTCCTACGACAAGGGCCTCACCATAGCCCTCTACCTCGGCATGCTCGTCGGCGCTGTCTTCTGGGGACTCTTTGCCGACGTCATCGGCCGCAAGATCGCCTTCAACATCTCCCTCTTCATCTGCGCCATCTTCACCATCATCGCCGGCGCGTCGCCCAGCTGGGAGTCACTGGGTTTCTTCATCGCCGCGGGGGCTTTTGGCGCGGGCGGTAACTTGATCCTCGACACGACCGTCTTCATTGAGTATCTGCCGTCGGATAAGCAGTGGCTTGTCAGCCTGTTGCCCTGCTGGTTTGGTGTTGGTTGCACGATCGCTGGGCTGGTAGCGTGGGCCTTTATGCGTAAGACTCTCACCGACTCATCCAAGCATCTCACAGTCCTCTTACTGTACAAGTTACTGACAGTCTCTCGATTCTCCAGCCAACTTCTCTTGCGCAGATGCCAGTAACTGCACTCCAGACAACAACAGTGGCTGGCGGTATCTCCTGTACACCATGGGCGCCTTCATCTTCCTTCTCAGCATCCTGCGCGTCACCGTCATCCGCCTTCGCGAGACGCCCAAGTTCCTACTCGGACAAGGCAAAGATTCTGAAGTTGTTGGCCTGTTTCAAGAACTCGCCGTCCGCTACGGTAGGCCCTGCTCTCTTACTATTGAGACCCTTGAAGCCTGCGGCACCGTTTCTTCCGCGCACGGCAACAGCAAGTTCTCCACGGCCGAGTTCGTCGTCCATTTCCGCTCCCTCTTCCTCACAAAGCGCGTTGGCGTCACGACGGTCCTCCTCTGGACTTCCTGGTTCATCGTCGGCCTCGCCTATCCCCTCTTCATCGTCTTCCTGCCGTACTACCTCGCCAGCCGGGGCATCGAGTTCGGCGCACCGAGCACGTACGAGACATGGCGAAACTACGCGCTCGTCCAAGTATCGAGCATCTTCGGTCCCATCGTGGGCGCCAACATGGCCAACACGCGCTGGTTCAAGCGGCGCTACACCATGGTCTTCGGGGCGCTCGTCACCATGGCCATCTTCTTCGGGTACTCCCAGGTGTCTTCGCAGGCGGGCAATATCGCCTACAGCTGCACCATCTCGTTCGCGCTGCAAATCTATTACGGTGTCTTGTACGGTTACACATCGGAGGTTCTGCCGGCGGCGCATCGGGCGACGGGTAACGGGATTGCTGTTGCATTCTGTCGGCTGGCGGGCATCTTATCTGCGGTCGTTGTGACGTACGCAAGTCCAGATACCACGGCGCCTGTGTTTGTTTGCGCCGCTCTATTTGGGGCTTTGGCAATTTGCGCGTTCTTGTTTCCCTTCGAGCCATACGGGAAGCGTGCCTCCTAGGCGATGCTATATGCTATACGAAGAGTGAATATATGGGGTCTAGGTAGCGTCATTCTGACAGGATATGTTTGCTGTCTAAATTAAAGTAAAGATGTAGCCTCGAGTCTTGCGGCACAACGACATGAGCTGGGCTCTTGTGCTTGTGTCATAGTCGCTTAGCTGTAGAAGGTCCTTGTGACGAAGAGACGCATCAAACCCTCGGTCGGGTGTTTTTGATGCTTCGGTCCCGGGCCGGAGGAGGAGACTCGGAAGGCGACCGAAAAGCCCCACATGCTCCCGAAGACCGGCCCCGGCTACCTGGATTCGATCATATGAGAGACTGCTATAGATCTGATCATGGCGAATATACTCGTGCACTCTGGCTTGTTTGGGTCCGGCCCGTCCTATCTCCAGGAACTTTTGCAGGTATCGTATCCAGCGGCACAGGTACCCGTTCACTACGAGCTGCAGCCGCCGGTCCCCCAACGCTACTGCGATCCTACGTACCCCTCCCCCCCTCACCCTCCCCTCCAATCCGATTCCCCTGCCCCAGCCTCTCTCTCTTTCGTGGCGTTCGTGCAGATTGATAAGGAACGACCCTCCATTCATCTTCCAGCCCGAATCCACAGAGTCGACTTATCTTTGTCCATCTCTTGGCCTACTTTACGAGCGCCAAGTATCGCGACATCGACATCATGGTCCGGTCAATTCACTTGCTAGCTGCAGCCATTGCTGGCGCTACAGCAGCTCAGGTCTCCGACTTCGACTGGTCTGCAATCACTCCATCAGCTTCTCTCAATTACACATCTTGCTACGATGGGTTCAAGTGCGCTCGTCTTGAAGTCCCCCTCGACTGGCTGAACACCACCAACCCTGCCCGCGTCACCCTCGCCGTCATCGCCTTCCCCGCTGTTGTCTCAGACGACGACCCGAAATTCGGCGGCACCATCTTCACCAACCCCGGCGGGCCAAGCGGCTCGGGCGTCGGGTTCCTTTTGCGCAACGCGGGATCCTTGCAGGGGACGGCGGACAGTGACGAAAAGAAGTTCGAGATCCTCTCGTTCGATCCGCGTGGCGTGGGGGAGACGCTGCCACGTTCAGATTGCTGGGAGAATGAGTACTCGAGACAGTCGTACAGCACGGAGGAGGTGGCCATGGGTTCGCCCGACGAGCTGCACAACCCTGGGCGCATCTTTGCTAGATCAAAGGGATTTGGAAAGCTTTGCGAGCAGAACGATGGCGGTGAAAACGACATTCGCAAATTCATGTCGACGAGCAGCGTGGCGCGGGATATGGTCGAGATGGCCGACAAGATTGACGAGCTGAGGCATCCTGCTGAGGCAGACCGTCAAGATGAAGGACAGCTTGAGCTGCGGTCTGAGAAGAAGGATGTGCCGCGTGTCAATTACTGGGGCTTCTCGTACGGAAGCGTCCTGGGTAACTACTTTGCCTCCATGTTCCCAGAGCGCATTGGACATGTTGCTCTCGAGGCTGTTTGCGACGTTCACGACTATCAGAACGGGGTACGTACATTTCTTGAACTCCCCCCCCCTACTACTTCAAACCAGCTCGAGCCTTGGAAGACTAACAATTACAGACCTGGTCTCGCAACCTTCAGGACACGCCGCACACTTACGCCCACCTCTTCGATACCTGCTACGCCGCCCGCGACAAGTGCGCCCTCTACACGCCCTCCGACACCAGCCCATCCTCCATCCGCGAGCGCTTCGAGTCCTGGCTCGATGACCTCGAGGCCTCGCCCTCCTTCTTCGTCGGCACCTCAGCCGTCCACGACATCAACCGCTGGAACGTCCTCCTCGCCATCATCCGGCCCCTCTACGCCCCGATGGCCATGTTCCCAAAAACAGCCGAGATCCTCGCTGAAGCCATGAACGGCAATTTCTCGGGAATCCTAGAGGCCGCTCTTGTTGATGGATTCAGTGAAGAGTGCCCCCTCAAGATCCCGAGCGACTACACGTGGAGCCGCGATGCGCAAGCTGCCATTGCATGCGGCGACGCAGTCGACCAAAGTGATCTGACCGTTCCGGATTTCAAAGACTACATTGACCTCCTCAAAGGCCAGGACCGCCACGTCGGCCCGTTCTGGTCGCTCATCCGCGGCAACTGTCTCGGCTGGCGGTACCGTCCCAAGTACGCCTTCTCCGGACCGTGGACCACACCGGCGCACGACCCTCGCGGCGTTCCCGGCAAGCCTCTCGCACCTTTACTATTCGTCTCGAGCAAATACGACCCCGTGACGCCGCTCAGAAACGCATTCGCCATGTCAAAGTTCCACCCCGGCTCGGGCGTATTGGTGCAGGATAACGTGGGGCATGGAACGCTCGGCACACCGGGCAAGTGTCGCGATGAGGCGATCAAGAGATTCTTCGCAAAGGGGGAAGTGCCTGATGGTGAGCTGAGGTGCGAAGCGGATTGTACGCCGTTCCAGGAGTGCGAGGGGGCAGATGTGAAGGTGTTGGGGGTAGAGGGATTCTCGCAGAGGCGGAGGGCACCCTTGGAGGTGATGTGGTGATTCCAATGCTGTTTGTCTGTCCCTTATTGTAGCGTTGAATGTACACGTGTCTTTGTATTTTTTGATATTCATACATCAATCGTGATAGTAAATCATGTCGCCACGATGGTGCATTGCAACTTGGTCGAAGCCGGATCTCAGCTCGAGCACCCAGCCTTGACTCACTGTAGAAGGGCCGGCAGAGACGCACCATACGAAGCTGCTTCGATCCAGGTATACGACTTGGCTGGGTAAAGACAGCCTGAATGTGAGCTTATCATCACACGGCTGACGTATTCTTTGTAGTTGTGCACAACTGGCGACAAGGGCTCTGTATGAGTGGCTCCAAGTGCGTCCTCGTCGATTCCCGGCAAGTCCAAGATGCTGCAATGCGCAGATACTCCATCCAGATAGACTGCGTCCTGCAAAAGTCACCAATTGCTTACGTCTTTGATACCAAACCGATCGACTTGTTTCCATGTCCACTGTTTACCCAGGCATGGCATCAGAGAAGGGTGGAAACACCTCCGAGGCTACAGCCCGTGGTACCGCAACCAGACAACAAGGCCAAGATTCCACCTCCCAAAGGTCGATCATGACATCCTTTACTGCCCTGGGTGTCGATCCACCTACTGTCGAAGACACGGTTCGTGAGACTGTCTCAGCGACTGGGGAGCAACCGGCTGTCACGACCGCCAACAACCTTAACCCGACTCTATGGAGGTGGATCAGCGGGAGCTGGGCCAAGAGAGGCTGATACGAGTACGACTTGTAGCGAATACCTTAACTACACCGTATGTAATCCAATAACCCCGTCTGGTCACCCCTGGGAGAGACCATGCATACTTCTGTCGCAAACCGCCGAGAGTGTGACGGCAGACTGGCTGCTGCTCTATCCCTGCCAAGTAACGTCAACACGGTGCCAATGCCACCCACTACAAGACTAACACCATGACCATCATAAACCAGTGCAACTGCCAGTTCGGGATCGAGCCGAGCCTAGGATAACTCTGACCTGATGCTGGACATGAGGTCAGCCCAACAACCGGAGCGCCGTCAATGTCTCCAAGTTCGTCTTAGTGCTCACCCAGCAGCTATGCCTGTCCTCTGAACTATTTTATCCGTGATTACTGGACCCGGCCTGAGATAAAGTCCCCGATGTGTTCACTGACTTTGAATGATACAGCTCAAAATAAACCGCCTCGACCCCGACCCAAGTAAAGAGGCATATCGCGCACGAATGCACATCAACGCCTGTCAAACATCAATCTCGCAACAGCATAGCTTCAATCCTGTCTACTAAACAAAGCCTGTATAGAGCCTTGCCATATATTCGATTCCGTTTGATCATCATGGGCCTGATTGAGACCATCGGTAGCTCGGTCGGCCTCGGCGTCGCAGGTGTCACTGCTCTGGTCTCCTTTGTGGCATGGACTCTCTCAAAACACGACCCTCGCGAGCCACCGTTGGTATCACCAGGCATTCCTCTCATCGGTCATATGATCGGCATGGGCCGTGAGACTTTCAACTACCTCGTCAATCTCAGGTAAGCTCTCATTGCCGTTCGAAGAAGAATATCCTCATCCACCCCCAACACCTGGCACCTAACACCTAACACCCTCCAGCAAGAGCGTCCCCCATCCCATCTTCACCATTGCCATCCCTGGCCAGAAGTTCTACATTGTCACCGACCCAGACCTCATCCAGAAGATCCAGAAACAGCACCAGGTCATTGCCTTCACCCCCCTCGTCAACACCTTCGCAGCACGCGCAGCAAATGTCACTGAGCGCTCTATGCGCATCATCCAGCAAGACAACTTCGCAATGACTCACGTAACAAACGACGTCCTCGTGCATGGTCTCAAGCCCGGAGACAATTTTGATACCATGAACCGCATCATGCTCAACCAGATCAACGACTTGATGCTGAAGCTCGAGCCCGCCGAGGGAGAGACGAGGACTTTCTTCTTCAATGAGTGGCTCAAGGAGAGTCTCACGACCGCCACGACGCGCGCACTCTACGGCCCCAAGAACCCCTACGATGACCAAAAAATAGTAGATGCTTTTTGGTAAGTCAGAACCCAACTCTATGCTATACTGCTCCCCCGATGATTTTCCGCCCGGCAAGACTCACAAGGCCACTCGTGCGCGCAACGCAGGCAATATGAGAAGGGGCTCGTAACCCTCATGATTGGCATCCTCCCGTCCATCACCGCCAAGAAGCCCGCCGAGGCTCGCGACAAGATCGCCGCGGCCTTTCAGCGCTACTACGAGGACGGCGGGCTCGAGACAGCGTCCACCATTGCGCAGGGCAGGTACCGCCTCACTTCTGAACACGATGTCCCGGTCTCGGAAATCGCAAAGATGGAGGTCGGCATGGCCGTCGCCGTGCTTCTCAACACAAGTCCCGTCACGTTCTGGCTCCTTCTCCTGATCCACCGCTATGCCGGCCTGAGGGATGAGATCCGGAACGAGGTAGACGGCTGCATCGAGACGTCTGTCCAGGACGGCATCACCGTCAAGACCATCGACATCCTCCAACTCAAGGCCAGCTGCCCTCTTCTCCTCTCCGCATACCAAGAGACGCTGCGCTACTCCGCCATCGGCACGCCTGTCCGGCAGGTCACGCAGGACACATTCATCGACCAGTACCTCCTCAAGAAGGGCGCCATGGTGCAAATGCCCACGCGTGCCATCCACCAAGACCCCTCCATCTACGGCCCAACAGCCACCTCTTTCTCACCTCGTCGCTACCTCCCCTCCGAGAAGCACAAGCGTCCCAGAGACCACTGTTTCCGATCGTTTGGTGGCGGCAAGCACCTCTGTCCAGGGCGGCACTTTGCGACGAACGAGGTCTTGGCTACGACGGCCATGTTCATCGCGAGGTTCGATATGGAGCCGGTGAGTGGCAAGTGGGAGCTGCCGACGATTGAGAACTCCGGATCGGCGGGCCAGATTATGGAGCCGGATGAGGATGTGGAGGTCAAGGTGAGGACGAGGAGCGGGTTTGAAGGGGTCAAGTGGGAGTTGAGGCTTAAAACGGCGGATAGGATCTTTGCGATCGTCACAGAGGATGTTCATGAGCAGGCATGAGTTCAATCTGATAGACCTGCATTAGTGTACTTCATTCAGATACTAGGGGCCAGTCTGTCTCAACTAGAGAATTGCAGGCTGAGACTGCGCAACCTACCAGCATCATCAAGGCCAGCACAGCTTCGGAACCAGCCCTCATGCAAGTATGTCATGATCCCCGAAGCACAAAATAGCACAAGACTCTAATTGTCAACATGAGCAGTTATCTAGCCCTGTATGGCTCTTCCGAATAAGCAATCCTGACTCCAACAGCCAAATGGCATACATGGTACAGACAGGTCACCAAATATGCTCGCCCCATCTAGGTGCTGTGTACCCCTTCTCCCCTCAAATTGCATACTGATGATTCAAATCGTGCCAAAGAAGGCATCAATCACCTCCTCAAATTCGCTCTCGGGAACAATCGCCCCGAAACTGCACCGCGTCAGCAACACACTCACCACTGTCAAGGATGCCAGAACTCACTGTTGACAATCCACAAGCGGCAGAAGAAGATCTTTGAGCCTCCCCAAATCCTGCGTCGTCACTAGAGGGAACTTCTCATGCCGCTGCACAAAGTGCCATATCTGCACCGGCGTCACCTCCCCGTACAGCCCCAGCCTCTGCGACGTCCTCAGCAGATGCTCGAGCTCTACGGGAGACGCCGACCACTCCGCCTCCTGCGGGAACCCTGCCTTATTCGGGTCAACCTCGAAATTCGGCGACCTAGCAATCAGCGGCGTTGAGAGCATGGTCGCATGTCCCGTGGGGTTCATCCTTGTCAGGCTGGCACTGGGCGTGGGGAAGTGGTAGAGACACGGCTGCTCGAGGGCCAGGATGAAGTTTGTTGCGACATGCACCACCTCCTCGCCTAATTGTTCGACTGCCGTGGTAGAAGCCTCGCTGCTCGAGTAGGTGACCTCGAGAGTCTGGTGCGGGAACGGGCCTCCGACTACATTCACCCGCGCTGCGTCTTGATGGTGGCACTGGCTGTCGGGGAAGCAACCCGGTGGGAAGGGAACCCCTTGGCACAGCATTGCCTCCTGAAGACGACGTATCATCTCCTGGCCAGCTTTGGCTTCTGCGAGCGGTACACGATTAGTTTTCTTTCTTTTTTTTTTTCCTTTTTTTCTCTGTCTCTCTGTCTTTTCTTCACACAAGCAATAAATGGCATGCTCACCAACCTTCAGCCAGAGCTGCATTCCGCTTGCGAAGCTCTTCAATCTCATTCTCGAGTGATCTGACGTAGGCTGCCTTTCTCTCTCGATGTGTACTACTTTTAATGTCAGCCGCCGCAGCGTGTGCCTGGCTAAGGTAGGTAGAAAGTGTGGGTTGACTTACATCTGTGCCTTGCGGACCTGCTGCCGTCGGCGCTCGTAGGAATCGAGTTTGGTCTCCATTGCACGATTGATCGAGTCAACAGACTTGAACCTTGAATATGAATCACATACCACGAAGTCTGGGCTGCTTTGGAATCTTCAGCCCCAAGTCATCAGATGAGCGACCTCCAAGTCCCAATTCAACATATTTATTCTCCTCCGAAAAAGGCGGAACTCACGCCCTATGCGCCTCGACGACATGTCTGTTTTAGCCCCCCTCCCAGTCCTGACCGGCTATCAGGCCCAATTGGGCCAAATAGTCATCATGGCTGTCGGACAATGTACCCTGAATGGCCATCATCCAGTGTCAGTGGCTGGAACCCAACAACTGCGCCGCGCGGAACTGCTTATCTTGATTCGCTCCTAGTATCTCCAGAGGGGTCGCTATGCCGTGCCATTGGCCGCTTAGTGAGAATCGCCCAGTCTCTCGGCAGACCTAATCGCTCATGTAATCGATCTATATTCGGGATCCGTGGCGTCGGTCGGCCGTGAGACCTCCGTGCCCCGAGTCCAGGTCCCCGGTACCGTCCACCCACTTCCCACCCTGTCTAGTAGTCGATTGTCGATTGCCATGCCTGCAAGAGGCTAAAGAGGGGGGCCAAAAGGCTGAGTCGGGTCTAACTGACTTTAACACCTATTTTCGATTCCCCGCTATCGGTCATCGGCGGCCTGTCATCCGATTTATCGCAACTTATTAGCACCGTCCCTAACTATGACCCTTGCCAGGTTCTATTGAGAGCCTCAGAACGGAGATTTTTGAAATCTCGGCGTCCAATTTAGGCAATCACACCCAAATACGTCACTCGGCAGTCCCTTTCTTCCTCCTCTTCTCCTGCCTCTCTCTTCCCCTATGTCCACGTCTAAATTCAGAACTCATTGCTCAACAGCTAGGTGCAACACACGATCAAGGATGCTCCCATCAACTGATATCCACTTAAGGTGGCTTCAAGCCCCTACATTGATCGCGCAATGATTCAGACACTGCTGTTCACACCGCACTGCAATGTGACAGTGATGCCTTAGATTTATCTACTAGCAACCAAACTACTCTTCTGAACGTACATCGTCTACCCAATAACGCCATTCGCTATCGCAATTCATGGTCCATATAACCTGCCATTGCATTCGTTTCCTCATGTCGAGGTATGATCACGACGCACTGTCAGTCAAGCGGTATCACGTCGTCAAGAGCCACCCATGATGAATGGCCGCGCACCATAGTCCCCTTAAAACTGTAGTAATATATCTCCACATTCTCAGAGATGAATCGGTGTCACCTAAAGGCTGTCGGCACTGCGTAGAGACTGGGCTTCTTAAGATGAACATGCGTCAGCCAGACTCTTGCTCTCAACCACAGCACGGGTGTGCACGAGTCCGGGGTGTTCATGTAGGTGAAGCGACACCAATTTTCGTCTATCAGATCTCCCTGTACAATGCAGGATCCCTCTCTTTAGGCTCGTTCGTCGTATGTCAAGCCCCGTCTCTGTGTAACTTACCCAAGCATTGTCTCCCAATCATTTCAGTTAGCAAACACATCTTGTCGACTCGCGAATAGCCTCATCTCATCAGGCCGGCATATCGCCATGTTCAAATCAACTAAACCACCTTTGAGGCACAATCACAGCTGAGTATCCCTAACTGTTCTCTACAAGTAGCAAATGCTCTCGTCATTCTTCAAGATTCTCCCCGATCTTCCCAGAGCTTACCCCGAACACCTCGAATTACTTTCCTACTTTATCAGTCTACAAGAAACTACCATATCTCTACCTACCACCACCATCCCACAGCATATACCATGGGCGATGGTCAGAGTACCACAGTCCGCACATACCCGTGCAAGTACGCAGACAAAGGCTGCAAGGACACAACAAGCAAACGCGGATCAGCGTGCACAAAATGCAAGGCTCGAGACCAGGCTGTCGAGAACCGGAAGAAGTACAAACACTATAAGTAGATGGTCCAGTTGGTTTCTCTTGTGACTCTCGCTCCATGAGCTATCGTGTTACTTGGAGTTGTGGTTGCAAGACGACGTTGGCGTGAAACCCTGCAAAATCTAGAGCTTCACACAGACACGACGATCGTAAGGATGGATTACATATTCGCATGACGCGTTTGTCATGCCTCTTTTCAACTCAATGAATGGGAGAGTGTCATGAAAATATGTTCTAAAGAGGCATATACTCCCCTACCCCTCGTACCTTCAATACTTCCGTAAAAGTCATCGCAGCATGACCAGCTTTCGATGACGGCACAAGAACCTTATGTTCTACCAGATTGCTACATACTTCGTTCAAAGTTGTTATGACTTTGTCTATGACACCATGCATGAGTTTGACATTTTTCTACTATCGTGATAAGCCAGCTGTCTTACATTGAGAGGTGGTTGTAAATTACTGACAGCATGCCATCGACTGAGAGTCCGTGCATCATGGACATGATATGGGACAAACATACATCCAAAATACTCTGTCTCGCCAGTCTTGCACTCTGTTCTACTGATAAAGTCGTGGCTCCGCATGATTCGAGGACTCGACCCGTTAATTTCAGTAATATCAAGGACGTAGCATGGGCTCTCAAAATTACGACGAGTCTCCCCAAGGCTGAATCACATTTGGGCATCCAAAGATCTCGCAGTGCATCAAGCATTATCTGTTCGCATACATAATCATCACAGGGTTCATCCCATTGCATCCGCACGTAAACTTCATGCACAACGCAACTGTCCCAGAACGTTTATAAAACGCTTAGCTCGCATCCCCAAAACACGATGTCTTTCCCTTTTCCCACAGCATCGTCCAGGTTCAAGAGACATCGTAAGGCCATACAGCACGATACCCTCTTCTCATTATTATAGGTAAACAGCGCTTTTACCCCCATCCTCACAATGAGCCCTCCTCGCTTTTCTCCAGCTATTCCTCCCCCAGCAAAGCCGGATCCCCACCGGTATTTATGCAAGTATCACGAAAGCAAGGGCTGTAACAACACGGTCTTTGTTCAGATGGGAGTCTGCAATTCATGCATTTCTAAAGGGCGAGCTTGAATGTGCGTCTGAATGCACGAGGGCGTGACAGCTTGGAGTGTTACAGGGTAGCTCTTTCTCACTGGCCGGGCGACGGGAGGCACCTCCAGGCTCGACATGGTCTTCAGTATTTGGGTCTATGAACTGGCGACTACTGTTGGTCTCGGGAATTTGTAGCATGAAGTATTCCAATGAAAGTCTGCCTGGAATCTCGAAAGGGTCCATGGCGGCCTGTCGTGACACTAATGATGGATGGTCATCGGTTCCCCAGAGAGCCGTCCTCTCGAAGCCGATCGTACCGGGCAATGACGAGCATCTACATAGGTAAGGTATGCATGTGAGACCAACCCCCAGGGACCTAGTGAACAGCCTGAATTCTCGGGAGTGAGGGATGTCGACATAGAGTAACAAGCATCTCGCCAGCCTCAGCAAAAGCCGACAGTTTGATCGCTGTAGTGCTAGACTGAGGGTGAGGTGACCTAGCGGACGAGGTAATCACATGAGCCGAGCCACACGTTGTTGGTTTCGCAGCTAGTAATGGGACGGGCCGATAAACATACTGCGAAGTGATCTATGACGGATATACTCGCGCCCACGCCACGGCTCTGACGGTTCTGACATCCAGCGGTGACTTTCTCGTACTTTGCACGGCAAGATGTCGAACGCACGGGGCTAGAGAAAAGCCCAGACACGCAGGTACGCGATAACCATGAATGAAGACACATCAACTTTATACAATATCAGGTACGCTGCAGGTCTATGCGTCGCATCTGCGCGAGCCTGCGGGAAGTCAGTCGGTGAAGATGGTCGCAAAGGTTCACAGCGCCCTCATGTGCATCAGGCGGGGGTCATTGGACGTCGGTGGGTGTAACAAGAGGCGGACAACACCAGCGTCGGTATGCGCACAAACACGGAACCAAGCCTGGGCCATGACTTCTTGGTACACGAATCCATTCATGATCGTGATGGAATCGCGATCAGATTGTGTCACCTTGATGCCCAACTCCATGAGAGGTGGCCAGAGTCCATCACTGAAGGCAAGTGGTGAGTGTACTTGGGCACTGGGTAGAACCCAAACGATGCAGGCTCATGCACAAGAAGCGCATGGTGACGAGGGTGCACGAACTAGTGGATCACACCTGGTGCAGGGATTCGGACCTGTACAAGACGGACGAGCAGCGATGGCGGGCGCTACGGGAGAATGCGCGTGACAAGTCTTGGGCTTGAGTAGCCACTCGCTATGAAGTGCTCGTGGGGGTTCCGGGCCAGTGGAAGAAGCGTGCTACTTGTACATCGAAGTACCTTACCCGTAGTACCTAGAAACGACAGTGAGGAAATGGCTGCCGCCCACGTGTGATGGTCCGCAGAAGATGTCATTTTATCCATGGCAGCGGGCCAACGCCGCTATACGGCCATTTGACAGGCAGCCAGAGTGCTGACACTGACACCGACACTGGGTTTGTGGACTCGATGACGAGGAGAGGCAACTCAGGTCATGCAAGTGTGTATGCAGTGAAGTGGAGGGAATGAGGAGCGAGGAGGGGATGCGTGAGGAGAGTTCGGGTACTAGGTGCGGCACGGTGCAGTGAGTGGTCTGCAGAAGGGAGGAGCAGTTCACTGGAGAGACTCGGCGAAAGGGTGATGTTGAAATGCGGTAATGTACTGGTCAGCGCGGGTCACAGGGCAGGTGTCGGAATACCTTGAGGCCTGTCAAACTGACATGCAGTTAAGTTTTGTAAGCCGGCAAAGTGCAGCAAATGAGGCGATGGCAGCTGGGGCGAATTAGAAATGAGGGCGGACGCGATGTGGATGGACGTGGGGATGGCGAGATTTGGGGCAGTCTTGGCCGCTGGAGCAGGAGATTGCTCTTGCTATTATCGTCGGACCATAAGGGTAGCCAATCGAGGCAACAATGATGATTGGCCACGATGAGCTCGACCGACAAACGGATCGTGGCATGTCTGCAAGCAAAGCCTTGAATGAAGTCTGGTGGCTATGACGAGTCATGATCAAGAATTAAATGAAGCTGTAAGGGCATTTGGGGTGCGTACACGTGGTGGCATGACAGGAAGCAGGTCGGTAGACGACAATGGCAGGTCGTGCCTTCCGCGACGGGATCGATAAGGGCAACCTCTGAGTTGTGAAAAGCCAGAGAAGGAGCATCGGTCATCGGCATCGGCTGCCCCTACCTGCCCGGCGCTGATGGAGCGTGCGCCAGTGAGGATGAGGGAACATGGGACGAGCCCCACCAGCAGCTGGCAGCACCTGGATGATTTGACTGTATCTCAAGGTACGTGTACTCATCCATCGAGCTGGTAGGGCTGCTTCTGGCTCAATGTCGGTGGCGATAGGTTCAATATTTATGGTAAAGCTCTCTGCTGTCTGCCCCTCGTACCTCACTCTGAAAGGCTAGGCTGGTACTCGATCCAACCGTTGAAAAGGCGCTCGGATTGGTGCTGCTCTTCCGAGGTCCGTCCCGTTTCTTCAGCGTCGGGTGCCCTGGACCCACCCCTCTTTCCCTGGGTTCCGGGTTCCCTGGGCTAAGTCGGTACCCTGTTTGACTGCTGAACCTCCGTCCTTTCGTCGCTGGTCGTCGCCTATCGCGTGT
Source organism: Sarocladiaceae sp. R1802 (assembly GCA_023628655.1). NCBI lineage: Eukaryota > Fungi > Ascomycota > Sordariomycetes > Hypocreales > Sarocladiaceae > Sarocladiaceae sp. R1802. The sequence continues at coordinate 159,571 of JAMAKF010000003.1, forward strand.
CAACTGCCACTGCCACTGTCCCTGGCACTACCAACCGTCTTCACTGGACTTCATTGCACCTGGTCGCACTGATCCTTCTCAATTGTAGTCATTCTACTCCGTACCTTGTGACCAGATCCTCCTGATCCGACCGATAGAGACACACAAGATGCCTCAACATGGCCTCTGCAGATCAAATAAGAAAAGAAATCTGATCCATTAATTCCCCGGGCTCTATACTGCACTGCACCCGTCCCCAAACTCTTGGGCGCGCACGCACTGTCCTCGCTCGCGCCTCCGCTGCCTGTCGCGCCGTTCGTCGGGTCCCATCCCCTCGTCCACCCTCACCCACCTCATCTCGTCGCCGCAATTTTACTCGTCCTCCTCTTTTCCCTCGCTCGCTTCCCATCTCCGGCCACTCTCCCCTATTCTGTCCACCTTTTGTCCATCTGTCATTCCCTACCGTCCGGCATCCTTTTTCGACGGTTTCTGACGACTATACCACGCACTCGTCGACGCTGCTACCCGTGCTCTGCTCTCCAGACTCTGCACACAAACCAGAGTCGCGACAACTTTTCCCGCGACCCCTACCCACCTTCCACCCGTTGCGCGCAAATCACTCCCACACGTCGCATACGTCCGTCTTTGCGCCTCGACTAGTTTCAACGGTCAGTATAAGTGCATTTATCAGTCCGATAACACCTTCAATCATTCACTCCATTGCGCTTGAGTAGTGTGATGCGTGCCATACTCACACCATCTGGTGTTGCCCCACGCTGGCACTTTGCCTCAGTCCCCAGTGGCCGCCTTCACTTTCTATATGCGTTACTGCCGCCATCATGCCTCTTCTCTGGACATTCTACTAACCTTACCACTTTATACAGGCTGTTCCCATCGGCCTATCTTGTCACACGCTCACCGGTCCCGGCTCGAGAACGAATACCCTCGAGATGTCATACTACGACAACAACCCCCAATGGTCTGGCCAGCCTCAGAACAACTGGGAGCACCAAGGCTCGACGACGCCTGTTCGCGCTGGTGCGTTGCTATTCGACTCATAAGTGGTTTGAAGAACATCAGTCTGACTTCTGACAGGTGCCAACGGCCCTCAGCCTCAGGACGAATACGCCTTCTCCTACCAGTTCGATGGTATGTGATCCCGACTCCGATGCAAGCTCGAGGCGGCCGCAAATACTGCTAGACTCGATGCATTGGCCTAAACGACATGAGCTGACCACAGAAACCTCAGAGGTTGACCGCGCCTACGAAAATCTCCAGAAGTCTGGCAAGGGCTACGGCATGGGCGGACGTCGCAAGTTCTCCCCCATGCACGGCCCTGGCTCGGCTCGTCGCACACCTGACTTTGGTACGTACCGTCTTACACAGCTGTGAGCGACGACATTGTCTGACAAGAGTCTCCCTAATCTAGAAGGCGGCCGCATGCCCCATGGCCCAAATTCTCGATCCCACTCCATGAACAATTTCGATGATGCGCGTGGGCAGCAGGGTGCCAACCTGCACAACTTCTACGCCGCTCAGCGTCACCAGTCCTCGCGCGGCTCCAACGAGGCGGAACAGGTCATGCAGGCCAAGAGAAGGATGGCAGCGCAGAGAGAGCGTGAGCTGCGCAATCTGCACACGGAGCAGCAGTACCAACGAAGTAGGCCTCCCTCAGCTGTATAAGCACCCCAGTACCGGGAAGCAGGAGCACAAGATAGAGTTACAATCGAGGCACGGTCAAGGCAGCCGTCGCCAGGATACCCCTTCTGCGGCGCAGGAACATCACCACGGCTCGGCTCCCTTGGCACTTCTTTTCTGCTCATGTTTCCTTATCATACATATGGTTGCTTCGTGGTCGATACGGCGGCCTTCACATCATGATCCGGACCGGGGCTAACCAACCTTCTACGTAGATGTCCTGACCGACATGAGCAGCAACGTCAGCGCAGCGAGCGCCAGCGCCAGCACGACTCCTGCTGCAGGTGCTCATGCCAACTCCGGCAACAAGCACATGTCCGAAGAGGAGACTCGTGAACTCATTGCGCGCCAGCGCAGTGCCTTGTATGGCGAGGGCCCCTTCGCCGATCAAGGAGGTTACGTTGACGAGAATGGCAGTGTGCGCCCCGGTGGCCCTGGTCCCAGCGGCCCGCCTAGCATTCGCGGCCACTCCCCCCTGACCTTCGACGGCATTGCTCGGGCCCCCGACGCCGGCACCCCTGGCTCCTCTACGGACCCGAACGTCCTCCCCAAGAATCCGAGTCCCCGTCCGGCCAGCACAACAAGCCCCCAGACAGGTGCGCCGACCAACAAAGTCTTCGACAATGCCGTTGGCCCCCAGAGCCGCACGAATACATCGAGCCCCACCGGCGGCTCGCCGCCCCGTGATCTTGCACCCGGCTCAAAGCCAGGCCAGTCTGGCGCCACCGTCGCACCCATTGGCACAAGGCCTTCTGGGACGCCTACCGGAACAGCCTCGGCCAAGCGCTCTACTACCCCCGGTTCTTCCAGCGGCGGCTGGGGCCGTGGCAACGGCGTTTGGGGTCAGCCTTCTGGTCTCGGTACCCAAGCAAGCGTCTGGGGTTAAGCGATCACCTCGCGTCCGCACTGGCGAGCGCCACTGTTGGTGTTGAAGGTCTGTTACGACCTATCCGTGAAACGGTTTATCGCTTCCATCTTTTCTGCTTTTCGATCTTGCGTTTCTGGGTTGCTCGTCGGCACTGGCACGTGCTGTATATGGGGGAATGCATGTTCTCACGGGGTACTGGAGGCGAGCATCTTGGGAGTTTTCATTTCACGATCACCGTTGATGGTGATCGGCATCTGGCTGGCGTCTCAGCTTTGTCTCATGCAGGCGTACCCATGTGAAAGGGCTGGTTGGTCGCATTGTACTTTCATGACGGGCAAAAGTTGGCATATGCCATCCGGTGTTTGAGTTGTGCTTGACGTCAGGTTTGCGGAAGAGGATACCATGCGAGAGGAGCTTGTTGGGCTCGGACAAGCGGAAGACCATGACACGATCATTGCTGGAGTTAACCTGTGTTTGCGAACATGGAACATGGCGGGCATGGGACGCGAACGACCAGTTCGCATTGCGCAGCGGCGTGGCTTTACACGCATTTCTACGTGGCGTATGGACACACCATATCCGTCTGCCAACTATGACCAGGTCGGAGCGGCGGCTCCAAGGATTTTTGTACGGGGTTAAGGTTTTATTTTCTCTTCCACGGTCCAAGGCGGACGGTCCCCCGGCGCATCTCTGCTGGTTCTTCCCACAGGACAAAAACAGGGTGGGATCGATACGGTGTTCTTCTTTCCCCTGATTTCCCCCTTTCCACCTCTTTCACTTTGACCCATCTATACGCAACAATCTTGTGGAGGGAAACGGCGGTAACACTGGAGTTTGTGCATTTATCTCAAGACAAAACGAAAACACATTTGGGCGGCCGGGGTAATCTGGGTTTCGAATTCCTTCTTATCACCAAGAAACAGGGTGCAACATCATTAATGAACAAGACTGTTTTTATTCGGGACTTTGGTTCTTCTCTTATCTTGTTTCAATCTGGGACATACTGGAGTACTATGATGCGACCTGCTGCCAATAGTCCTTGACGCCTTGATGCCTTTGCCTTTGGGTCAATGTTCTCTGACCATTGGAGGGACGTTTGCGTGCCAGGCGGTGTGGAGGAAAACACCAAAGGTAAGATGACAGGGAGACTTTCTTTGGGCGACGTTCGACCTTGTGAACCTTTTGGCAAGACTTTCAAGGACGTGACTCCTGGTTCTGTTGGCTTTCGAGCCTCATCGCTGGTGAAGCAGAACTAGTAAACGCACAGGAATGATCTCGACGACGAGAGCGACTGGGAATGCCATTTTGGCCTTTGGGAATGGATAGTGGCGATGATACAGACTTACCTGCTTGACATTATGAATGGCGGATTTGAGCTTGCCTTTGAGTGTCCTATGAAGCGTCTACGACTGGCTCTTGAAGCTATAGTCTCAGACTGGGTGTCCTCATCTGTAACCCCCTGGGGATGATGACACGATGGGTGCTGACCATCAAGTCATCGCTCGAGTCTTGATCATGTCAGTTCTTGGTTTCTGGTGCATTGAAGAGTCCATCCCCATCCTTGGGCACGGGTCGGAAGGCGACTACCTAGTCTGAGGAGGGATAAAGAGCACCTTTACTAGCATAAAACCACGATGAACTGAAGCCGAAACATCCATGACCGTGTCTGTAAACCAGTCATCCCGAGCCAACTTATTGCCTGCCCCAGCGAGCGATCATTTAATCCCGTGATTGTCATCTTTGCGGGTCCAATCCAGGCCAGCCAGGGGGTAAGAGACGGGAACGAACCCCTTGCATAATATGGAGATTCTCAGTCGTTAGCTCAAGATCCCAGTTGCTTTGCCGCAACGCCAAGAATGAGACGAAGGATCATTGACCTCGGCGCTTGATGCACTCCGTAGTCTGGGAAAAGGATGGCTGTCAAGCTGGGCTGAGGCTGAGCCGCATCTTCTTCAATTTCTAGAACAGGGGTCAGTCACACTTCGTTTTTCCATCTTCCTTCACCAGCTTGTTACCATCACTCATTCAGTATCAGCAACGGCATACACTTTCTCTTCAATAAGTCACTCGTTAACACCAACTTTCACGCTTACACTTTAATCCCCCCAACTCTTCCTTCCGTAATCCACCAAACCGCAAAGATGGCCTTCAAGTCCCTTCTCGCCGTCGCTCTCCTCGCCGCCTCCGCCACGGCCAAGACCGACATCGACGGCTGCACCTCCTTCACCAGCATGGTCACCGTCCGTCCCGAGCCCGGCTACGGCAACACCTACGCCTCCGTCGTCTGGTACGTCCCGGACACGCTCGAGATCTGCAAGGGCGTCGACTGCGGCGGCGGCAGGGCGCCTCCCAAGAGCGTCCCCGGCTGCCCTCTCTACAAGGGGACGGAGACGGTGACGCCCGAGTTCCTCGACCACGATCCGATGAAGCCCACCGCTGCGCCTGTGACGTCTGAACAGGCGAAGGAGACTGGGTCGAGCGACGATGGGGACGACAATGATGACGACGACGAGAGGGAGCCTGGTCCTCAGGATGGAAAAGCGCAGAATAGCGCAAAGGAGGAGAGCGAGGCAGCTGCCGAGAAGGAGGAGGAGACGAGCTCCGCTGCGCCCACGACGATTGTCACGTCTGCGACTAAGCCGGCTGAGAACCCTGCGACGACGACCACGACGACTGGCAGCGTGGAGGACGATGCGGAGGAGAGCTCTTCATCGGCCGCTGAGGGCAGCGAGGACACATCGACCTCTGCTGGCGCTGGCGATGAGGCCGCGACGAGCAGCAACGGTAGCGATGATGATGCCGCCACGACCACCGGGTCTGATGATCCGGAGGAGACTGGCGCTGCCGCTGCTGTTGGCGTCAACATGGTTCTTGGAGCTGCCGCTGCTGCATTTGCCCTGCTGTAATATACATTTCTGTATGAGTACAGTCACACATTCACAATAGACGAAAGTTCGCGAGAGAGAGAGAGTTTTAATCATCAAATATGCAGAAGCTTGAATATGTTTTGGTGGCCGTGTACTGCCAATTCCCCCTTATACCTAATCCTGACTTTTCGTCGGATCCCATATTTCCCATACAGCAAAGTAAACCCATCCCAGGCCCCAAGGACAGAAAAAGAAAACACTATGAGCTTTGAGTGATGACATGTCATGCGGCCTGGCGATCAGACACGGCAACGACATTGATCAGACCCTCGCGGCCGGCCAGCGGCTCCTTGATGTTCTCGCTGTATCCAGCCACCGCCTCGACAGGCTTCCCCTGGACAGTATATCCCGTATCGCTGCTATCCACGTACGCATCCAGACCCTCCCCGTTCCTCGGGAAGTTCTTAACAGCCTCCTTGTGGAGGTTCAAAGCCTTGACCATCTCGTCGTGGCCCACGTCGTTGAGGAAGACGCACTCACCCATGGGGCTGACGGGCACGGCGGCGCGGAGCATGCCGTCGCGGGTCTTGAGGATGGCGGCGGTGGCGCTCTCGAGGAGAGGGCCGTCGAACTGCGGGTGGTCCATGGAGAGGCCTGCGCGGGAGAAGAGGCTGAGGAGACGCTGGTGGTCGGCGTCGGAGAGGAGGCCGCGGGAGTGGGAGAGGGTGGCGGAGAAGGCCATGTCGATGGAAATGGCGTGGCCGTGGCGGAGAGGCGTCTCAGGGACGAGCTCATGAAGAGGAGACCATCTGGATATAGTCAGTATCTCAAGAATCACAGGTTAATTAAGGGGGTTAGACTCACGTGTGGCCGTAGGCAATGACACGGTCCAGCATAATCTCATGAAGGTTCGGCGTCTCCAGCTTCAACATCTCGTGAATCCCCGCCCTGCAGATCCTATCCGCCGCCTCCCTCACCTCCTCCTCCGTCCCCTCCTTCCTTCCAAACGCCGTACCGATCAGCTTCTCGCAGTACTTGTCCAGCAGGTCAAACGTGTCCTTGTGGGCGCAGGACGAGATCTTGATGAGCTCGGCGAAGCCGTTGCGGACCTGGGCGATGGGCAGGGAGCGCAGGAAGGTGAAGTCGAGGAAGGTCTTGGAGGGCGCGTGGTAGGCGCCCAGACGGTTCTTGTAGTTGCCGTAGTTGACGGCGACTTTGATGGAGACGGAGGCGTCGATGAGGCCGATGACGGTGGTGGGGATGCGGATGTAGTTGGTGTTGCGGCGGTACGCGGCACAAGCGAAGCTGGATGATGATGATCGTGTAAGTATTATATAAGTCAATTGGTTGATTGAGGGAGTTTCAAGGGTTTAGGAAGGGGTTAAGGAAGTGAGGGCATACCCAGCCACGTCAGTGACGAGTCCGCCACCAACAACAAGAACAGGCTCCTTGCGGTAGATTCCAAACTCCGTCATGGAGTCAACAATGCCCAAAAGGGTATCCATGCTCTTGGCCTTCTCGCCAATCATGGTCTTGTGGATCTTGAGGTCGATCTTGTGGTGATCAAAGTACGCCTGCAGCTGATCTCCGTACAAGTTGAAGATGTTGAGATCCATGACCGCGAGGCAGCGGTTCCAGCGCGCATAGCACTTTGCCAGCTGGGCATTGTTCACGTCGAAGACGCTGTCGAGGAACTCAAAGTCATACTCGATCTTCTCGTAGCCGCACACGGAGAATCCCTCCGTGGTGGGCTCGACAATGGCTTTCATGTCAGACATTTTGAGTAGGGTTTCGTGAAAGGGGTAGGTATAGGTAGGAAGGACAGTTGATGTCCAGAAAGACAAGAAGCAAGGGTCAGGGGCAGAGAAGAGGAGAAAGAGGGTGGGAAGGGTGAAGTGGTGTGCACGGGATGAACTGAGAGATTCCGGGGGGGAGTTGACGAGATGGCTCGACAGGAAGATGGGAGGAGCTAACTTATAAGAGAAAGGAGCTTCCCAGTGTTGAGGGATCTCGGGTCGGCATCTGACAGATCTCAGACATCATCTACACCTCACTCGAGCAGCATCACGACGAGACAGGAGCCGCCGTGTTCCCATATGGGGGAAAGGGGTGAGGGGACAAGGAGAGGCTCAAGCCGGGTTGGGTGTTTTCGTCCGGGTCCTGCTGCACACGGGGCTTGATACTTTGACCGCTAGTTCCCCAAGCATGAATATCCTCCCATGTATGACAATCCGATGATCGAGATGCGAATCTGTGGAAACCTTGGCCCAGCCAGGTTTTGCTCAAGTCTCGTGTACCTGGATTTCTCCGGAAGCGTCCAGCCAGCTCCAGGTACCTCAATACCTGTTCAATGCACGTTCTCAACCCTCGATTCCAAAGTCATGATGCCTTGACTTTCTATTTATATGGGTACATGCCTCACTAGAGTGTGATTGATACGTCCGCTTTCATTCAGTTGTGGTGTTGAGAGGAACAAATGCAACGGTCGTGCTGCATTAGACTTTGTACCGTCACATATGCAGACCCATGCGGCTCAAGATCGACGTGTCATATTCTCAGGGTTTATACGTGAGACAAGAGGGTGGTGGTGGTGGTGGTGGTGGTGGTGGTGGTGTGTTTAAGCAGGCGGCTACTACATGCAGAACTAACGCTCTCGATCAAGGTTGCTCGTGGCTCAGAAAAGGGTCAACGAATCACTGTGTGTGCGCCTCGAACCGCTGGACCGTCGTGAAGGAGCTACTGTCTGTCAAGCTAAAGGCCAAGAAGAGAAACCATCGAAAGTAGACGCGAATCTGAGATGGATCGGCAGAGCTAGTCCTCGGCAAGGGGCACGATCTAATCCACAAGCTCGAGATCATCTGGAGCTTCCGATCTCTTTCTTGTCACCCAATGCCAATCAATGCCCGTAAGTTCTCTCCCATCCCTGTAAATCTCTCCACCCAGCCTCAAAGCATGCCACACGGCCCGGAGCTCTCTCCGAGCATGTCCCCCCCATCCCCATCGGACCCTGAGAGTTCCAGATCCTAGCTCTACACCATCCCAGTTAACACGGATGGAGCTTCCCATTGTTGAAAGAGGGGTAGACGAAGCCACGGGAAAAAGGCCAATTGAATGACACGTCGAGTTGTCTTCTCACATTATCCTGCATACAGAGAGCCCCTGGTTCGAAAGTGGGTTTGGAGAGGGAGAGAGAGAGAGTTGCCGTGGAATATGTGCGCGTCATCCATGCGGTCCTACGGCGTGAGTGAGACCTTGAAATGGACATCTGGAACGCGAAGGCGCCCCGTGCCAGCCGCATCCGGGTGTGGGGGTTCACTCTGCAAATATGGGAATTGCGCAATTCCCATGTCATGGAAAAGGTCAATGGAGGGGTAATGTATGAAGGTACCTTTTGATACTGTTGAGGGGTCAACGGCTCATCTGTTTGGCTGCGGGATTCGGGTTCCCATGAAGCTTGTGAGCTTGTGATGTTCCTGAAGTCCGGCTCTACTGTACAGAGCTACAGCCGACCAGCACGAGCATAAGCAGGAATTATTGAGTTGGTAGTATTCATAACACGGTGAAACAATTTCAAGTCCACAGCATGCCTCAATTCGACGAGAAGAAGGCATATGCATCCCAAGAAGCCACAGTCTTCTTCGACGACGGCCGCGAGATCGAGCTGCTGCACTTTGTCTACTCCCGTCCCAACATCGACGAGCTGCGCGGCAACCCCCAGAAAGTCCTCGCTGCCATTGACGAGTATGGACGGACAAAGAAGTACCTCATGAACGTCGGCGAGGACAAGGGCCGGATCGTGACGGATCTCATCGCAGAGAGGAAACCCAAGACCATGGTGAGACAACGGCAATGAGTCTCCAATCATACGAATAGGTGCTAGTCAACTAACAACATCATCATCATCACAGGTCGAACTTGGAGGCTACGTCGGCTACTCATGCCTCCTCTTCGGCTCCGCCCTCCGCGACGCCGGCGGCACTCGCTACTTCAGCCTCGAGCGCAACCCGGAGTTCGCCGCCGTCATCACCTCCCTCGTCGACCTCGCCGGTCTTCGCGACGTGATCCGTGTCGTCGTCGGCGCCAGCGACGCCTCCATCCGCCGACTCCACGCCTCCGGCGACCTGTCCCCCCAGATCGACCTCATGTTCCTGGACCACTACAAGCCTGCGTACCTGCCTGACTTGAAGCTGTGTGAGGAGCTGGGGTTGATTGGGGAGGGGAGCGTGTTGGCGGCGGATAATGTGATCAAGCCGGGGAATCCGCCGTATTTGGAGTATGTGAGGAGTTCAGTTGATGAGAAGAAGAAGAAAGCGGCCGAGCAGTCGCAGGGTGAGAGCAATGGGAATGGAACCTCGGGCTTTGGTGATCGGACGACGAAGCAGTACGCGTCGAGAGAAGGCGAGGAGCATCTGGACCAGGCGGTTCGTGGTGTTCCTACGCTGGTGTACGAGAGTCGCCTGGTGGAGAGCTTTGAGCCGACAGGGGAGCCGGTAAGTCTTACATGCTTCCAATATGATGCCTCTTTCGAGATGGAAAGCTGACGGTGACTCAGGATGGCATCGAGATCACGAAATGCGTGAGGCGGGAATGAGGTGGTGCCCCAATGCGGCAGCTTACACGCGACTGAGCGGATGGACGGAGTGAGAGAGGTTTGGGAGGCGCCGATACGCTGGGCTGGAGGACTCACATGTGTTGAATAGCGAAAATGAAGCATCTCATGAGAAGAGCGATCATGATTATCTGCTCTAGAATGGAGACATGGTGTTGTGCTGTTGACATGATGTCGAGCGCCGTTGATGTAGAAGGAGAATGCCCTGCAAGGCGTAGATTCTTGAGTTGGCACACAACCAAACTGTTGAATAACTCCATCTGCGTCCAATGATGAAACTCTGCGGAATTATCTTCTTTCTCATTCTCATCATAACCTCCGAAACTGAGCCACAGTTCAGATGCAGGTCACTTTGTACCGCTGTACTGTCTGGAGGTAGGTAGATGACGTCTTACATCGGCACCGCAGCACAGCTACGTTCCCGCCCTCTTCCTCTCCCTCCTCTTCCTCCGCCTAAGGTAGCCACCATCTTCTCCAATTGCGTGTCCATATCTCTCACAGAGCTTTGGCAATTCCAATTGACTTTGGTTGCCCCCTCTGTCAATCATCATGGCCTCTCTGCCCACGCCAGCTGGCCACCTCCTGAAAAACATCGCCCTCCTCGCCATCAGCCTGCTCCTCCTCCCTCTCAACACTGCCATCTTCCTCGCCATCGACCTTCTCTCCCGCTTGACCGGCAATCATGGCGTCGTCAAGAGCATCCCCCGCGAGAACCGCAAGACCATCCTCGTCACTGGCGTCAACATGACCAAGGGCCTCGTCCTCGCCCGTCTATTCCACAAAGCCGGTCATCGCGTCATCGGCGCAGACACCAACCCCCTCGCACCTGGACGTCTTTCTCGTGCCCTGGATGAGTTCCACGTCCTACCGCGCTCGGACGCATCAGGCGTTGAGGATCCTTACATTAAAAGCCTACTTGCCATCATTCAGAAAGACTCTGTCGACCTCTGGGTGTCCGCCTCGGACGTCAACGGCGCCATGGCCGACGCCCTCGCCAAAGACCTCGTCGAGAAGCAGACTAGTGCCAAAGCCGTCCAGTTCGGCGACGAGGCCATCAGTACTCTCCACGAGAAGGACACGTTCATGAAACACACGGAGAGTCTCGGTCTCACCATCCCGGACTCTGAAGTCGTCCGCGACCGCGAGAGCGTCATCAGCTTCTTGACAAAGAGAGGCGGTCTGGAGAAGAAGCAAGGAGGCGTGCAGTACCTCGTCAAACCCATTGGCGTCGACGACCTTGGCCGCAACGACATGCCTCTTCTGCCTCTTGACTCCGAGAAGGAGACTCTGCAGCGGATCGAAGCCATGCCCTTCCCCAAGACAGACAAGCCGGCGTACATCATCCAGCAGTTCATCACGGGCCCGGAATACTGCACGCACGCGCTCATCGTGCGCGGCCAAGTACGGAGTTTCGTCGCCTGTCCGTCATCTGATATGCTCATGCACTACACCGCCTTACCCGCCTCTTCGGCCTTGCACAGAGCGATGCTGGAGTTTACGCAGAAGCAGGCTGCTTCGTTTGGGGATGGACTCACGGGGCATATGAGCTTTGACTTTCTCATTCAGCAAGGAGAGGAGATGAGGATGGAGGAGAAGATGGAGGAGTCGCCGACGCTGTATCCGATTGAGTGCAATCCTCGAGTGCACACTGCCGTCGTCCTTCTCAGAGACACGCTCGATACAGTCGACAGCTACATCTCGGTCCTCTCGCCTTCTTCCACGTCTCGTCCTCTGTCCAGCATTGACTTTATCCCATCTCACCCCCAGCAGTACTACTGGATCGGCCACGACCTTGTCGAGCTTGTCTTGTATCATCTGTACCTGACAGTCGTGGTTGGGACCATGACACCAAGCCAATACTGCGAGTCGCTGCGAGTATTTGCGAACCATGTGGTGAATTGGCAGGATGGACTGCTGGAGACGTGGGATCCGTGGCCGTGCTGGTGGCTGTACCATGTGTACTGGCCTGTGCAGTTTGCCGGGTACTTGTTCAACGGTCGATGGCACAAGATCAACGTGAGCACAGGCAAGGCCTTCAAAGCTGCTTGAGTCAAGATGGGGGACTCGAGATGAGGCCATCTGGGGCAAGATGGGTTGTGAAAGACGAGCTGTAATTCGAGACGCTAAGTAGAGGCCAGCCAATGCATATCATACAGCCATATCCATGCAACAGAATCAGAATCATCAAATCATGAGCAGCTTTGCGCCCTCCTCCAGATCCATCACATCATCCGCCTTCAATGCCTTTCCTCCCCAGATCACCGTCCCCCTCCCATCCACCGCAAACGACCCAGCTTCCTGCCACTTATTCCCCAGCGCCGTATTCACCGCATCCTCATCCTCCTCCTCTTGCTGCTGTGACGCACCACCCCCTTGCCTCCCCTGACCTCCTCCTCCTCCTCCTCCATTCTTCTGAATCGCCCCGGCCACCTTCTCCCCCAGCCACCCTTTCTCCTTCCACCCCTGAACCTGCGTCGCCGGGTTGAAGACGTACCAGACGTTACCCAGGCCCAGGCCCCACGCTGCGTAGAGCGAGCGGTCCTCGTCGATGACGACGCGGACGGACCATGCGCCGCCGAGGAGGTCGATCCATTTCTTTGTGGCTTGCTCGGAGGAGTGGGAGACGGCGATGCAGTCGAGGGCGCCGTTGTATTTGTTGGCGAGGGCGCGGAGGTTGAGGAAGGTTTTCTGGGCGACTGGTGCACACATCCTGGTCAGTATGGAAATCCAGAGAGATTTGCAACAGGAAAACAAGAGAGATGAGATATATGGGCCAGAGAAGAGGGAAGGGTCTTCCTTACATGCACATCCGACACATCGTAGAAACACCACCATCGTCCTCCTCCCCCTCACAAATACCAATCTCCCCTCTCCATCCCTCGGCGCCTCATCGCCTATTCTCGGCACTCTCGCGACGTCGACGGGGGGCGGTGGCGGCGACAGCCACGGGTGGACAGTCAGCGGCAGGGACTTGAGGGACATCCACGAGGTCCAAGACCCATCTTCCTCGTCGGCGGCGTCGTCTGGTCTGGGTTTTCGGAGCTTGTTTGGTTCGCGGTTCGGGTCGGAGGTGAAGCCGGAGAAGTCAAAGGGGTCTTTGGGGAGGCCGAGTTTCTTGAGGGCGAGTTTTGTGCCGATGCTGCCGAGCATGGTGGAGGAGGAGGTGAGGGTGGTGGTTGGTAGGTGATGGAGGAGAGGGATTGGAGGGGCCGAGGTCAAGGCTGGTGGTGCAGCTGGATGCGCCTGAGCAGTGGAAGAACAAGAGCAAATGACCCAAGCCGTTCGTCAATTGCCTCCGTGAAGGTCGTCTGGAATCAATTCATGTCGATGAACAAGAGCAGGATTCTCCATCGTGTCAGCATCGTGGGGTGTTTGGCGCCCAGTCCATGGCTTCCGTTGCCCCTGTCGATTCAATATGCCAAATATCCACTTGGGCCAGATCTGGATGGAGGGTCCTCAGATGAAACACGGCCTCTTGAGCGACACTGGTTTCACCCAGACAGGGTCCAATAATAAATGGATGGGGTTCAGGTTTTGGCGCGAAGTGAGATGTCGCCCACTCTTATGGCGGGCCATGTCAGACTTCGCGCCAAAACCATTTCCTCACTTTTCTGTTTCCTGTCCAGCTTGACCGCCGCCCGAGGTACACTGTTGGGATTGTCGTAGGCCCTGGGATTCCTACATACAAACGACAGCACTTCAGAGTCAAGAACCAACCACCCCAAGAGATCAATACTATCCTCAAACAAAATTAGAAATAAAATAAAATAAAAATAAGTCGCGATGATGGTCATCACTCAATCCATCTGCTAAACATGCTGCAATTGACTAATCCCACCGCATGCCCAGACCACATCCCTTTCAAAGGCGTCCATACCATCACTTCACCGTGACAGCTTGCTTCCCTCGGCCAAAGATCTATCTTTGTTCTACTTAGAAAGCTTACTTTGCAAATAGAAGCGCTGTGCCGCCAGCAAAGCAGGCCAGGTCTGTCTGTCAGCTTTTAGCTGCGGCTGATGAGGCGCAGTACCGCAGACGGGACCACGTCGTCGGGATCCGTGCATGGCCATGATTCCAAATCTGTCAAGTGGCACATGTCGCCCGGATGGGGAAAATGAGATGTTGACGTGATCAAGAGCTATTTGAGTTTGTCCTTGGAATGAATATATACAACACCTGATCTTATGTCCTTATGAAGACTAAGGTACCTTATCTTACACCCCAAACACGCGGAAAGGGATGCACCATTTACACACTTACACGACACAATGGCCGACTCCAAACAGCCTCTGACATCGCCTCTGACATCGCCTCTGACATCGCCTCTTCCTCCTCCTGCTCCCGGCCTCACTCCATCCCTCACCTTCGCTTCCAGTTCCTCGCCATCACCTTCCATCAACCCAAACGACCCAGCCGTCCTCCAAATCCGCCAATCCATCGCCTCCTCCGCCTCCCGCAACACCGAGCTCCTCCTCCAACTTACCCAAACCGCCTCCGCCCCAGGCCTCTTCTCCAACAACGAGACATCCTCGCGCCACGCCCAGAAGCGCCTCGGACAGCAACAGGAGGAAGTCGAGATCGCCAAGGTCGGCTCAAAGCTGCAGTTCGAGAAACACAAAAGGTTTCGCGACTCGGGTACGCGCAAGCTTTACTATACCTTGCGTCGCAAGAGGGAGGAGTTTGAAAAGAGGGCCGTACAGGAGGAGAAGCGATATGTAGAGGCGCTGGAGAGGAGGCATAAGGCCGAAGCGGTGCTTCTTGAGGTCCAGGAAGAGGTAATGAAGCTCGAGATTGAGGGGAAAACTATCCGTACCCAGCTTGACAGGCATGGTGCTGCGCATAAAGCCATCGACCAGCTCTACGCCTCCATCTTCGACGGCCCGACGCCCGGGTTCCCACATGAAGACGTGCAGGAGGAGAGACACATCGGTGCGAAAGCACAGCATCAACAGGCCATGGAGAGGACGCAGGCAACCGTTCAGGGCCGCAAAGCTGCCGAAGCCATTGCGGGCGTGCTCGATCGTGCAATCCGAGAAGCCAAGATCGCCATGGACGAGAGCCAAGGCCGAAGCCTGATTTCCGTCATTGGATTTAGACTCAAAAGGTGCACCGCCTATGTCGACCTCGCCATCACTCTCAACAACAAGGTCCTTGTCGGACTCTCTCAGCCTATCTGGCCGGTTCTGCTGCAAGCCAAACACGATCTCGAGCGCATCCTCGAGGTCGTCAGGGCCCTGCCCACACATCGCTCCGACCTCTATGGCACTGTCCAAGCCACAGCCTCCCGCTACTACACCCTCCTCACGAAAGAGGCCCGCACCGCCCAAGCCCACCTCGTCCACACCGTCAAGGCAGCATCCGAGGCCCAGCGCCACAGAGTCCGCGGAACAGCCCGAATCCTTGAGGACGAGAGGCAGAACCTCCAGCAGGTCCGGCAAGCCGCGTTCGAGAAGACGGTCGGATTCGGCGAAGCGGCTCCGGCATATACGGAGTGCTGTGATAGGGCGGCTGGGTATGAAGGGGAAGTGGACGTGATGTGTGCGAGGATCACGGATGTCGTGGTTGACGATCTGCCAGACGTGTTTGCCGCGGAAGAGGAGGAGGAGGACATGCCGCCGGGTTATGAGCAGGTCGAGGAGAGGACGGTCTCATCGGAAGAGCAGATGAGTCGACATGAGAATGGGTCAGCCAGACGAGTCATCTCGCGACGACCTGTACCCGTCTCAACCTGAGAGCTACCGCTGCTTCAGCTTCGGATACGCCATCACCTATGTTGTCATAGTCAACACAACCTGGAATAATATCCTCGTCAGATTGATCCAAGGTCCAGTCTCAGATCACGTATATCTGGGGTGACTTGTCGTCATTGGAAGCGTGCTTGCCCTCCCTGGCCCTCTTATTGTGAACGGCATAGACTGCCATCTGCACCACGGCCGCAACCATACCAACTGTCACCATGATGACCATTGTCCGCAGACCATTCTGGTAGCTAGAGAAACAAAGTCAGCATCTCAAACCGTGATGTTTGACACGGGGTCAACCTTACAATGGCAGATCGTCACCGCGGAAATACTGCGTACCAACCATCATCCCACTGATAGCCGACATCACCCACATTCTGCTTCAAGTCAGCTATACACTTCAGCCAGACTTGGATTCATTTCACCCACGCAATGGCGATGCTCCTCTCGCCCGCTTCGCGGCAGTTGAGCTGCAACCACGTGTTGTGCACCGGGTGATACCCAACCGCGAAGCTATTTACCGCCGTCCACAGTCCCCAGCGAGACCACTTGCCGAGGTGAGGATGCACTTGACGAGCCACGACAAGCGCGATCAGGTAGCATACATGGCCTAGTATCACGGCACCGCCGCGCTGGTTTGTCTTGTCGCTCAGGTACGCGATGAGGAAGACGACCACAAGTGCAAGGGAGGCGCCGACAGCAGCAAGGGCGTTGGCTTCGATCCGTTCAAATCCGAGATCCCTGCAAGGTACCCTATGTGAGTCTTACGGAACACAATCGACAGCAGATGGGATCTCACATGATGATGGACGGCGTGTAAGTTGTCAAAGGCGCCCACGTCGACAAAAGTGCAAATGTCGAAACGTAGTGCGGCCAGCGTCGGTAATGTGAGACTGTCCTCCACACAAGCTTAAGATCGATGGACATTCCATGAGCGCCTTGCCTCTTGCCCTCATCGTCCCTTTCCAGTCTCGCTTGCAGTGCCTCTTTCTCCTTCGGAGTGAATCGGACCAGGCCAGGCCCAACGAGTGGCTCTGGGATATCCGGCGAGCCTGGCAGGAAGAAGAACAGAAGCATGGATACGAAGATGGTAAAGAGGCCCTCGACTTGATTTTCCTGGTTAGCAATACCTCCGCACGGTCTTTAAAGATGCGATACATACGTAGAAATAGCCACTGCCACCCTTTCAGGCCTCCAGTGCCGCCTAGTTTCAAGATGCCCGAGGCGAGCAGTGGGCTGATGGCATTGCCACCGAACATGCCGAAGAACAGGATGGCCACACGCTTCGCCAGCTCTTTCTTGACGTACCACGTCGATAGCGTGTATATCGCGCCGGGGATGTACCCAGCCTCGGCCAGGCCCAGGGCCAGTCGCGAGACGAGGAAGCCTGTCCGGTTCTTGAGAAAGATCTGCATGATGGCGACGGTGCCGAACAGAAGGACTTGGAAAGACATCCATTTCCGAGGGCCAATCTTTTTGCAAAAGCGTGAGCATCAACACTGGTAGAGAGTGACAGGGACGAACCTTCTGCAAAGCCATGTTACATGGGATCTCAACGATGACAATACCCATGTACAGCAGCTGATTTCCCAAGTTCACCGTACTCTGGCTGATGTCGATATCCTCAGCAAACCCATCTGTCAGTGCGCTCGCGAGGTTCATGCGGTCGATCTGGAACACCAGCAAGCCGAGGAATAAGAGGAAGAGGACGGATCGGTCGGCTCTGTGAGGAGGACATGCTAGTCAGTCTGGGTTCTGTACCGAGCCAATTGACATTAACATACTTGTTCCTGGCTTTTGCTTCGATTTGGGCATCCCATGTAGACTCGTTGTCGGAAGAAGAGTGCGACTCGGCTGCTTGGGTGTTGCCTTCTACGCCTCCCTCTTTGTCCACCTCCAGAACATTGACATCTTTTGTCTGAACAGAAGCCATGGTCTTCACTGAATATCTTCACAAGCTGTTTCTTGCCACAATTCGATCCCCGTGTATTCGAGAAAATCACAGCTACGAGCGAAGAAAAGATGTTCGTGGACATGAAACCGGAAGGGTTCTCACAGGACCATCATTCGGAGCACTCCACATGCTTACCTGGACTTTGCATTGCCCAGAATTGAGAATTCTCATGAGGAAGAGACATCGTGCATCTGTCTACATAGAAAGAGTGAGCTGCACTGTAGGCGATAGCCTTCTGGGACCTTGTCATAGCGCTGGATCTGCCATGATGGTCTTCTTCTGGCTAGCCTCTAGGTGTCAAACAGACCACCTCACTGACTTACTCTCTTGAATGAAGAAGCGTCATTGGGGGACAAAATATCGAGCGATCTGATGTGTAAGATGTGTGTGATTGAATAAAGGTGAAAGATCAGACTGTGTCAATACCTAAAGTGGTACGGAAGATGCACGTTGCAGCCTGAGGTGTGCCCGCCGTCCACCCATTGACTGCCACACTGCCAGCACCGCTCTCCTCCCATCCTTTCTGCCGGCGCCCCAACTATGTTGCATTTTCCTGTATTGGTTCGCGGAAAGCATCATGGTTCGTATCAAGCTGCGTCGGAGCCCAGAGATACTTCAACGAAGCCAAGTCAATCCTGATCTTCGATATGGACCCCTTGGCGACCGCCGATTGCGTGATATCGCACCATCGCCGCTACACCACTTCCTCGGATGACCATGGCGACCGAATGGTCTGAGAATGACCCCAGCATAACTCTATGTTCAAGGGATACATCCAGATCGCTATATCACTTTTTCTCCCCGACTAGTCCAGCCTGACGGGGTTGCATCGGCCTTGGGTGTCCCGTTTGCCCGATCCTCGCAGCGTCCCCCACATCCAGACCTTTGATAATCCTCCAGCACCGAATCTGACACTCACTTCCACGTTGCGGACCGAGCACTTGGGAACAAAAGGCTCAACTCGACTCGACATGAGCCGCGCAGCAGCAAAGCGCGTCGCCGTCATTGGCGCTGGCCCGTCTGGCGCCATTGCCGTCGACGCTCTCGCGCAGGAACAGGCATTCGATCTCATCCGCGTCTTTGAGCGCCGCGAGGGACCGGGAGGCTGCTGGTGAGCTTCACGATCTCTCACTACCGTCGCCAAAAGTATCTCAATTGATTAACGTGACGCAGGATTGGCGATACTGGTCCCTCGCCAAACGTCAAGAACCTTGCCGCTCTCGCAAAGCGCACCGCAGATCCTCCATTACCCATCCCTCAGCATCTCCCAGCTTCAACACCAAAGGTCGACCAGCCGCGGCACACAGAATCTTCTGTCTACCCCTACCTGGAGACCAATGTCGTCGACTCGTCAATGCAATTCTCCCAAGAACCTATCCCCTCAGACCGCACTCAATCATCAATCGCTCTCTACGGCGAACAAACGCCCTTCCGCCACTGGAAGGTTCTGAGGCGATACATCGCCGGCCTGTTTGAGCGCAACGGCTACGAAGACCTCGTGTCTTACAATACCACTGTTGAGCTCGTGGAGAAGGTTGGTCGTGAGTGGAAGGTCGTTCTGCGTAAGGGAGGCAAGAAGAGCGATTACTGGTGGGTAGAATGGTTCGATGCCGTCGTCGTCGCCAACGGGCATTACGCTGTTCCATATATCCCGGCGATCGAGGGTCTTGAGGAGTTCGAGAAGATACGTCCGGGAAGCGTCCTTCATAGCAAGGACTTCCGTGGTCGGGATCTCTTCAAAGGCAGGGTGAGTCCATCATGTCCCAAGTCTTCCAGACTTTTCATCCGAGGTTGACACCATTTCAGCGTATCGTCGTAGTCGGCGCCTCCGTCTCAGCAGCCGACATCGCATTCGACCTCACAAAAACTGCAGAAGCCCCCGTGCACGCCGTCATGATAGGCCACAACGCCAACGGCTACTTCGGCGACGGAGCCTTCCACCACCCCAGGATTCAACGCCACCCCTCTATATCTAAAGTCGTTGGACGGACTGTTCACTTCAACGACAATACCACCGTCGACAATGTCGACCACATCATCTTCGGCACGGGCTACACCTGGTCACTGCCCTTTTTACCCAACGTCCCCGTTCGGAACAACCGCGTGCCTGGACTCTACCAGCACGTCGTCTGGCGCGAAGATCCATCACTCGTCTTCGTAGGTGCCGTCGGCGCCGGCTTGACCTTCAAGATCTTCGAGTGGCAGGCTGTCTATGCGGCGAGGGTACTAGCCGGCAGGGGAACACTTCCCACGACTGAGGAGATGGCCAAGTGGGAGGCGGATCGGGTCGCGGCGAAGGGAGACGGGCCAAAGTTCTCGATGATATTCCCGGATTTTGAGGACTACTTTGAGACATTAAGAAGATTGGCTGGTGAGCCGAAGGATGGGAAGGGAAGGAGGCTACCCAAATTCCAGGCGGAGTGGTACCGGACGTTTATGGACGGCCATGAGAAGCGGAAGGGGATGTGGAGGAGGTTGATTGAGGAGGCGAAGTCAGGCCAGGCGGGAGAGCCTCCGTCGGCCAGGCTATAGGCTTCCGATTGATGGTAAAACCTATCACAAATACCATACAACCAACTTCCGAAAGACATCCAGGTCTTCATTGATTGATGTTGACAAGGAACTACCTATATGGCCCACAACTGCCATCACTCAGAGAGCAGACATACCGCATTCACAGAGCCACCGCGGGCTATATCCCAAGCATCAATCTGTGATATGGAGATTGGAAGATCGGAATTGCCGAAGACTGTGACACACCTTAAACTGTGATCAGGTTGTTCTCATCCTCCCGTCCGCCGTTGCTTGACTTCAAGGCCTCGAGGCATCTTGTACAGGGTAGGCCATCCTCGATGCTGACATAATTTCGCGACGGGTGGGTCCCTGCGCTCCCGAATCTCAATCTTCAGAATCTCGTCACCAGCTCAGCATCGCGACTCGCATCGACGACATTTCTCGACCATCCTATCCACGCCTCACCACAACCACCACCACTTTCCTCAAAACAACCCCCAAGACTCAGCTCAAAATGTTCGGAGGATGTACGTTTGCCCCCTGATATGCTGTCCTACGGACCCAACCGCACCCGGCAGCATCCCCTGCTCAGAACCTGGATCATGCACCTGCACCTCGATAAACTTGCTAACACCATGTCTTTCACAGTCGCCCCGCCGCAGCAGTCCCAGGAGGAGATTCGCGCCATGGAGGCCGAGGCTACCTTCACCGTCCAGCAAGTCGCCGCCGCCGCCGTCATGCTCTATCTCTGTTCGTTCTCCCCTTTCCCAACTCCCTTTCCTTTCTCCTGGCGTCGCAAAGTCTCTAACCGCCAGAAAACAGCCCCTTTCGCCATCGACATGGTTAGCAAGATCTTTTAAACATCCCACGAGACGAGACGTTCACGACACGGAGGGATAAGGGGTTGTAGGGTGGAGGTTGGATGCAGAAGTGATGTACCAACATGAGTAGGATCAGCTCGTTTTGTACGATACATATGGGGAGATGCTAGCATATAGACGGATCAAAAGGCTTTGTAATACGATTGAACCCTCACGACGATCCAGTCAACATCACTTGCGCCGAGTCACCATCTGCAACAGCGATGCCTCGATCTCCAGACGCCATATGCAAAGGTCACAACGCGCCATACCTTGTTCCATGCCTGTACACTATTCCAAACATCCCTTCTACCCTGACCGTCGTTTGTCTTGCAGACATGATTACCAGGCGACCATTACCGCCCGTGGCTGCTTCTGCTCCTCTCCCAGCTACCGTACTCCTCAGCCAGCACCTCCATTTCCTTCCTCAAATGCTGGATCTGCTTCTCGTAGTCTTCAAGCACCTACAAAAAGTCAGCATGCGCACATTTGATCGCACTCGTAGGAAGCAACTCACCCGTTTCGCCTTGACTTCCGTATCCTCATCGAGCCCTTGCCCCTCAACAGACGGCTTGTCCATCTCACGGTTCAACTGATCAGCATACCCTCTGAGCACAATGAGTTTGCTCCAGAGCTCCTCCTCCCTTGCGCCGACAGCCGGATCCTGGACTTCCCTCTCCAGAGTCTGCAGCCTCGCGCTGAGATCATCCTCGTCGCCGCTGAGCGCATACCCCCTGTTCCTGAGCACCTGCACCTTGGCTGCCAAAGCCAAGCTCCGCTCCCCGATGGTCACCTGTCGTCTCCTTGCTGCCAGGGCACGCACTTCTGTCTCAAGTTCGTGGCGCTGGTGGATAGCGTCGAGGCTGCTGTTGACCTGGTGTAGGCGGACGTTGAAGTCTGTGATGGCTCGCTTCTGTGTCTTGAGGCGATCGGCGACGCCCTGGTAGCCGGAGCAGAGAACTGGCATGAAGCCCGGAGCTGGTTTGTTCTGCAGGGCCTCCTCCCATTCGCGAGGATCCTCGTATGGGTTAGGCTTGTAGAAAGGGATATGTGATTCGTCAACTTTGTTGTAGAAGTAGTGCTTGAAGACGCAGTTCGGGTTCGCGGGATCCCATTTCTCGGTGACGAGTTTCATTTGCTCGAGAATGGGTTTCTGGTCTGAAAGACGGGGTCAGTGTTTGATATCTTCCAAGACTCCATTATCACCTACGTGGTGTTTCCTTGCCGGGCTGCCATAGTGAGCTCGACAGTTGTGCTTGAGACTGAGACAACGCTGGCATTTGCTGTCCTTGTGGCTGCTGCTGCTGCTGCTGCTGCTGTTGTTGAGGCTGTTGTTGCTGCTGCTGCTGTTGTTGGCCTCCGAAGAGCGATCCACCGAAGGCGCTGTTCTGCTGGGTGTTCGCTGTAGACTGGCCAAAGAGACTGCTGCCCTGCTGCTGCTGCTGCTGGGGCTGCTGCGCCTGGGACTGGCCCAGGTTTGCGAATAGCGACATGATGAGATTTGAGGGTCGGACTCGAGGGAAGGAAGGCGTTTGGCAGCCTGGACCCCTAGCGAAGAGCTCGGTGCCTGCTCAGGCGCGTCGCGACAACAGGGAGGCCGGGCTGTTTGTCGAGCTTATGGCAGTTGATGTTGGCTCGGAGGACAGCGAAGCTAATGTCAGAGACAGCTTATTGATTGGAGGATGGGCTGCGTAGAATCGTGATGGCGGCGTTGCAAATGATGGCGGTTCAAGGCAGCTTGCTTCAGCTCGTAGCTCGTGGTAGGTCTAGCTCGCGCAAAACAAAACACCGACAAGGCTGTGGTCGCCGCTTATTCTTCAGGTGCCCTTTCAGGTGCCGCTCCAGCGCTTCCGCACTGCTAGAGTCCCCCAAAATCCACGGCGCCAGCACCTTCAAAGCCCAGCCAGCCTTGCCCCAAAAGTGGCCAATCACAGGTCGTCAATTCCAACCTCACCTCCAATTCCGAATCGCCTCGTCCTCGGCTCTGTCCACGTCCCATCCTCGCTCAATCCTCGTCACCAGGCAGACGCAGCTTCACACATCCGACAATGTCTACCCGAAGGCCCCAGTACGTTCACAGCATTCTCATATCCCGTGGTTTGCACATACGGGGATTCGACGCGACCGACTCCGTCAATCGACTGCGACCGGCCATAGACATGCAAGACTGACCATTGCGTACAGATTCGATCAGGACCGGCTCCTTGACCTGACGCCCCTCCCCGAGAGCGTCCCCGCCGTCAAGGAGGTTGGCGCCAGTTCTGCGCCCCTGCTCTCCGCGTCTTTCTTCATCGGCGCCCGCTGCCGCGACTACAACGATGACTACATGCAGTGCAAGACCGACAACCCCGGCAAGGGCGAGTTCGATTGTATGAAGGAGGGTCGCCGGGTCACCCGCTGCGCGACCTCAGTGTACGTTCCCTGTGACGCAGAGATGTGGGCTGTGGAGATGACACCAATGCAGCTGGGAAGATGATCTGCTGCTAGGAGGGTGTCTGGCCTGATTGATGAAGACGGAAGCTAATGGCTATCGACTGCAGGCTCAAGGATATCAACACCCACTGTCTCGCTGAGTTCCGCAAGCACTGGGAGTGCCTCGACGACCGGAATCATCAGCTGTGGCAGTGCCGCCCCGCTGAGTGGAAGCTCAACGAGTGCGTCTACAACAAGATGGTATGTTCAAAAGCCCTCCGTCCCTCCACAGACTAGCCTCTCGTCAGATACGAAGTGCAATGGAAATTCTCGGAACAACCCAGCTAACAGGATCAACAGAACCTGCAGAAGAAGATCCCCGACCAGCCCACCAACGTCACCCCCGTCGAGCTCCGCACCAAGCAGATCTTCGCGGACGTCCGCATCGGCCCCGGCGACGGCAAGCCTTTCCAAGCTGGCCAGGCCGAGGCGAAGCAATAAAGTGCCGGGCTGCATGCAGATGCGTTGCGGGCGTTACGGATGGAAGTCGGGAGGGAGATGGCAGGACGGCCTGTAGAAGGGGGAAATGGCGAGACCGCCAACGTGTACATTCCTGATTCGATCATTTCTTCAATGACAAGGCTTAGATCATACCCGCTTCGATGCTCTCATATGTCTACGCTACCCGCGGCTCTCTGCGGGTTGGTGGCACGTTGCCTGGCGCTGGCTAATCTTAAGGCCTGCATGGACAATGTCGTTCAAGTCTTTATGTGCACCCGGAACGACGCGGATGATGCACCCCGCCTGAGTGATATACTGCAGAGAATCAGTCGCAATAGGGCACGAGGTTTTGATGGTGACACGGCAGCATGGGGAGCAGTTTGATGGAAGGGAAGCGTGCATTGGGGTCTGTGGTGCGGCCCGACCTGAGGTGTCGCGTGGCCTCGATTTCACATTTCCCGTAGCCCGTGCAAAAGTCGCAAAACTAACTGTGCCAGCTGACTCTGGGACTTTGGTAACGGACAACACCTTCCGGCAAGGTCCGAGAGGTCGGGTACGTGCGCAGAGTCATTCGCCGGCTTCGAATCTGAGTTGCATGTCCAGCTCATCTTCATCAACTGGAAGCCATGTGATAACTGTCTTTGAGCATGTGCCACTGCAGCTGGCTCATGTCTTCTCTGTCGGGCACCCTGGATGTCGCTCAGTTCAGGTATCATGAGGTCCGGTTCATGTCGATTTGTGCACAGCTAGGCCCAGTTTCTGACCCAGATACGAACGCAATACTAATCTTCCACCAGTCATCTGCTTATGCTTTGACACATCTGATTGGCTTTGTAGGGGCCTTGTCATGTCTAATGAGGCGACTTGCGCATATGACTTGGAACGGTGCGAGACCATCCCATCTGTCGTGTACACACGCTCAACGCGGGGGGAACGTACACGAGCTGCCATGTCGTGAGAGCCGAGAGGCGGCGGCCACCGATGACAGCCCGTTTGATGTTGATTCACCCTGCTTTCCCATCCTTCTGCGTCAGGAGATGAGCGACCGTTGCTAATGGGTATTTGGCAGGGGGGCCCAAACAAATGTGCAGCCTCCGAGACTCCATTGCCACCAAAGGGAGAGGGACGTAGGAAGGCATTGATCGGCGATTACACAGAATGTCAGCCCTAGATTCCGGTACCTCCAAATGTGCCAATGGGTGCACAAATCGATCAGCAAGTCTTGTGTGCCTTGGAATTGACTTGCTTCAACTCCACCGATCGTCATATATGTCTCAATTATCTTAAGGGAAAGTTCACGGTCAGATAGGTAGGACACAACCCGTCGTACCAGCTGCGCGGGCCGAGGGTCACGCGATAGAAGAATCAGAGACATTCTGAAGGCGCCTTGGACAGCCGTGGGTGTAGCATGCGGCATAACAATTTGCTCGACCCGAAACCGAGCGGATACATCGGGTTCCTTGTGAACGCCAGTGGCGGTCATCCTGCACAGGCCTGCCAGCCACGGCGCCGGACTCAAACAAGGCGTTGCGACGCAGCTACCCGACGGAACAGCGCTGGCAAGCAAAGTGGCGGGGATAGCCGATCTGAATACTCAACCAGGCAAGAAGTGCCGGCAACGGGCGTGCTTCGAATGCAAGGCATTTCCCCAAGGCGCTCAGGTACCGGGCGTCGCAGTAGATGTCAAGAGGCTGGCGTCCTGAATGGAACTCCCGCAGATGCCTAAGCTCTACAGGCTTGCACGAGAACCACGGACCTGTCACAGCTCATTAAAGCCTGGTTTGAATCATCTTGAAACGAGCGTACGTGGCCAGAGCATCCGTCTGTTCCAAACTTCGTGCGGCCTCAAGCTTGCTTTGAGCAGAATCTGGAGAACTAGTCGAAACGTGAGAAGCCGCCCGAGATGAGTGACAAGCATGCTGATGTTTCAAACCTTGTTGAGAACATCATCGGCGGATGCCGGACGAGTGAGCTGTCAAGTTTATACTGCGGACTTGCAATGTTTACGGCATTGCCTCTTTCTGTGAAACGACGGCGGGTTGCTGGTGCGTGTGGTGCTTCGACAGAGTCCGGATGACATTGACATGAGATATAGCGTGGGTCTTGCAAGGAAATGCCTCTTTGGTGCATGACACGCCCACTTAGTACCTCGAGAACGAGAACAATGAGATCGATCGTGAGATGATGTGGGGGACTAGGGTGAGCCCTTTTCATCGGCGTGGAGCGATTGTTTCAAGTAGATGGTCCGCAAGGTGGACACAAGATTCTAGATGCACATGGCACATGTCAGTAGCCCTGCCATGAAGAAAGTGTGGTCTCTTTGGTGTCAGTGACGGCGCCCACGATCACGACCAGTCGTTGAGCGACTTCCGACTCGCGGCAGTGAGAAACAAGATCGTGGGTGGCCGCTTGCAGGTGGGCTGCACTAGTCGCGCTGATCATTGGTCTTGGCGCGCGAAGCCTTCTTGTTGGATATGCTTGGTAGCTTGTCAGTGTTTGATAAGGGAACAATATGATCATTATTCTTGCTTGAGTATGCATCGCGCATGTTAAGCTGCCGTTGGGGATGCGTGCACACGACAGAAGCCGCCTAGGGGAACGATAGACGCATGCTCGTTGTTGCGGGTGTGACACAGACGCAAGCTGCATGAATAGCCAAGATGAGGGTAGGCTGGGCCTCGGTTTGATGAGAAGGATCAAGAAACTTCCGCGAGGGCAACACGCGAGAACGAAAGTTTGTGTCAGAAATCCTGGTCAAAAAGCCAGGATGTTTTGTCAGAGGCTTGTACTAACAGGGCCAATGTTATGCTTCCACACTTCCAGCCTAAGCGCATCACAGAAGTGGCCAGTTGGCAGAAGAAGCATCGCTACTGTCTGAGGAGTGTCACAGACGAACGCCACCTTGAGCTGGCGACAAGACGTGGTGAGAGACGTTGCTGATATTTGTTAAGAGAACCTCAGGTACAATCGTGAGCAGTACGTGCGAGCAGCGAACACCGAGACATAGGGCGAGGCTGAGTTGACTGCCGTCTGTACCCCGGATTTGGAACCGATGGAAGGGTAAAGGAAGGGTAAAGGAACTGGCAAGGGAGACTGACGATGGAACCCTGGGAGTGTGATCTGCGTGTGATTGTTGACTGGGATGCGAGCCATGGCTTCAAAGCCTAGCAAGCACTGGTGGTCAGCCTCCATTACAGCCTCGACCGAGGCAACGTGTCACTCACCAAAGCCTGTTAGCAGTGCGGTCTGCCCGAATCTCTTCTCGACGACGTCCAGCTCCTGCCTCCCAGGCACTTCCCTGGCACCGTTCAGGCACCTCTCAGGCCCAACGGTCAAGAGTTGGGGTGACCGGTGGCACACAAACAAATTCGCTTTAATGAGCGCGGCTGTTTCAGGGAGCAAGCTGCCCCGCTTTGACCTCCTGTGGCGCATCGACCCCGGAGCTTGTTCGATGGGGCTCTCTGCAGAGCACGTACCGAGATGAAATGCGATACGATGCGATGGTTCTCAGAGTGGGCCATAATGATCGCTCGGTACTCTTAGTCGATGTGGCTCCTTCCGGAAATTCATCTGGTACAGTGTATAATGAAGTCCTTCATGCCGGGGTTGGTGCTTGCTGCATGACACGCGAGGATATTTCGCGCTGCTGGAGGGAAAGAGCCCCGTCCTTTGCTGGAAAACGTTGCTGACTGTGGCGTCCATACCGATTCCAAGCCTGTCCAGCCTCCTGGGCCTCCTACTTGGCCGCAACGGAGTGTCGCAAGGTTACTTGGCGCGTCGACCCGACCGTCACAGGCTTGCGGGTGCTGTGCACCTGTGCGTCCAGCAGGGCTTGGGGTCTCGGGGGTCTCAGACTCTGTGGCCTTCGCCCAAGACAATGTCTCCGTTCTGCTGAAGAGTTGGTGGCATCGAAAGCCACAGCCAGCGTGTGCGCCCACGTCATCGGGTGCTGGGATTCATTTGCTGAACGAAAAAGACCTTGTCTTCTGCCCTGAGCCTGGTGTGCCGGCTCTACCGACCCTCATCTCGCATCCGGCGCCAACATGCAAGTTGCCCCGGTCTCCCGAAGTAGGAGGGGCGCTGCCTTCCGCGTTGCGCCTAGCGCAGCAACAAGCCGTTACAGCGAGGAGCCACATCATCCAGGGGGATGATGCTGTACCTTGCGTTAGCGCCAGGGGGCAGCCACACGTTTTCGACTTCGAGATGGGATGATCGTCGAGGTGCTGTAGTGGCTTTCCTCTGGTCACACCCATTTTGTGGTGGACGTTCAGCTGTCCTGTGCGCAGTAATTCATGGCACGGTACTCCGTACGGAGTACGTACTTGGTGTTGTTGATCTGTGCTCCCCTGCCACCAAGTCTGCCAGTGCGGATTGGAGGCAGCTGCCAGTCTGTTGACTTTTCAACTGGCGCTGATCTGTACAGGTGCCACGCCTGCCACAGCGATAATGACAAGCCGACGAGACATAATTGCTATGGCAGACAGCACTCTCCAACCTGATGGTCGCCTCAGTGACTAACGACGTGAGAGTGCCTCACCGCTTGAATGTTTGGAGCAAATTGCTGTACTGAATTGATAGCACAACTCCTGACCTACAAGTACTGAGATCATCACCATCAACCGGACCCTCGTCACTGGGAAAGCCAAGTACCAATCTCATACGCCCCAGGCACTAGGACTCCCCTTATTCACTGCTTTGCCCTGTTATCCCTCGTCCTCCTCTCATCTGCTCCAAACAGCCGCACGCACCCGCTGGAGTTTTCTTGCTCTGCATCAGTTGGTCTGATCTAGGCTTTGTCGCTACTGCCACCCCTGCAATCCCCCCCGATCCCCCAATCCCGCCAGTGCCCCTCCACTCTGACGCACCTCATTTGCTGCGCTTGATCACCGCTGCCAATGACCCCTGGGGCGTGCACCGGGGCCCCGACCCAGCCCATCTGCGCGGCCTCTTGTTCTTAACTCACTGCTCCGCTGCCTCACCTTTCCTCTCTCCTCCCTCTTCTTGAGAGACACGCTGCAAGCACAAGCTGTGTCCCCCATTCCACTCCTTTGACCCGTGTCTGTCTCGACACATTCCACTCCTTAGAACCCAAGCCATCTATCTCGTTTCGCTCCTTCTACGACTTTGTCCGACCCTGTCTGCTTTTGAGAAGCCACCAGCCGCCAGCCTCCAACTAACCGATCCCGCTCTCTCGATCCAACGTTGACCTCAATCTTCACGGCTCGTCTTCAAAACCGCCTACGCGTCTGTTCATCGCCACCCGCATACTCCGGTACGGTCCTTGACGGATCTATCTCTCGAATTCGTCTCGAAATCAGCAGCGCTGTAGCAACTGGCAGGCCCTTCTACCATATACCAAACCAAGATTCACACAAAAACTCGCACTCGTTCATCACACTCGTCTCAAGGTAAGTTGTTGAGCAAATCGACCAGATCCTAGAGTCTTCTTCTCTACCTCATCCACCTGCTTTGTCCCCCGCGTGGATGGGTGGGTGGCTACCTTTGTTGTCACGAGCCAACCTTGTACCTGCGGATTTCTTGATGGTGCTCATTGTCTCCTAAGAAACAAAGACAAGTGTCTTAGACACAAGAAAGTCTGCAATCTTCGTGCCTTTGTCACGAGCCCATTGATGACTTCGAGCCGCGGGCCCCGCGATGGCATGCAGAATGTCTTGAACTCCATTCCAAAGCCCACCCCCGGATTTCACTTAAACATCCCCAGCCCCTCGTCCAAATCGACACTATTGTTGTACCCTCAGTTTTGTTCTTCAACCCACGATCGTGGCCTCGATTCTTCGTTTTTTTCTTCATCTCTCAACTCGTTCTCACACTTCATCGTCTCTTGCTGGACAAGCAGGCATTCATTCACACAGTCTAACTAACCAGCCTCAAAGGATCTTCCGCACAAATATCTTGATACCCAAACAAGATCTCATACCGCCATCATGAAGTCTTCGCTCATCCTCGCAGCCACCAGCGCCATGCTGGCTATGGCCGGTCCCGTCGACCTCAGGAAGCGCGCCATGGCCACCGCCTGGGAGGTGGAGGTCGTCACAGTCACCGTTACCGCTGGTGCTGTCCCCAGTGGTGCCGTTTTCCTCGAGAACAGCCAACCCGAGCCCATTCCCGAGCCCACCACTCAGGCTGAGCCCGAGCCATCACCTGAGCCCGTGGTCGAGGCGCCAAAGGAGCCGGAGCCGGAGCCAACCACTCAAGCGCCTCCGCCGCCCCCTAAGCAGGAGAAGCCGAAGCCAAAGCCAAAGCCGCAACCTAAGCCCGAGCCAAAGCCTGAACCCAAGCCTGAGCCCAAGCCTGAGCCCCAGCCTGAGCCCGAACAGCCTGAGCCTGAGCAGCCCGAGGAGGGCTCCGGCTCTGATGGAGGCAGCGGTGGTGGTCAGGTTGAGGTTGGTGGTGACTTCAAGTCCCTTGTTCTTAAGCACCACAACCTGCACCGCGTGAACCACTCCGCCCCAGCTCTTCAATGGGATGACCAACTGGCTAGTTGGGCAAAGCAGCTCGCTGATACTTGCGTCTTCGAGCACGACACGTAAGCACCTATGATCCGACTGTTAGACTTGAGAAGCTGACCGCGCTCCAGATCCATGGGTGACATTGGACAGAACTTGGCCTCGTGGGGCTCTACTAGTAACATTGACGACGAAGCCAACAAGTCTGCCGCTGCCGCTATCACCGACCAGTGGTACAACGGGGAGGCCATGAGCTTCGTTAACGCTTACGGCAAGCCGAACCCGCCCTCTAACCTCCCCCTCGGTGCCTTTGGTCACTTCACCCAAGTCGTCTGGAAGGACACCAAGAAGGTTGGCTGCGCCACCGTCAAGTGCGATGCCGGCACGGTTCTCGGATACCAGTCATGGTACACTGTGTGCAACTACAGCCCTCCAGGTTCGTTTCATAGTCAGAGCCGCTCACGTGAAATTGATGTCGCTAACAACAAACAGGTAACTACGGCGGCAGATACAAAGACAACGTACTTGAGCCCATTGGCAAGGCTACTGTCACTGTCTAAGCGGCGAACGCCATCTTCGACATAGTCTGCCGTACCTTTCGGCCACGATGGAACATATCCAATGTCTTCACTTCATTTCTCGTCTGTACGTTATGCTCAAAAGCCGTACTTAAAGATCTTTCGAATTTTTTCAACCAGATGCCTGGATCGGGGACCGAACTGCTTGGCAGTCTTGGCAATCGCTCCAGGTGTCTTTTATCAACCTTGATTTGTGGCATACAATCTGCTTCTCAACTGACCGACGGGCGTGTCGAGTCTTTCTTCTCTTCTCTATAAACTATGCTATTTGCACCCCTGCGGATCTTGACGGGCTTGTACTCTTGTTCGCTGATGCGCCATGGCTGTGTCAACAACCCAACTGGCTTGGGCTGGGACACCAATTGGCGCGATGCACAGGAACGGCTTGGGGGTGCACGGGGGAACATGGACAAGGGAGGAAGACGAGGGGTTACGCATGTATCTTCTAACTCGGACTCTCTTGAGCCAGACAACAATGGCATTCTGCAAGGCAACTCAGATTTTTTGCATGTTTCTTGTCGTAGCAGCTAGGGTACCGGTGAATTGCAAATCATTGCCCATTGCAACTCCAGATCTGATTGCAGATCTTCAGTGGAGAGACTTCTTGGCGGGTGCAAAGCTCTATGCATAGATGCTGATGATGCCTGACATGGATGGCCTTGCCATCAATGATCTCGGCTGTTAGGTTTATCAGTAGATGGCTTGCAAAGTCGAATGCTATTCCCATGAAGTTTTAGGCAACCGTGGTTGATAATAGCAAGACGGCAAAATCGGATGTCGAGCGGTGCTACCTAAATGCCGATGACGCGAAGCGCGAGGGGCGATGAATAGACGCGCGAGAGGCTGTAAGCACCATTTGACTGTGCCGCCCTGGGATGATAGTACATCAGTTCTAGGTGGAGCGTCTAAGGTACCTATCTAATTAGCAGTGCTTCAGGCCATTATTAACTGCTGCTGCGTTATCGAATGCTGTCGGTGGATGATTACCTGACCACATGCAGTGTGGTGCATGCCATCTTTCGGACCTTATCAAGCTCCGAACGGAGCGCTTGCGAATCCCTCGTCGTTCACATCGTGAGGGTCCGCGCGGCTGTCACTCATTATGCAGCCTCTCCCATTTTGACCTTACGCCATCGCTTCGCGTCCCGTCCTTTAGGCTGCAGATAGTGAACGTCGTGGCTTAGGAAGCGAAGTTGATTGAAGATAACGCATTGTGCAGTCAAGTGCTTGATGCGACCCCTCCAGCCCTAGGAGACGCTGGATGAGGGGCGGATTGAGAAACTAATGCGAGGCCGAGTGTACGACTTACTATTCTTGATTGCATTCTGGAGGCCCTCAGCCCTCAACAGCAGTGGCGTTTCGTGACTGTTGACCATCTGCTCTCGCAATATATAAAGGCCCGCAGGTCTCGGAATTGATCCAACATCGATCATCCAGACTCCCATCGTTTTCTACCTACCAAACAAGCAATCAGAGCTTTATCAATCATCTCCAGATTCACTCACAGCTCTCTATATACCAATATGCAAGCTGCTCAAGTCACCGACTGGTCTGCTGGCCCGCACCTCACCACCATTCCCCGCCCTGAAGCGCCCTCCTCCTCATCCGGCCTCATTCAACTCCGTGTCGTCGCTTCAGCCATCCATCAAGTCGTACGTTCACGCGCCTCTGGCCAGCACTACACTTCTGGGCCTCTGCCTCACACACCTGGCGTTGATGGTACCGGCATCGACGAAGCCACAGGCAAGGCCTACTACTTCACCGTTCTCGGCGGCGGGAACCCATCCACCGGTACATTCTCCGAGTATGTGACCGTCAAGAAGATTGCGGTCACGCCGATCCCCGAGGGCGTCGATCCCATCATGGCTGCTGCGTTGGTGAACCCCGTGATGAGCAGCTGGATGGCTCTCAAGTATCGCGCGCAGCTGACGGAAGGCTGGTCGGCCTTGATCATGGGAGCCACGAGCGCCAGCGGCAAGATCGCAATTCGCGTCGCCCGCCAGCTCGGCGCCGTCAAAGTCTACGGCGCAGCTCGCGGTGAGGCAGCTCTGAAAGAACTCGATCTCGATGGCTACGCTGTCCTCAACTCGGATAAACCAGCCGAGACAGACTTCTCGGCTGTGTCCTCCGCTACCGTCCTCCTAGACTACCTCTGGGGTCCGTGGACACCTGCCTACCTCTCCAGTACGTCTCCGGCGGGTGTCAAAACTCCCCTGCAGATCATCTCCATCGGCGCCATGGCGGGCGATGAGGGTGTTCAGTCCTCTGCGGCGATTAGAAGCAGGGACGTGACGATCCGGGGTGCGGGTCCTGGAGCTTGGAGTCCGGCGAAGTTGTTGGTGGAGATGGAGGGAATGTTGGGTGTGTTGAAGGGGATGGAGGATGATGGCAGTGGAAAGCTGGTGAAGAAGATGAAGATGACGGAGGTGGAGGAGGCGTGGAAAGTCAAGGGTCCTAGGGTGGTGCTTGTGAACGAGGACTAGGTGGATGGACGGTGATATTTTGAGCCAGACAGTCGGTCAACAATGGTAATGAACCCTTCACAGGATCAATGTCTCGCTGGTTCTCGTTTTGTGAACCGATATGTAATTAAGGTGAAAATGAGATTGAGATTTCACTCGAAAGGATTTGAAGCTGTGAGACGGGGTAGAGATATTCTCCGTACCCTGTCAGCAATAACTTCTAGCGGCGTTTGAGATCGTTCTACGGCGGGTGCCGATCCACGGCTGCCAGTGGTTAGTGGAGGAGCAGCAGGTGAGAAGGGAAACAGGGTAAGGGTGCAGTGAGGGCGGGGGGTCACATCCCCTTGCAGCACCCGTGACACGCAGAGAACTTCCCACTGACCTCCATTGAAGAGAAAGGGACCGCCAGCGTTGGTGGGGTTAGTGCTGGAGATCCAGCCTCAGTGGGCCTGTTTCCGCTGCTGAAGACGCGAGACTCTTGATCAGGTGCCAGTGGTGTGTCTCCTCCCCCGCAAATCTGCAGTTCCAGCCCCAGTGCCACGGTCCCTTTCCCCCCATCTTTGACACTCCCAACTCATCTTTCATCCTTTGACGTTTTCAAGACATCCTCGGATCGTTGTCTTGCAATTCCACCTCGCTTCTCCCAGTCGACCCCCAAGAGCGCAATCAACAGTATTCCCTATCTTCATCCTTCATTCGCCGTCATCACTGTCCACCAGTATTTCAACCAAATCTAGCCTTCTACAACCTTCCGCCAGCACCGTTGCATTCGTCTCCGCCCACCTCGAACTAGCGACCGTCGATTGCAACCGCAGACACGTGCCATACAGTTCCGGACATTTGCTCCAACGACAACCATCTCGCATTCACTTGAACTTTGCGCTCTTTCAGATCCTCGATCCCGTTCGCCAACTCTCCATCACCGTCCAGCCAGGCCACACCTCGGTCTCCGACAGCCTCGTGCCGTCATCGACGCTGCACGAGGCGGCCAGGCAGCACCCCAGCGCACAATATCTCGACTCGCACCCCATTCCGACACCGGCTCGAGATAACATGCTGCGAGACTCTGGCACCGCTGCTGCAAGTGCTGCGACCCTCACAGATGATCTTTTGGCCATCTTCGCCATCTTCGGTACCTCCCACGAACGAAATCTCCAACACGCCGGGGCTCGCCGCCATAGTATTGCCTTTGCGGTCACATCAAGCTGTTACGTTGCTCTCAGAATATCTCGAAAGTCGCAACTATGAGGTCTAGTCTCATTACACGCACGCACAGCGACAGTGCCTCCTCGGCGGCGGCTTCACCCCCTCCCAAGATGTGGCGCTTCCCCCTCAAACGGAAGAGCAAGCAGTCTACCAACAAAGACCCCAAGGCTCAGCAGCTTATCTTGGATGACTCACAAGACTCGGGTCTTGGCCTTCAACCGTCCCACACCGGCTCGACGTTGGCAACTGACTCGACCGAGAGCAACCACCGCCAGTTGACAGCCCTGGTTCAGAGGATGCGCGCTGCTCCCACCGGCACGAATCAGGTCGATGCAGCTTACAAAGTCTACACAAAGATCAAGGACAATGCCGCTACCTTGTGTTATGCCATAATGCAGGACGAAATTAAGCCAACCAAATACCCGTCTATCTCCTTTGGACCAGATACTCAGCTTCGAAGAGAATCCTCCTATGATACCCCTCAAAGTCCGGTTGGTGCCTACGATCAACGAAGCTCCTTTAGTGGCCGAAGCCTCTCCGAAGTCTTCACGAGCACGGGAAGCAAAAGCATCGCAGCCCATGATTCCTGGTTGGCCGCCATTCGCGAATGGAAGAACTGTATCGAAGTCTTACATGACACGCACAAAACTAGCCTTGCCGAGACCTACAAGAGCTATGAGCGGGATGCTACACCCGAGATGGTCGACACCTTATTCAGCAACAAGAAGTTCCGGAAAGAAGCAGTGCATCGAATGCGCAATGCCAGCGTCACTCGTGTCATGTCCGCTGATCCCCAATTCGTATGTACACCGCCTCACAGGTTCTTGACATATCTTAACCATGATTCATAGTTCCCCAAATACGAGATCCGCTTCCGAAATTACGAAAGGGTCAAAGAAGACCTGAGGGAGACCCGCAATCTTCTGTTGGCGGCCGAGTCTGGCATTGCGCCAGATAGGAAGGTTGCCGAATACCCGATAGCTACCAAAGGAGACGTGATCTTGGAGTTCGCCAACTTGACGGCTGAGGCTACGGGCGATGAGCCTGTCCTGAGATTTCGCGTTTCTTCACAACGGCTCGCTGATACCTCGCCTCTGTTCGCAAGAATGTTTTCGGGTCATCATTCCAGCCTTCACGTTCACGACGATGAAGATATCACCAGTCAATTACCACCTCCGCCGTCTAGATATGTCTGCAGGGATGGCTTCGAGGCAAGGCTCTATCGCATGCCTCAGTATGAACTCAACCACCTAGAGTCGCTAGAGATTCTACTGCACGCTGCCCACATGCACAACGACGACGTGCCTCGCGAGGTCAGCTTCGAGAAATTCGTTGCCATAGCCGAATGTTGCCTGCTGTACAAGTGCACTTCGCCACTTGAGCTTGTAGTGGAACATCTTTGGCTGCCGAAATGGATGCATCAAGGGGCAGATGACATGCCTGATGGCCTTCTTGTCATCAGCTATGCTTTCGGGCTACGACAACTTTTCACTCGCATCTCAAAAAGCGCCATGCTGAACCTCGTCGACGAGAAAGATCTCATGAGCAAACCGTGGCCCAAACGGATTCGTGACAAGCTATGGGCTGTTCGCTGCGCCAAAGTCGATCAGCTGTATGCATGTTGCATGGAGACTATCAAGGAGTACATCAAGACACCATCACCAGATGCCTTTCTGGAAGATTCTGACACTTTACCGCCGCCGGACCAACATGGCAATTGGCTTCCCCTCTATACCGCCACGAATTCCACAGCGTCTCTTACCACTGCAACAAGATGTCCGAAGGGAAGCCATTGGTGTGATGCGTCCAACCTAGGATGGATGATGCTGGTGTTCAACGAGATAGGTCTTTTGTCACAAATGCTGAATCCGGCCGTGACTTCACATGTCTCGGGTCCCTCTAGACCCAGTCGGAGCCTGGCTCAACTGTTCACCGCGCTCCGCAGAGTGCCTAATCCGACAGCACCCATTCATCGCGGAGGTGTATGTGATCCTTGCCCGGCTTTCCGCTCAGCTCTGAACGATATCTACAACAGCGTTTCCGGCCTAACACTGTACGACGTTAGCGGTAAGAGTCACGGTTGGGCACTCTCGAAGCACAAAGAGGGCGAGCCACAAACGCATTTCATGACTGGGCTCAAGCGAATGGCCGCAAAGGACCCAAGTCACAGCGTAGCCACTGAGTTTCCCGAAACGGTTCGGCTGAAGGTGCTCAGCCAGATTGACAATCTGGACGACCTGCACTCGGCCGCGATGACAAACTGGGCATTCTATGAGACATACAAGACTCATGAATTATACCTTATGCGTACCATCCTACGCAATGACCGGATCAGGTCAGGCACGCAACGGCGTCCCGTCGTCGTCAATCATCGCATGGCCGAGGAGAAATTTCGAAAGATTGAGGCAGATCACATCCGGTCCCATGTGGGCAGACTGGCAGCAGATGCCATGACTTTGGGAAGCGACGATGAGGATGATTCTGAGTTTGATGACGATGCCAGCGTGATCGATACGCCAGCGCCGTCCATCAGCGAAGGAGCGTGGCGGAGCAGAGAGCCCACGGCCGAAGAAGACGGTGATGGATCCCCGAATCGTTGGCTGCCAGGGTATCCATCATGTCGACGTTCATCGGGCGCCATGTCCGTTGAGGCGGCCTCGTCACCGACAACGCCCAGGCAAAGGTCACCCCAGCCCCCGGTCGGTGGTCACCCGCCGCCGTCGAAACCTCATGTAGTGTGCAACGAGTTTGCTAAGGAGGCCCCCATGACGCATGAAGAGGCGCAAAGGATCCTATGGCCCGATGAGTTCACGCAGAAACCACGGTTCCCGGCTCAAACTGTCCCACCAGGCGTCGAGGGGTTGCGCGAGAAGTTCCTTGCAGGGGACACCATCTTTAACGATGCTCTCGAGGCTAAAAGCTTGGTCCTCACGGGCGAAAGGCAGCTTAGGAGCGAGCGGATCGGCGTGTCAGAGGAGGATGCAGGGGCTGTGTCCTCGGGTAGCAGCAAGGCGCAGGGGGGCAGCCAGGATTGAGCCTAGAGTCAAAGCTGGGCGTTACACCATGTCGCTTGGTCCAAAGTGGCTCGGCGGCTGTTGCCCTGTCTCGAACGGCCTGTCCAGCTGCGCGGCTATTATCATACATGATGCATAGATTCGGCATATTTGCCGAGCTTGTCTTGCGCGTTCTGAAGGAGGGCTGAGTGTTGCAATCGCAGGCATCCTGAGAGAGCGGTGCATGTTGGGAGTTTTGGATCACGGAGAGATATTAGCGAATACCCTTTTGTTATTGTTCATGAATTAGCTCAACAACTATCGGCCGCTTGTTCAAGGTGATTTCTATGTTTGTTGCTTTGGGATCTTTTGCATGAGCTCTGAGACGGGGTGGAAAGTAAGTCGTGCCCATGTCCACTTTCATAGACATTGCCTCGAACATGGTTCCAGAGGGATTGAAGGACGTGCCAGACGTGTACCTAGCTAGGCTTTCGACCATCGACAGCAAAATCCAGATCCTACTGGGTTTCCAGGGCCAAGGAGGCGGCTAAGCAAGCAACTGCCGCCCGGCAGCTCGATTAGTAGTAGCCCTGTCGAGCTTCACGGGCACGCACCCCCCTTGTCTGCCCTGGCGCCCCTCCATATGGTCATCGGCTCGTCCCCGTTCCTCGACCAGGACTCTGGGTCTGGCCCGGCTCTCGTAAGAAAGCCAATCGGCAGGGTTGCTGGTATGCCGTTACACACACACACCCAGCCAGGGGGGTTAAGGAGGGGACGGATGTGTGATGGTTCGGAGGGGGGCTTTTTGATCGATATCCACTCTACCTGTGTTTTGTTCTTGACCAAGGCGTC
Source organism: Sarocladiaceae sp. R1802 (assembly GCA_023628655.1). Lineage (NCBI taxonomy): Eukaryota > Fungi > Ascomycota > Sordariomycetes > Hypocreales > Sarocladiaceae > Sarocladiaceae sp. R1802. Next base: position 198,132 of record JAMAKF010000003.1, read on the forward strand.
GATGGAGAAAGGTTGACGAAGGCGCAACGGGGCGGAGGCGATGCAAAAGCTAACTCGGGGGAAGGATCTAGTAGCGGGATGGTATCGCAGGTAAGCGAAACTTTGAAGATAGGGTCGAGATGCACGCAACGACCGACCGACCTAAAGGAAGCGGGGGGCGTCGTCGAAGGGACGAGGGTATCGGAGACAAGGGACTGCGGAGACTAGCACCAAGCTGGTATTAGTGACAAGAGTATCCGGCCCTCGAAGAATTGGTGGTCTGGGCGCGCGCGTGCAATGATATAATGGGCGCTGTAGCTATCTAAGCTATCGTGGAACCTTCCACCGGACGTGCTAGAAGCCGGACCAGAACCAGACCGGTGGTTTCCCCCCCCCCCCCCCTTTCACTCGGCGAGATGGATGTTTGGTTGGCTGGTTTGCGCTTCGCTGCAATTTCGGCCGAGGGAGATGGAACTTTACAGCGAGGCGTCCCCGGTGATGTGTAGCCGTGGCCGTGGCCGTTGTGAACGGGGATCGGATCCCGGCGCGGATATGGATCAGGTACGATGTGACAGTGACTACTACAGGTCACAGGGATGTGAAACTTATAATCAGAACCTTGACGTACTGCTGTACTATGCTCAACAGTTACTGGCAACTCGTCACTTTTCTGATGGCAACGAGAAATACCTTTCTGGTGGATATTATCTGTTGAGAAGTTCAGCAGCCTACGCGAGGAAGTGACTGCCGTTGTATAGAAAAAGGATAGACACTCCCTAGATCCCAAACTACTAGTGATGCAACTGTAATGAGGAACCACGTCAATACTTGACATGGGGTTTTGAAATCAACAAGACGAATGAGGCAAGTCGTTAGCATGTCATACTACTACAACTCCCTTCGGCGAAGGACTCTCCCGATCGATCAATGTCACTCGTCGTCAAGGGCTTCGGACAGCTTTTGCCATCGGAGAGACTTCTCACACATAACTCTCATCTGTCTTCCGTGAATCCTCCTGTGCATTTCTCGCGACTCAATCTCGTTCGAGGACTAGCGAGCGGATATACGGAAAAGCGAAGACAATGGGCAATGCCCACACAGACGAGTTTCCGTCCCGCACGGGTGGGAAAGGGGAGACAGGGTTCTTCTGATGGACGACGGGCGGGCGTTGGCGATCTACTAGACTGAGGATCGGGGTGGCGTTTTGGATGGCTCTCTCAGATGTTTGGACATGTCAGTCTATCAAGACTCTTGTACAGTACGTGTCGCTCATTTGTAAGCTGTGCTTCGAACTACTAGCTAGCACGGTGGTAGTAGGTGGTTCACATGTATGAAAGAGGGCTTGTGCTGCGTCCGAATACTAAACTCCGACTGTCCGACCGCCCGATCATGTGGGTAAAGAGGAAAGCTGTCAAATGCATACGCAAGCATATGCGCGCACGCCGCGTGTATACACCTTGTTAATTTGATTAGTGAACACAGCCATCTTCTCTTAACGCCAGGTGTTCGGGCAACCTACCTATTTTCCCGCGGAGGTATATTGCCGGGGGGGGGGGGGGGGGGGGGGGACGGCGCCCCCCCCAACCCCACAAAAAAAAAACA
>JAMAKF010000003.1:199722-216175 GCA_023628655.1 Sarocladiaceae sp. R1802
GGGAGCAACGGCGGTCCCCAGCACTAGAGATGCTAACGCACCGATACAACCTTTAGAGTTGCAGCACTAGGAACTTGGCTGACATGTGCTGTTCGATTTGGGGGGTCCTTCGTTTGTCTCAGTTTTTGTGGTCTTTGCTCGTACGACGGTGGCTTTGTTGGTTGGATGTGTTGGAGTTTGGCCATGACTCGCGGCCCGGAGCTCGGCAAACCTAGCTGTCACTGGGGCTCGTACGATGATCTTGTAGTCTGTGTTTTAGTCGCTCGAGTCTCCACGGCAAGGCGTCATTGGTATGAGACACTGTGACTGTGGAGGGCTGACGAGGGACCAGTTGATACTACCAAAACTTCGTAGCGGTCAATCCCGTCATCGATAGAATACACATTGGCAGCGGTATAGCATATTGGGGGGCCTGTTCTGAATGTCTGAGATCGGGACAAAACATGCCGACGCCCTGGATCGACGACGCCCTGAATCCTTCAGCAAGCCACGGAGGTTTTGGGCACTGCCCAGGGTCCGACATTTCGCATAGCTTTTGCTAGAGACGGTGTGTAGTTACGCCGATAGATTAGGACACGGCTGTGTAGGTTGAAACAGCCCGATCCGATCTGGAATCCTAGTCTGAGAGTCTGGGAAAAAGGTTGGTGAAATAGGGCCTAAATTGGCTGGGCGGCTTGAACCTGAACCTCGTGGCCGAGTCGAAGACAAAAGGTTGAGGGAAGGTCTAAGGTCTAAGGTCTAACTAAGGTCTAAGGCAAGGTCTGTGCCCGGGAATGTTTTGAGCATGTCTGATTGGCTCAAGAGTCAGGGGGAAGATGGTCAGTGGTGAAGCTGTCCAATGACAAGTCCTCAGAACATGTCCGCATTCTTTCATGTGTTCCATGTTAGCGGCCCCCAGCTGTCCCAAGCTGTCCAAGCTGTCCAAGCTGTCCCCTGTCCCACCCAGGTGGCTCAGCCCTAGCCTTACGTCGACTGTCGCCTTGTTTTCCCTCCACTACGGAGTAGCTACGTCGGAGTTAGTGGTCGTACCGCCAGAAAGTGACATTCCCCTTTTCGGAAGTCAGTCTCTGACTGGTCCACACCGGAAAATGGAGGGGCTAATTAGCCTCGTTCGATGCACCTGCTCTTCACTTTGCTTGTGCTTGGGCTTGGACGTCGTAAGGCGGCTGATCCACCATTTTCCCGCAGTCTTGGTCCCGGGACGCCGCCAGGAGGGGAGGGACCCCTGACAAGTTTTTGGTGTTTCTGTGAAAGGCGTCTCAGTCGGTTCGGGAAGCCTCAGCTGAGATCGGGTAGTCTGCGAAAGGGTGTGAACATCTTGCTCAGGCACCAACTCATAAGCACTCTATTCCGTATGTAGATGGTTGCTCTATCTGACAGTATCTTCCTCTCATCGCCTCAGCCAGCCAGCAGCTTAACCATAGGCAACTCACTAGTCTCCCAACTAGCTCTTCACGCAACCGGCCGATCTGTCCCGGGCTTTGGTGGGGAATGCCGACGCCCATGAACATTTGACAGTGACGATGCGGCCCACGACCCAGTTGCCCACACTAGAGGTTCCTCTTCTGAGGGCGGCTATGCGCGTTCGAGCGACATGACAAGGGTTGCCTTGGCTCGACGGCGTTTACCAATCTTTCCCACATGCCTATCCCACCTCAAACGCCGAGATGGGCAGTCAGTGTGCAGTGGTTCATTTCTCTCTCTGCAGTCTCCGGACTCCATATTCTATATGCACGTTCAGACTCTCCCCACTCTTCTATCAGGAAGGCTGTCGGGGGGGAAGGAATTTTTGTCTGACCCTTGGTGCGTGTGGCTTTTCCTTTTCCCACTCTTCACGCAAGATCTCTGATGCAAGGGCATGCATGGCCAGACGCGTTCTTGTGAGTGTCAGTCCGCATATCGGTGGGACTCTGAGTCTGTTCAGCCCCCGACACGTCGGTGTTTGCCCTGTTCGAAATTACCCCGTGCGCAAGACAGGGCCTCCAGGAGCGTGGGACAATGACATGATTATAATGCCATGAAGGAAAGCTATGTGCTTTGGAAATCCTCTAAAGGGACCTTTGCCAGTGGCGGAGAGCATCAACCGGGGGGCGTGTGTTATGGACTTGCCCGACTTGTACATCGGTCTCTTCGTGAACAGGGCTCCTCTTTTGACACCCCTAGGATGAGCAAGGACTCTGGGCGATCGGTAGTCGATAGTCGAAGGGAAGCTCCACCCCGTCTCCGGCATCGTTGTCCAGCAAAGCACGCAAGCCAAAGGTTCCCAGTTCAGGGCCTTCGCCTGCAGCAAGCCGGGCCAACTAGTTTGACGGCAAGGTGAATAAAGGGTCGTAGCAGTAGCCTTTGGGTTGGGTCGGGGGTGTGTGGGCAAAGACGGACAGACCACCCTCCTCCTCCTACATACTCCTCCCAAGTTCCATTTAGTCTTGTTTGCCAGTTCCCTTTTCGAAACTTCTGCCTTGTGACACAACGGACGCTCCGCGGGGAGACTATGCTATATGCAACTTTGTCGAAGCTCATAAGGTAGCATTAGCTCCAGTCTCTTGCACGCGGTTGGACCACCATCACCCGCCAGACTTACATATAAGGACGGAAGCCAGCACCCTTTTTGCGACCCTTTGGGACGGCGATGAACTCGAGTCGCGATAATCCGAGTACGTTGTTTCATGCAAGCTGACGTCTTTCCTCGCCTTTCAACACCTCTGTCCTACACATCACACCTCTTACACATACAACTCCACACCTTTTCCCTCAACCTTGATACCAACATCAACCTCAACCATGGCACACGTGCACATGTCGCCAGCTCAACATACCTTTTCAGGTCAATGTCTGACAGCCCCATCACCAGCAGCCATTCCAACATCCCAGAGCGTGGCACCTCAGGATTCGGCGCAGCGATGCATGGCTATGCTCTCGCTGGAGCTGTCGTCCATCAAAGACCGTGATGTGCCGTCGCAGGTGGAAGCCGGAGCAGCAGCGGCGCAAAGCACAATGCCATGTACGTTTTACCCTTGATAAAAAACAGTACATCATCTGCGTATGAAGATTTTGTAACTGATGTTTATAATATAGATGCTACTCCATCGCAAAGTACGCTGGTCAACATCATGGTATCTCGCACGATCCGAGCTGCCCTCGCCGAGATGAAGGCCAACAGCGAGATCAGCAACACTTGAAGGCGTGGAAACAAGCGCAACCAGAACAATTGAACACCACCATTCGACAACACTAACGTCAAAAACTGGAATCAGATCACCAGATTTCCAGTGCCTTGACTATCCCATTTCGGAGTTTCGGCTTCGGAGTTTCGGCACTTGGACCTCACGCCCACTTACGACTACCGGCATTGTACATTCATGCAGCAGCAACAACGACACCAAAAAATAAAGCTCAGACCAATTTGAGAGAGGAAAGCATGAGTGTTCCAGAGCGCAACGTCACAACACTGGTTTTCCAATGCTCATGGCAACTATCATGCAACTCGGTGTTCAATACGCGCGGTCTAAGCCGACATGTCGGCAGTGCCTGGAGCGGTTCTCGGGTTACATCGGCCGATACCGTGACCTTATGTGTCGACTCCGGGAAAATCTCCACCATTTTCCCGAAACAAGACCCAGGAATTTCCTGGGGGGCTGATAGTGGAAAAAAAGAAGTCTTCGGCAAATGCTCCATGACTCGAACAACAACGCCAGGAGATTACGACGACAACTTTGATGGAAATGAGCACAAGGGTTTGAAAGCTGGCGTTGATGATTCAGTCAAACGTTGTGGGAATAGAGAGGTGTGGTTAATGCAACGTTGTCGACAGCCACCCAAAGACTTGGGCAAGCTGGCGGCGGCCCTGAATCGCGCCAAAGGGCGGTTATACGTATGGAGAGACGGGCTAGGTGGAGAAGGGGGAAGGAAGGGGGACGACTAGGAATCGCATGACGGTGACTTGCCTTATCCTGGGATAGACTACGAGTCTAGAAAGACGGCTCGACCCCTCAATACTTGAAAATGCCCAACTCGGTGAAAACCTTATACTCATTTGCGGTTAGACGAAGACGAGGTGATCGCGAAGTAAACAGAGTTCACAAGTTGGTGGTGCTTTAGGATGGGTTTCCTGGTTATTACTTCATTCAATATGCGGCTCCTCTTGTTGCGGAGCTTGCTCCTTCATTGACCGTACGGCTAGCAAACACGTTCGATAGCCTAGCTATGAACAGACAGACCTGGGAGTCGAGACTCAGCTATTACTTGGTCTGTGAAGTTTTCTTAGCCTCGTAAGGGTTTATCTATCCGTTATTCCAGGTTCGGACAATTGGGCACCACTCTTCCCCACAGTGACATGCCGTAACCTGGGCATCGTGCTGTCGAGCTCAGACGATATGTTCCAATGAGGCAATTCCATTCGAGTTTACCGAAGACCTTGTCCGTGCTCGCCGTGTGGCGGCCTCATGTTGTCGCTAGCACGGCGTGGCCAACCTCGCGGCCTTAGACCCACCATCGCTGGCGTTGTTGGGTGTTGGCCAAAGCATTCTGATCCTAATGAAACTTGCACGGATCAAACAGTGTGCTTTGGGATTGGAAATAGCTAAACATCTTATTATTGAATTACCAATGGAGCTGAAAGATTCAGCCATTGCATAGTGGAAGCTTGCACCACTTCAGGCAGCCTCTTGCTGCCTCTGTTATCTTTGGATCCGTGATATCCATGAATACCTTCAGTGCTCCAAGCTTTGGAGACATGCAAGAGCCTCGATGTATAAAAGATAAGCCCAGCTGCCTTTGGGATATAATGTAAAATGTAGACTCGTGCGTAGGTTTGAGTTAGGGGACATAGACCAAGCTGCCACACACGTCGAATCACGCCATGCTTGCATTAAGGCCACCTTAACCTGTACCATCAGGCCTGGGTTAAGAACCTCAATTCTTGAACCAGAAACACTGTCAGGTCTTCGAATGGGGAAACGAGATACATTCCGGACACTTATTGACATTTAAGCAGTGTTTAAAGATGCTCAGTCCTCGCCATCTCTCCGGATTGTCGTCATAGCCTTTAGATGATGCCAAAGTTAGAACTGAGCAGAGGACTTGTATACTGTAAACAATTTTATACAAACCTCTTAGGGGTTATGGCTCTCTGGTGAGGAACCCCAGCCTTGCTATCTAAACACAAAATCCAGGACTTGCCTTGCATAGACACGATCTCTTGATCTTGGTAGTCAGGCACCGGATGCGTTGACCCAGTCATCTCGAGAAACGTGATGAGAAGGTCCAAGCACGCTGTGGACGATAAAGGTTGTGATGATAATAGTCTCCAGCTACTGCTCCTCAACCACATCATATTAAAGATAAAAGAAGCAAATGGGAATAATAAAGTAATGCATTTGCTCGCTTCAAAACTTGCTCTCACTCGTTTAGGTCTCCCCAACCCCAAGCAATCCAGGAACGGACCATCGTAACACGCCACGAGGTACGCCTTGTCCGTCTTCGACTCATTGCCGTGCTTGATCTTCGACCACGCCGGAACAGCGAAGGTGTCTCTAGGGCCCCAGGTGAAGGTTGACTTGTCGCCAGAGGGCGCCTCGATGACGGTGTAGCCCGTGCCCTCGTAGCAATGATAGATGTATGAGTTGCTCTCTTGCGGCTCTCCCACTGCGCCTGGATTGAGTCGCTCTGCGCGGACGCCAAGTATGTTTGATAGGTGCTTGTCGTTAGACTGGGTGTACTCATATGTAGCCCAAGCGGCCTCTGATGCGTTCAACGCTTCCTCCACCGAACCCCAGGGGTAGCGCCACTCGGATGGATCGCTTGGCCTGCTTCATGTCAGTAACTTGGTTTCATATACATCAAGAGGAGAGCAGTGAGATGTACTGGCTAGGGTATCTCGGACTCGAGTAGCCTTCGGCAAAGTTCACTGGAGCGAACGTGAAGAGCGGGAGATTCAGCATGTCGAGCCAAACGACTCATTGCCGTGGTCATGCCAGTGCCACGTCGGAGTCACAACCACATCGCCGCGCTGCAGGGGCAGCTTTTTTTTCCTTCTACAGCCGTGAATCCAACACCGTCGATGATGAAGCGGCAGGCGAAAGCAATGTGGCGATGAGACGGGGCGATTTCTCCCGGGATTCACGAGTTGCAGACCACCGTAGATTGTGTCTGTGGTGTGTGGCGACTCTGTCAAGTGTTAGTCTGCAGCTATGAGACAGATCACGTAGGTAAGATGCGGTGGTATCATGAACACGACTTACTCATGCTGGGGTTGACCATCATGAGTACTCGCATCTCTGCCTTTCCTTCTGGAACTAATCTCCCCGCATCTTTCAGGTAGGGCAGCACCTCGTCATACTTCCAGATGTGAGCCCTTGCAGTAGGATTGGGCGTTGGCGGCACCATCCCGTTCAGTCTGCTCCCGCGATATCCCTGCTTGGAGCCGATCACTCTTGAAGAATTCATGAATGGGCTGTGCTGATCATGATAGTTCGGCAGTCTGTGATTATTGCTCCAGGGGACTGTATCTCCGCCAGACTTGTCGATTCAGCAATAATGAAGCCTCACATGGGAAAAGCTCAACCTCCCGTGCTGCCCCCCTCGGTGTCAGGCAGACCATCTCCTGGAGCAGTACTGGTTCTACGTCGGCCCTCTTTACCCCTTCCTCAATCGCACGCACTGGCAGTTGCTCTACGAGGCTGTATTCGCGAGCGCGCCGCTCCTAGTCGACGAGCGTCTTTTCGTCGCTACTCTGAACATTGTACTGGCACTCTCAACCCAGCTCGTGGAGACTTCGTCACAGGAGGTCTGGGAGGAGAACAGCAATGAGTATCTGCGGCGGGCGCTGGAGCTCCAGCCTTTCCACCAGCTGAACAGGCTGTGTCTGGAACTGTGCGCAGTATCTGCTTCTGGTGGGCCGATTGCTGCAGAGTACCGATCAGCCGCACCAGGCTTGGATGGCTGTCGGCTCTGCCATCAGGATAGCGCAGGGCTTGGGCATGCATGTCGATGATATGTTGACCTCGGCGAAACATCCTGATACCATGATAGGGATCTTAACTCACCTTACCTCACCTTACCTCACTTTACCTTCCCGTACCTTGGTGCGTGAATCCCTGTCGTCGCATGGGCCGGCACATGGTCAAGAACCAAGACATGCATCCTTCAAGACATGCTAGTTTCAAGCTTTCTTTGCTTTTTCTCCATCTGCTAGTCGTCCTGCTAACCCGTTCAAGTGCAGACCATCGAGAGGACCCTTGCTGATCGGGTTGCTTGTCGCTTGTCGCATGGCTTTCCAAGTCACTCTCTGTGCAAATCCTGGTGAGGAGATACTTGGAGTTGCCCCTCCACCGCCACCCGGCACCCCACCCTGCACCCGCTCCACCAAAATTTTCAGCTTCTCTCTCGTCCGCCTCCTCCTCCTCCTCTGCCTTGTTCTGCTACTGCTTCCTCTCCTCCTCTTACTCTCTCTTGCTGCTTTTCCCTTTTCCTCTTACTCTCTCTTCCTAGCACCTCCAGTTCAGAGACCAGGTCATCTTGGATTTTCACGTCCAGGTAGACTTCAGCATCGATATCAGCGCCTGTCGCGCATCACCCAGGCGCATCTTCACATGCAATCCGCAGCCATCCTCATCTCTTCCACCACTCTATCAATACCGGCACTGCGAGATCGCATGTGCCGTTTGACTTCATAAACAAACCAGCAGGCGACTTCCAAGTCTTTGCGCTTGCTTAATCATATCAGGGGACGTTCAGAAAGACTTAATTATACTTCACCAGACTGCAGATCCTGCAGCACCTCTCACGACGACATCGAGTCTCGAAAGCATCCATCTTTGCTCCTCATAGGTAGGTCTTGTTCCCTTCACTTTGTGACAAGGACGCAAACTGACAAACACAGAGAAGGACCGCAAATCTCTCGACTGAGCGAACGCCTTGACTAAATCGATCCTCGTCGCCCATCATGGCCACCACTCACCAAGACACAAAGGGCACTGGCTCTCCCACCATGGAGCCCGTCACCGACACTCCCTCCCAGGACCAGCACCTCTCTTCCTCCCCCAGCACCGACAACGACGCCGTCCAGCAAGGCCTTCGCATCCTTGAAGCCCGCTCCGTCCACTGGTGGGACTACTTCACCACCCGTGACTTCTGGCTCGTCTGCGGCCTCGGCCAGGTCCTCGCCCTGTGCATCACCTCCACAAACACCTTCACCTCGCTGCTCGACCAGCGCCAGAGCTTCAACATCCCCGCCTTGCAGACCATGTTCAACTATGTCGCCCTGCTCATCGTCTACAACTCGGTCTTCCTCTACCTCGAGGGCTTCAAGGGCTGGTGGGGCACGGTGAAGACGCACGGGTGGAAGTACATCATCATGGCGTTCCTTGACGTTTTGGGCAACTACTTCACGGTTCTTGCGTACGGGTACACCAACATCCTGTCCGCGCAGCTCATCAACTTCTGGGCCATCGCCGTCGTCGTCATCGTCTCATTCTTCGTCCTCAAGGTCCGCTACAAGATCCCCCAGGTCATCGGTATCGTCGTCGCCATCGGCGGCATGGGCATCCTCATCGCCTCCGACCACCTTTCCGGAACCAACGGCGGCAAGGACTCCGTCAAGGGCGACATGTTTGCCCTCGCCGGCGCCACCTGCTACGGTCTCAGCAACACGTTCGAGGAGTGGCTCGTCTCCAAGGCGCCCATGTACCACGTTCTCGGCTTCATCGGCTTCTTCGGCCTCATCATCAACGGCGTGGTCGCCGCCATTTTCGACCGCGACGACTTTGTGAGCGCAAACTGGAACGGCGACGTCGCGGGCTACCTCGTCGGCTTCACCGTCTTCATGTTCATGTTCTACAGCCTCATCCCGCTCATGCTTCGCATGGGCAGCGCTTCCTTCATGAACATCTCGCTGCTCACTGGAAACTTCTGGGGCGTCATCATCGGCACACAGGTGTTTGGCTACCCCATCCACTACCTGTATCCCGTTGCTTTCGTGTGCATTATCCTCGGTCTGGTCTGCTACTTCCTGAGCGGCAGCCTCTTGGGTGACTCCAAGAAGCCGTGGCTGGGTGAGAACCAGGAGGATGGCGTGGTGGGTGTTGGTACGGCGAAGCGAAAGGCCATTCACGCTGCTCGTCGCGCGCAGGGAGAGCCTGAGAACGGCACCTCCCAGCAGTGAACGGCGGGTTGCTGAAGGAGGCAGTAGTTGAGGGATACTGTAGCTGAAGAGTGAGATCGGGTAGCTATGGATAGCAGCAACCTGAATACATAACTTGTTGTCTACTCTATTGTGCAAACATTACTGGACTGATGACGGAGAATCTGTGAGCACCAGTGTCTGTCTGTCTGTGTGATCGAGTCCTGTAGGCGAGTTCAGACGAGAATGCTGCGGAACGCCACGCAAGCAAAGATTGGAGCAGATGATGAGTGAAGTCACTTTACCTATGCCTCAGAGAATGGTCATTCGGGACGAGTAGATTTCGCTTCTGCTCTGGAGTCTGGGAACCTCATGAATCCTCTCATTGTCTAAGATAAGTCTGACAAGCTCCACAACCTGAAGCCAGCGGGTCTCAACTCCGGCCTCTCCGGACTTGACGGACTCTGCCACCACCCCCCATCCACCCCTATCACCAACCCCCAAAATGACCACACGGTATAGCATATCCCGACAAAAGGCCTGTCGCCAATGTGCAGACGCCAAGGCCAAATGTGATCGCCGACCTGGCTGTTGCAGCCGGTGCCAGCTGCGCAGTCTCGACTGCCGCTACATTGTGTCAAGGCCTTCGGAGCTGACGGAGGGCCACGAGTACACCATATCTGGCGTTGAGGCAACTCCTTTCACACCTACAAGCGACTCCCCAATCAGTCGACATGATGGAGCGCGTGTATCAGACTATCGCAGCCCATTTCGAAACGTACACCCAGCGCCTGTTGATCACTCGAGCTCGGCACAAAGACACTCCTACCGGGGAAGCACAGACGGTGGTGGCCTGAACAACTGGATCAACCTCAATTTCTCTGAGCTTGACCTGATCTGCCCCATCGATGCAAGCGACATCCAAAACCGCTGGCTCAACTCCTTCGTCCCGTTGCCGGGCCAAAGCGTGAAAACCTACCCCGTTCACGTCAGCAACTTCATCTTTCGAGCCCTCAAATCATACGCAGCGGTGGCTGTCCGGGGCCGTGCGATCCCTCCCTTCATACACCCCTTGCATCTATCATGCCAGGTCGGCAGCAACCCCCTCGCGACATGCCTGAGCCTCGTCCGTGTCTGCCATCAGCCTCTACCGGGAAGTGGTGGTGCAGCGGCGAGTATACTAAAGCATGAGATGGCACAGATCCACGAAAACACAGCAACTTACGACGAGCTTAACATGCTACTCGCGTTCCAGGCTTACTTTATCTACGCCATGGTCTTGTTATTTCAGCTAGATCACGGTGCGGACCCCTTCCTCCGACAAGCCATGATGACTCTGCAGGAGCTCGCATCCGCATGCTGCCAGCAAGGTCTCGTCTGCGTCGCGGAACAAGACCACGCCCGCCCAAAATGGGAAGCTTGGACCGTCGCCGAGGCCAAGAGACGGACACTCTTCGCCATGTACCTCTTTGACAGCGTCCTCGCCTCGCAAGATGGACTGCCGACCTATCTCGGCACAGAGCTCCGTGGGTTACCTGCGCCCTCTGCCAGGTCTCTTTGGCGGTCGACGTCGAGGCCCGCGTGGGAAGCAGAGTATAACATGGTCTTGGTGGATTGGCCTGCTTCGACTTTGCAGATTCAGGAGCTTTGGCCGATACCGTCTGAGATGGACGAAGCGGGTGTGGCTGATTTGCGTGAAAGGGTTGATCACTGGCTTGAGGACGCGGATGAATTTGGCATGATGCTGTACGCCGTGACTAGCTGCACACATGGGGGCTGAATACAGAGTCCAACCCTGATGTTTTGGATAAGGTGTTGGGCAAGTTGAAACAAAGTACAACGTCGTTCTCGCCGATGATAAGCGGTTTTGTTCCCATGGTGTCAAGGACCCGACTGCCAGTTGATATCGTCTAGCTTCTAGGATCTTGTACCCAGACAGAGGTGCCTGTGTGAGAATTGATATCAACTCTCAAATTCTTAGTTCCTTCTATATGAGATTTCTGTCAGATAGCCGCTCCTTTTAACAGTCAAGCAGAGACAATATCATGTAACTTGTCACTGCCTCGGATTGTCTGGTGGCGGAGCTGAGCTCAACTCCGTCGTCTTGTAAGTCGACTCCCCGGCTCAGCTCCGAAATGCACAGCAGCTCCGCCCACCTCTACCACGCAAGCTTGACACACGGGTCACGGCTTGCTCAACACTGTTCTCAGGGTATAAACTGCATCCAGCTCTCATTTTCCGAGTCAATCTTGCATGTGAATCTACTACATTTCTTCAAACGAAAGCAATGGCACAACCCGCTCAAGAAGACCATGATACACCTGACGCATCTGCTTCCATCAGTACCGCTTCACCATCCGCCATAAACATCTACAGCGTATTTGACAAGCGGCAAAAGGCATTGCTTGTTGCCCTCGTTTCAACGGCAGCTACATGTAAGTCCCGCTCAAGCTTTTATCTCTTAGGCTTAAGTAGTGACCGGAAGTCTTGACAGTCTCTGGCTTTGCTTCCAACATCTACTTTCCCGTCATTCCGACCCTCGCGCGCGACTTTAATGTCTCGACAGAAGAGATCAATCTCACCGTCACCTCTTACCTGATCTTTCAAGGCCTCGCACCGAGCCTCTGGGGCCCAGTCTCCGACGTCAAGGGTCGGCGGGTGGCCTATGTCTTTACATTCACCGTCTTTCTCGCGGCATGCATCGGTCTGGCCTTAGCGAAGGACTATGCCGCACTGGTGGTTCTGCGATGCTTGCAGAGCACAGGCAGCGCGAGCACGATAGCCATTGGATCTGGAGTCCTTGGGGACATCACGACCCGGGATGAGCGAGGCGGATACATGGGCGTCTTCCAGGCTGGTCTGCTCGTCCCCGTTGCAATCGGACCGGTTATCGGTGGTGCACTCGCTGGTAGCCTTGGATGGAGATCCATATTCTGGTTCCTCTCAATCTACAGCGGCGTCTTCCTCATCATCCTCATACTTCTTCTTCCAGAGACTCTGAGGTCTCTCGTTGGGAACGGATCAGCACTATCGCCGCGGTATATGGTTCGTTTCCCGCTTCATTGGTACCAAAAGACGTCCACAATCGACTGGCACCCAGATACAGGCGGCGTCAAGGTTTCGGAGAAGAAGCGCGTCGACCTGACAGGTCCTATAAGGATCCTGTTCAGCAAGCAAGCCGCGCCTTTGATCGTTTTTCTCGGAATCTACTACGCCGTGTGGCAGATGAGCATCACCGCCATGTCGTCCCTGTTTGAGGAGGAGTATGGGTTGACCGAGACGCAGGTCGGTCTCACGTTCTTCGCCAACGGCTTCGGCTCTATGATTGGAACGCTCACTACTGGAAGGCTCCTGGACTTGGATTACCGTCGGCTCAGTCGCGCGGTAGCAGCGCAGCGTTCTAGTACTGAGCATGACCAAGGGACACTGGGTCCCGGAGAGGAGCAGTTCCCACTGGAGAAAGCCAGACTTCGCTTGGTTCCCGTCTTCTCCCTCGCTCAGTGCCTCTCAATCTGCGTTTTCGGGTGGTCAATCAACTTCCCTGGCAAGGTTCACATTGCGGTGCCAATCATCTCGACCTTCTTCACCGGCTGGGCCGCGATATCGACACAGTCTATCATCATGACATATCTCGTCGACATCTTCCCTACAAAAAGCGCCGCCGCAAGCGCAAGCCTCAACCTTTGCAGGTGTCTCTTGGCAGCGGCCGGAACAGGTGCGGTGATGCCCATGATCAATGCCGTTGGCGTGGGCTGGACCTTCACTATCTGTGTCATCCTGCAGCTCATTGCGTTTGTTGGACCAGCCTTACAGTGGCATTTCGGTCAACGTTGGAGAGAAGCATCATTAGACAATTCGAATAAATAGGCAGCGCTGGTTACAAGTGGTCTAGAGCACCTTGTGATTCAAAGACACGCTCAGGATAGCCGCCCCAGAAGCTGCATTAATGCAACTGCCCTCATTCACATCTTTCGTCCTATCTTGTCTTCAGTAGCACCCTCCGGGATGGGGAGAATCCGCAGTCTTTGGCATTCTCCGAGAACCCAGATAGTCGAGGTAGCAAAGCCACTTCTTGTCCGTCCACTCCCTCATATCGAACCCCTCCTGTCCCGCATCAACCGTGTGCGCATTCACGCTGAGATACAAACTCCCCTTCCCGTGCCCTTCAACCCTGTCCTTCCTCAGATGCCACACCTCCCTCCTCTCCCCATCCTCCCCTTCCACCTCTTCCACCTCTCCCTCGCCACCGAATGAGAAACACCGCACACCACACGTCTTGCAGAACAGGAAGTGAATCCGACGCTGGCCTCGTTTGAAGTCGCCAAGCTCGGTGAGAGGATCCAGCGGCGAGAGGAGCTGGAAGTCCTGCCCGGGGTTGGGGAGCCGGATGTGCATAATGCCGGCTTTATGGCAGAAGGTGCAGTTGCAGCGATAGATTCGCTGGGTTCCTTTAGCTCGTGATGTGGCGGAGGAAGAGTCTGGGGGCGAAGCTGGCAGCGTGAGGTATACGATGAAGCGGGTGGCTTTGCAGGCGCATGAGCCAGTGTAGGCGCGCCGAGCTGAGGTTTCAGACATTTTTACGTCGTAGTAGTTTGAATTGGATGGATTCAAGTTATAGAACAGATGAGCTCTCCCTTCTGAATGATGAGGAAAGTAGTACATCAGTCTCATCCCACCGTGAATGTTCACGGCTCACAGCTGAAAGGATCGCTTACCCCGCCACTACCGTTCACGCCCTCTGATGACATCGCGCCTATACCTGGACACAGCAAGGGAAGTGAATCCACGGTTTACTCTACGTAAAATGAGGCTATCCTCCACCCTAAAATCAGTCTCGTAGTAGATCCGAAGGTCATCAACAACACGGACGTTGGGTGTCTCGACCCCCCGACCGGAGACCGGGATCCACTCCGCCTCCGTCTCCGGACTCCGGGATCGCCGGAATCCTCGTTCCCGGAAGAAGCACACTTCAGCTGCTGTTCCTGAGTCCTTGGGGCACCCTCCTGCACGAGAACGAGAAGTTGGTCAGACGCCCTGCGCAGTCAAGTAAGCCCTAAGCCCTACATATCTCCCCTTTCGACCATGTACAGCAAGCCGCACGCTGCACAAAGTCCCCCCGCCTCCCTCCCAGCGCTCTGCATCCCGCTATGCATGCTAATTATGCCTGAAGTACCTCAGCTTGTGCTTTGTAATGACCAGTCCCTTATACGATCCAAGCATAGTGCCCAGTATCCCTCAGCTACCAGGAGAGCCAGTCAGTGTTAGCGATTCCCGAGCACCCACCAGGACTTTAGGCAAACTTATGTCCGTCGCCCCCTTGTCGGCTGTCGCGGGAAGGAATCTGACATGCCTGCGGAGATCAATCAAACCCCCCAAGCTTCTCCGCCAGCCTGCGATACGCAGTCTGTACCACCTCTCAGTGATCTCTACATTGGCCTAGAAAAAGGCGATGTCCTCAGCTGAATCTCGATCTCAACAACCTTGCCCTGGCTGGCATGCAGCTAGCTGCTTGAAGCCAAGCCGTCTCTAAAGGTTCCAATATTATGCCCCAGCCTAGCTAGATCCCCTCCTACCTTCAACACGGGCCTTGGATTTCCATTATCAGATGCAATAGTCCTAGGGATTCGGGATGCAGTCCTGCGCTGCGCGAGCGTATCGAGTCGTGGGTGATCGATCGTAGGTGATCAATCGTGGGCGATTAATCCTCCGCTCTTGGCGGTTCCGCGGTCCCGCGCGGCCGGTCCACCAAGCTGTCAGCTTACTGGCATCCCGATTCGGCTTGTCTTGATACAAAGCTTACTTAAGGATGGGCGGCTGATGGAAAGCATTCGGGGAGAGGGGGGGATCTTGGTGTAAGTGGAACGGCAGTTGAAGTTCAGGAACGTGCAATGATGTCCTACTGACTATACTTGCGCTACTACATGTTTCACCTTGTCACATGTCTCTTCTTGCTTTGTGTCCTGTTCCATTCTGTCACATCATAGTAATGGCTGTCACAGCTAGTGGACTGGACGAAGCTGTTGCGACGACAGCCGAAAGGGGAAGTCACTGTGGTCGTGTGTCGTTGCAGGGATGATTGATCTTCCAACTGCCAGGATCCAGAGCATTGCCGCTCGAGTCGGTCATGTCCGAGATCTCCCAACTCCTGGTCAAGGTGCTGACAAGCATCTTTTGAAAAGCTTCATTGTATACGTCGACCCAGACCCCTGGGTTGGACTGCGTCGATGGGCTTTACTCAGCGCCTCCAGCCGGAACTTCCAACTGCCATGCCCATCACATGTCACGTTCAGCTACCCCAAGGCTCAGGCATGACGTACAGAGTTATGAGTAATCACCTTATCGTTCCTGAGTTTCCAAGGGGACTTCTGGATATGTCCCCTTGCATTCGATGGCAAGCTTGCCGCGAGATGCAGGAGGCCAGCGAAATGTACAATGACGGGTCCAAAGTCCGCGGCAGCTGCCGAAAATTCTGCGAGTCTCGGACTCTCGCGCCTTCAGTCGCTTCCACACACACCCTTGCTTATTGAAGCGAGGTCCCATCTGCGATGATTAGCTTCACGATGAACGGGGGTGAAAGACCCTGAAACCCGTCGCGGCAAGGGACCCTGATTCCAGAGGCCGTAGCAAGTGCCGAGAATAATGACGAATCTCTGTGTTTGGGGTGAGCTTTGCCACTGTCTCCATATTCCATGTCATTCTCGTGTAGAATCTTGACCAGATTGTTTAGTTGGCGGCCTCGCGCCTTCGCTCAAAGAGCCCGAGTATACGACACCGAGACGCGCCCCGATGGCTGAGCTCGAGGAAGTGACATTGACGCAGCGAGCTCACAATGCGAGAGTAGGACCATTATCGCGTCAGATATTACCTGCTAGAGAAGGTACACTGAGTTCCGCTCGTTCAAGTCACATCATCGGGAGTGTTCCACTGTCGTCGGCCGCCACGGGACAGGCGGATAAGCCACGATCCACGGATTTCGGGGTCTTTCTCTCTAATCCGGATACCCGGGTTTCCAAAAAGACTCTGAATTCTTAGATGGAAGCTCGTCAGTATTTGGCGATTTCCAGCGAGGATTGTGGCGGCTGCAGGCTGAGGCGTGGTCGTTCCAACAAGCTGAGCAAAAAGAAGAAAAAAAAAAAGAAAGCCGAGCTGGAAGGGGTTTGACGCTGACTGAGATGAGGATATACGAGGCGACCAGTAAGGATGCAACCCAATGGAATCCCCTCGCCGTATTGGGTAGTTATTCTGGTCTGCAGTGCGTAATCAGGGGATGGGGGGGGGGGGGGGGGTTTGGATTGAAATTAAGAATTCA
Organism: Sarocladiaceae sp. R1802; assembly: GCA_023628655.1. Classification (NCBI taxonomy): domain Eukaryota; kingdom Fungi; phylum Ascomycota; class Sordariomycetes; order Hypocreales; family Sarocladiaceae; species Sarocladiaceae sp. R1802. The sequence continues at coordinate 216,150 of JAMAKF010000003.1, forward strand.
AGGATTGAACAGTTTGGGAAGTTTGG
>JAMAKF010000003.1:216185-273277 GCA_023628655.1 Sarocladiaceae sp. R1802
GCCCCCCCCCCCCCCCCCCCCCCCCCCCCCCCCCCCCCCCCCCCCCCCCCCCCCCCCCCCCCCCCCCCCCCCCATTGAATAGATCTGAAGATGGCGAGGATGGAACTGTTTGGCTATTTGGGAAGACATGCTTCGTCGTTCGCTTACAATTCACCAAAAGATACCGGCGTCTCGGGTCGCCGTTTGAGTCGTCCGAGTTCGCAGCCATGATGTTTTGTGCAAGTCAAACCATGACACACAAAAAGTCGAGTTTTGGTTTGTTTGTTACTGTGAGTCTCGTCTAGCGGTGGCTCCCCGGATGCGATCACCGTCTGCCTGAGCGCGCGCGCGCAAGAGACACCCCCAAATAAAGGGTGACAGTACTAAACGGAGACCGCTCGATTTTCGGCACATCGTATATCGTCTAGGGAGTGGTTTACTTTGTGTGATTCCCCATCCCCATCCCCTCCTTTCCCCGGTTCCCGTACCTAGCGTCGCGTTGTACACGGATCTGTACCAGAGGTCTGGTTCTCTTGTATTATCAGCTGCTAACAGTGCGGGTGTGGGGGAAGTACCCTGTCCATCATGAAATCAATCCCGAGTGGGATACGCACAAGTGCCCTAGTGAACTGATTCCCCTGGGTTTGCCAAGTCGTAGTTGCCAAGTCAAAAAGGGTTTGATCAAATCAGGTAAATGCATTCCCGACAGCAGTGTCGCATGATTGGCGTTGTTGATGTCACAGTGTGCCCACCGAGACGTCGTCGAGTGGCGTGGTGTCGTCGGGATCGGGTCGCGCGACCATCGTGTCACTTGTCGCGGTGGATGATGGAGATTGATTGAAGTTCGAAGTGGAAATCCCAGTGAGGATGGAGTAGTCTGTCACTGGGGAAAAGACAGCTGGTGTACTCTGTAAGATGGTGTGATTTGTGAGAGGCGCCACGGTGTTGTTGGTCATCGACGACAGTCACAGTTTAGCTACAGCTACCTTACTCGAGGTGGTGATGAGGTGACCCAGCAGGGTTAGGCTGTAATTACCTCGCCTGCATCCTGGATGAACCAACATTGGCGCTTCTTCATTACTGGGAAATTCTTACAAAGCTTCCGTGTCAAGTCAATAAGGCTGACAAGTGACCACACCTGGAATCCCTCATGCCATTCACCAGTCCCCAACCCGACGCATACGATCCTCATCGAATTCCGATCTCTCTGTCTCTTGTCATACTACCCCAAGACCCAGTCCAGTTCCGGTCCCAGCCAGCCAGGTGCACAAACAGACACAGACGCACATCGCACCCCCCTCACAATACGGTTGCCACCCCTTCCCGGGTGTCCGTCTCCCCAATCATTTCCCGTCAAGTTCGTTTCCTTATTGCCGCTCGGGATGCAATTTGTAAGTTTCTTGGGGGGGGGGGGAGGGGTTTTCTTTTGGTTCTACTGAGTGATGGGACTCTAAGAGTTGGTCCGTCACTCACTAAAGTCCGTCAATCATCCATCTCCTTACTAGGTACTAAGTTGCCTCTGACAAGTTCACCATGACATGATCGTATGTCGCCCAACCCTCGTTGCATTAATATGGAGCACGAGAGTACGTACCCAAGTCGAGGTTAATTTTGACTTGATCTTGCATATGGAGTTCCCATCTCGTAATTGATCCTGGCGATCCTAGTCTCTCTTTCTCTGTCTCTCTCTGTCTCTCTCTCTCCTCTCTGCTGGCCAGCCCACCCGATGCAACACGGTCGGCAGACACTCGACTGCAACGCATCATGTCCGCATCCGCATCCGCGCACAACGTGGTGTTCTGCCTCTGATGTTTCCCAAACTTGTGTGATCAATATAATCGCTGTGATCCCCCCCCCCTTCCCCTCCTTCCCATCTCACTGGGATCATCTGTCTTTCCCTTTCTCCTCCGCTTGAATCTCCCGTCGCCTCACGTGGTTTGATTTGATGATCATCGCATCATGATCCACATGCCCTCAACGGGATCCTCTCTGTCCATCCATCATAAACGATACCTAACTGAACAACCTCGGTCCCCGCGACGTTCTCCATCTTGTCATTGATTCGCCTCTTCCGAGTCATCACGAGACAAAACCAAATAGTCGTGTCAACATTTTTTTTCGCCTCCCTTCGCCGCCCTTGGCTTTTGCCTACTGAGTTTGACTCTGCTCGCTCTCATCAGTCAGTCAGTCTGGCCGCCCCCCCAGTCCCACCTCTTGCGCAACGGTTTCCGCACCCTCGCAAGTCTCCGAGACTCCGACTCTGGCCACACACACACACCCCTTTTGGCCTCTGCCAGGATCCCTCCCCTCTGGCTCGTGTCCTCTCTCGCGCTTTCGCCCTCTGCGAGCCCGAACCCTGGGGTTACAGACTCCGATCTGGATTACAGAAGGGATTTGTTGCAGGCTGCCAAGTTCCTGTTAGGGGATTCCGCGCAGTGTTGCTAGAGACCCTTAACTCCGACTTGACACAGTCCCGTCTGTCGCTTTGTGTCTCGGTCACCATTTACAACCACTGAAACTCACTGGATTATTCACCATCTTCCTTTTCCTCGGCATTGCCTTTGCCGTTCTACAAGAAGCCTTCTAAAGTCCAACTCACAATTTGTTGTTTTTTTCCTCCTCTCCTCCTCCTTCTCGGCTTCTCTCATCTCTCCATCTCAATTCAAATACCTTTTACTCTGTCTCCTCATCCCGGACGGAATCCCCCGTTGACCGGAACACCCCAAGGCCACACCCTTAGCCCGTGGAAACCGATCCCCGAGCTTACCAAGACTGCTCCTCTTCTTACAACACCACCCGCCAACGCCAACGCCAACGCCGACGCCAGCACCAGCCGCACACCCCCCTCCCATCCCTTCTCAAATCAAGTCCGACAAGTCCACGGACCAGAACCTTGGACAGAGCCCTTTTCCCACCATCAACCCTCAACCTCGTCCTTTTTCGTCATTGCGACCCCCGGACTTTACACATTCATATACATTCCATCCTTCCCCGTCTGTCTCTTCTTCAAACAACCAAAGCAGGACAATCCCGCACCCCGGACATACACAGAAGAGCCACCACACGCCCCCCTTCTCTCAGCGACAGCCGGACTTCCTCTACTAGGAGATACACGTTATACGGCTTCCGGGGCTAAACTCGACCGTAGCGCCGCTGTCCGTATTACACAAGCAAACTCCGAGTCTCACTGTCACTCACACACACACACTGCGCGCGCACTCGCTCTCTCTCTCTCTCTGTCGCCTCGCCTCGCCTCGATTTCGATTTGACTTGATTATCGAGCTTAGCTTTGCTGATTACTTCTTGCCTTTTTGGCATAAGCATCGTCACTGCTCGCATCCGGCATTTCCTTTTTATACTCCGGCATTGCGCCCCAACCCCCCTCCCTTTTCTCTGTTGACAGCATCTACACTGCCGATCTTCGCCAACTCCTACCTCATATCACCACCATCCCGCACTTATACATCCGATACTTGTCTCTCTTGATATCTCCCACCAACACCAACACCGAATCAACTCAAGAAAATCATGGACTCGGATACAAGCCTCTCCCTTCCGACAACAACTGCCGCCACCGACTACACCGACCCAGCATGTCCTCCAACAGCCACATCCCACCTCCCCTTCCGCGGCGTCTTCTCCTCTCCTCCCAACAGCCTCAACCAACCCGATTCCCTCCCCTGGGATAATGACTACCACCACCACCAGAACCCATCCCAAACCAACCACCAGCAACAGCAACAGCAACAACCTCAACAACGCAGCGCCAAGCGTCTCTGCACCGGCCTCTTCAAGAATTTCCCCGGTTGCAAGACACGCAGCGGCAGCACCAGCGACGAAGGTAGCATCAGCTCCAGCTCAGTCTCCGACGCCGGCCGGTATGTCTCCCAACCCGACGACACCACCACCACCACCACCACCTCATCTCCTATCACAAACCACCAACGACACCCCAGGAAGCAGCCGGCTTACATCTCCAACTCGTACAGATCCGTCGAGGAGTTCCACCAGCGCTCCCTCGACCACTTCCCCTCCCCCTCTCTCCTCTTCCCCCAGCCCGCCCTCGAATTCGACTTCCGCATCGCCGTCAAACTCCGTCCCGAGCCGTCTCGCCTCGACCCCCGTCCGATGCCCTCCGATACGACCAAGAAGCAGCAGCAGCAGCAGCAGCAGCAGCCGTTCTCCTCCTCCTCCTCCTCTGCTACGCAGCCCGCTGCCGACGCCAAGGCCCCCAACGCTGCATCATCGCCGCAGCCGCGAGAGATTATAGCCGTGCAGTCTGGCTCGTGGTCAGGTTCGTTCGGTCACGGGAAAGTCCTCGCTGGAGGCTACGATCTGGGACAGGCGCGTGGATTTCGACCGATCCGGATAGTCGAGGGCGTGTTCGTCATGCAGACGACGGATGACACACCAGCCATGTAAGTCGTCCTTCTCTCTCTTCCAACCAACCAAAGATCACCAATCAAACACAACCCTACTCTCAACACACTTTTTTTTTTACTAACACGCGCCACAATCAAGTCTCGAAATGCGCACCCGGGGCTCCCTCTCCGGCCCTTGCGACGTCCTCGACAACCTCCTCTCCCCCCTCTCCACCCCAAAGACAACCGACCCCCGCCGCTACGGCTTCCGCATGTTCTCCACCATCAAGACGACGGACAAGCGGTACGCAGAGATTGTCAACTGCGGTCTCTGGGTCGCCAGCGGCGTCTGGCGGAACGACGAGCTGATCATCGAGTGAGTCCTTTCCCCCCGTCCCTCCTCAACCCACCCTTTCTATATGGCCTGGGGGGTTATACACACACCCCTTTTGGCAAGGGCCCCCTCCACGAAAAGCTACCCAGAAAGGGGGGATGATACTCGTGACAGAGAGAAAAAAAACAAGAAGAGAAAAAGAAGAAAGACTGACCGCTTGCGCGTATTTTCGTTTGCCTGCTATAGCGCTTACCGTGTAACATGATCGATCTTATCATCAACTTTCGCCTCTCGACAAATCAAAAGGAGGGGATCCACCTCTATCCGCCCTTCCGTATGCTTACATATTGAAGCAAAAGGGTTTCCTTCCAGGAAAGGCTTACAGGCAATCTATTCATTGCATGGAACGCTTATCACTGTGTCCTCCTTACGCGATGGGGGTTGCCTCCCAGCTGGCCATCTGAGCATGGTTGTGCTCACTGGCCTGGACAGCCTCGCATACACACACCCACCTTCGCTCACAGACATCCTCAACTCATTCGCATGAACCATCCACAATCCACCTTGGCATCCTCCGATCCCTCTCAGCAAATTGTTGCATAAGCATGCAAAAGCCGATGCTTCGATGTTCTTCGGGGGTATCTCATCAACTCTCATCAACCCCCCTCACCTCTCTTCACATACACATTGTCTCACACACACACGCGCGCATTTTCTCCCTTCAGCATCAACCCAACATCGCATCTAGCCCGGCGTTCGTCTACTTTTACCAAATCCATCAAAGCCTTCATAATTCCCATCTCCTCACATCCCCCATCTTTGGCACTTCACTTCACTTCAGCATTGTTCCAGCGAGCGAGGGGACGACGCATAAAGACATTACCAGAGAGGGAGAAAGTGCAAAGACACACATGGGGTACTTCTTTTCCATTAGCATTAGCCATAGGCGTTCCCATCTCTCCCTTCTCAAGTTGGGCTTTGAATCAACATTCCATGACAATTCGACTTGATCCGAGGCCTATGTCTTCATGTGCAATCCCGATCATCCCAGCCCCTGATGCTTCATCAACTTGAACACGACTATGTGTCAACAGTTCTCGTTCGAACAAGTAGATTAGTACATAACAACACATGAACACAGCGGTATCATAAAGGCCAAGGTTTGTGTTAAACAGTTTTCATTGTACGCCTGGCTCTCTTTTGTAATGCCTTGATGTCTGCAGGACTCGTCCGCTCTTTGCTCAGTAACAAAACCCTTAACCCCTTCTTACAATTATGATATGCCACCTGTCCGTTCCTTTTCTTGGCCTATGCTCTAACAATCCTTGCCCTCTGCCAGCCTCGGCGACCATCGGAGCGGGATTCGTTGCCGTCACCAGCACCGCTGCAGATAAGATAAAATGACCAACCGGGCCATCGTGTCCGGGATGCTCAGCCATGCAAACAAGGCACTCTACCAGCCTTGGCCCGCGGAACAATACCGCAAAGGCCATTCTTGCAACATCCCCTAGTCGGCTGCCGTCAGCTGTTCGACGGGCAGACGGCAGCTGTTCGACTTCTCCCTGCGGTATGCTAAAATGTATCATCATCGGGCCGTCCTTCATACAGATGTGAATCCCTGCCTGTGTCTGCCGTTTCTGACGAGGTTGCCGAGTTCTTAGAAATGTCCAATCGCTGTCACAAACACACACAGCTCCCGTCACGTCCTCCGCAAGCCCACATATGCCCCAAAAGTCGCAAAAGATCGTTCAAAGTACAGCGTATCCAGAGAGCCTGGCTGAGAAACCAAGTTGATGCAAGAGACGCCACAGGCGCGGGTCGCTAGATCAACCACCTTTTCGCTCGGACGTGTTCTTGGGCGGTTGCTCAACACTGGCATTGTGCTGTACAACATTGCTGCCTTTCTTCCGGCCCTTGCCTGCCTTCTGCCAGCCGCCGTCAGTTTCGCTCTTGGCGCCCCTGACGTGTCCATTTTCACGTGGTGAAGCAGTGGGCTGACCCAAGGGTGACGGCTTGTGAGCTGCTACGCTGTTGAGCTTCAGCTTCTCGTCTGCTTTCACCGGCTCAGAGTGGGCGCCTTTGGCATTGCTTTCACTCTGTCTCATATCCGCCTTGCTGAATATGTCGCCGTTACGAATGACAGTCGGTGACGGCGTTCGGTGCTCGTACACTGGCGAGAGCAGGGCAGAGTCGGCTCCTTTTGCTGCAAAGCCCTCCCCCGAGAAGGCGAGATCCAACGGTGCTATTGCGACACTCTGAGGTTGCCTAGAAAACAGTCGCAGTCGCGTAGAGGGCGAGAGCCTTCCAGATGATGCCGGGTTCGCGGCATCAGGTGACACCAGCGGATTGTTACCAGATTGTATACTCATATTCGCGATCCTCTCACGAAACGAGGTATCGTCCGCGAGGGGTCCTTGAACAGATGGCGCCAGAGGGGGGGACGCCACACTGGTAGGGCCTTGTAAGGTAGGATTAGGTAGGTCCTTCCCATTTGCACCCATCATGGGCTGTGTGGCGGTGTGGGCATAGGACGTGGGCACTGCAGGTTGTCCAAAGCTGACCTGCAAGGGGTTTTCGAAGCCATGAGGTACGGTACCATTCATCTGCATCGCTTCTTGGCCAGATGGTTGCTTGTGTAAGTGATTCGGGATGCCCTTCGCTCCTGAGCCGTTGACTACAAGCGGTCCACCAGGTGAGATTGCTGGACCAGCAGACAGGGGCTCTCCTGCCAGAGGTGTCGGGCCAGCGCCGACGGAGATCGCGCGGGTGTGTCCCATGGGCGACGGCGACCTAGACGTTCTTCTCATACGTCGATCCAGAATGGTCTGTGGAACGTCTGTAGAGAGCCGACGTCGACGCGTACTGGACGACTGGGTCCCCAGATCTCCAAATGCGATACTGCCATTCGCAATGGTTTGTGCATTGGGCGACGTCCTTGTTGTCACTGCGGGCCTGGAGGGGCTTAAGTCATTCCGGCCAGCGGTCTGCTGACTGGTGGTTGGGGGAGAGGCGTTCTTTCCCTTTGGCGTATCATCCAGGTTTGCCTCGTCCGGAATGAAGCTGGGAATCGGGAACCCATTCGCGTTACGCACAGCTTGACCGCCTGATGCTGGTGGCGCGTGAGGTGCCGCGTATTGGGTTGACGTGTAGTTGGCATTCTGCGGTCTCGATGCCGGCTGGGACTGAGAGCGCATGGAGCTACTAGACGCTGAACCACCGGAGTCAGTGGCCACCGTAGAACGCTGCAGCGCTCGGCGAAAGTCCTGACTATTACCCGACGCCATCACGGGAGACGCAACATATGGTCCATAGGCTGCTGTACCTTGCGGAATGAAAGGCTGACCCAATGGCATCCCAGTGTACAGTGCCGGAGGATATGGCTCGGTCCGTGGAGGAGCGCTCATTGGAGCATTGTCAAACGAATTCGTCCGGGACCGATCGCTTGACTGCTGCGACTGTTGGCCCAAGGACGCATTCGTTGGTACCCGTGGTTGCCCGTTGGCTTGTTGCTGCGACAATGCCGCTGCTTGCTGCTGGCTATAGAGTTGCCATTGCCGCAAGTTTTCCTGCTGCTGAGGATACATATGTGTCATCAGGTCCTGCTGGACGTAAGGGAAAGCAAAGGGCACATTGTAGTACCAAGACATGTCTGGCTGCATGGCCATCTGGGGGACCATGAAGTTTGCGTCATACGTAGGTATGCTTGAAGAAGCCCGCCTGTTGAAGTTCGAGTTGCCACGATGGTTGTTATTGTTGCGGTTTCCGCGATGGTTCCCACGGCCTCCACGACCTGAATGTGTCTGAGAAGCACTGCGGAGGAGGACTGGGCGAGGCTGGGGTGCGGGACGAGACCAGACCTTCTCCTCTTCCTTAGGGAAAATGTAGGTTTCGCAGGCTTCCTCGAACTTGCCATCCGCAATGAGATCAAATGCCCGCCTGATCTCGAGGTGAAGACCCCGAAATGAGTACTCGTCCGCGGTGTTACCCAGATTCCGGGATGTGTTGAATGGCTCCTCCACGCACAGCTGATTATTCAGGGCATATATCCATTTCTTTTCCGCTTTCGTTACCAGCTTCCCCATGCGAACTGATAACACATGCTTGTCGTAATCGAATTCGTGGGCGTAGAACCGGAAGAACTGGAAAAGAAGCTCCGCTTCAGAAGACTTATTCGCCTTTCCGTACCCTTTGAGCCTCTTCAGATTGTCCGCGAACTCGCTTTGACCATCCGGCCTAGGTAATTTGAAAGGGAGCTGGTGTAGAGCGGGCAGTACGGGCGGATTCCGAACTTGCAGAAACGCAATGATCAGGCATATCCACGTATACGAGCTCAGTGTACCGCCAAAAGCTACAGGAAAGTGCCCTGTTAGCGACAGCGACCACTTTCGCACAAAGCTTCACAAAGCTTTACATACCTGCATCGTTGACCTTCCTCCGTCGCGTCCAGTACTTGACAAGCATGGCAAGTTGTCGAACACGCGGGTCTGTTTCGACGTACGTACGAATCATGCGTGTGTTCTCGAGCGCCAGAGTGTTGTTGACATTCATGTCGCATGCCAATCCCAAGGTAGGGTCCCAGACCTTGACAATGGGAACTTTGGCAGCCGAAATGCATACCACCTTCTCGAATCCCTCTGGTTATGTGATCAGTGGTAGTCCATGTGAAATTAGTAGGGCCGACTCACTCCGTGCAAGAAGGGCTGCAATCATGCAGACATCTTCGAGCTGCTGCCATGATGTCGTGATACAGATGTCCACTATAAGTCGGTCAGCGCTGGTCAAATGCCAACATGTCCATGGAGTACATACCATCCGAATCATCGGAGCACAAGAAGTTGCCTGAGGATCCGAACAGATTGACACGGATATCATGGCCAGGCCATTCCTCGTTGAAGATCGTCTCGAGCTTCTGAACCAGCTTCTGCCGACTTTCCTCCACAGCTTGTGTCGGCAGTAACCTGTCGTACACTTCTCGCATATCCGTAGCCAGTTTCCTCTCTTCATCTTCTGACAGCTTGCTCTTGACTGTCGACAGGTCCAGAGTCTCAAGTCGCTCGTTCCCTACTGAGTATGGTATCCGACGTCTCGAGTTAATCTGTGCTGTTTCGAATTTGCAGCCACCCAAGCGCGGGGGTAAGTTTTTGAGAGACGGCGGAACTGTGGCAGTCGTCTCGGAATAGGCCGATCGTGGGGAGTGGTTGTTCGCGGCAGTAGGAGACGGATCACGGGATTCGAAGGAGAACTTTCGAGCATGCTGATGGGGCGTCGACGGCACGGAAGCTGAATGCGATGGCGCATGTGACGCTGTTGCGGGGGCCGAACGGCTTGTATGCCCCTTGACCGGCTCGTTGTGGTGGTGTCGGTTCGACATCTTGGGTGGGACGTCTTTGGATGCTATAACCGAGCGGTTCTTATCTGAGTTGTGATGTGAACGGCCCCCATGTCCTCCACCTGAAGAGCCCTTGGCGGAGGCACTATCCTTGAGAGACACCTTGCTGGAAGATCGCGACCGACCACCAGCCTGAGCAGTAGACGACGATACGATTGGAGGCAAGGGTGGCGTCTGCAGGCCACCACCGCGAGAGGGCGAGATGAGTCTGTTGTACTGAAGAAGCTGATTGTGGTAGCTGGTGGAAGCCTGAGGAAGGTAGATAGGTAGGAACTCGGAGTAAGGATAGGGTGCGATTGGGGAAGAGCCTGGCGGGAAGGCGGAGGGTTGTGCTACGGCAGCGGCGGCGGCATTCAGTGAGCCGTCCGTCGCCTGGATTGAGGCCGGGCTCGAAGCGTTCGCAGCCGCGAAGTAGCTGGATTTCTCGTACGCCGGACCGTTGGGTGTATAGGGATGCTGTTGAGAATCTGCCGCGGGCGTGGAGTGTTCCATGAAGCGGGGAGCGAGGCCAACCCCGTCACGAGAGAAGGCTGACGGTTTAGGTCGTACCGATGACGAGATCGACAGAAAGGTGAACTCAGTCGTGACTGGGAGCAATTGTGATAAGGATTCCGATCAGAGGTCGACCGGCCGACGGTAATGCTTCGTGGCTGTATCTTTGAGGGCTCGTCGTAAAGGGGACCGTCTCGCTAGCTGGTGATACGGATGACGCAGGTATCTGTGGTCTTGAAGAAAGAGCCGGAAGGGCGGCCAGCGCGCAGGCAGGATGGGCAGCAGAGCGCGCCCGGTGTGAAGTGCTGATTTTATTGTCCACTGCAAGAGAGGAGCGGCGGTCACGATAGTGTGAGGGCTCGGCGGAAACGATCGTGTGTCGGTAACGAGTTCTGGCTCCCCTCCCCCTATTGCTGCAAGGATATGCAGTTGATCCGGAAGCACATGAGCCGCGGTGTGGTGGGAAGGAAACGACAGAACTTATGCGAGCGAACAAGGTATGGGCGGAGGGTCGAAAGAAAACCCAGAGGTAACGATGGGCACGGCGGTAGCTTCAGAGTGAGGAGGCGGACGACAGTTGTTGGTCGGCTGCGAAGGATGGGATGGAAAGATGATGCGGGACGCGCCTCGAAACGGGCCAGGAGCAACGGCAGAATCGAGGCAGGAAGGGCCAAGGAGGCGACCGCCCTTCAGATAGATGGGTCGACGAGAGCAAGCGTATGTCGAAAAGTCAGGAAGCGTCGCCGGTCCGAGCAATGCTGGGAAAAGACAGAAGATGATGAGGGATGTTCGAAGTGCCTCAGCCTGAGTTGAGGATAGGTACGAGTAGGCCAACGGTGGCGGAGGTGAAATGCAGTGGTAGTAACAGTGCGGTGGTGCAGTGGTGCTCACAGCCTAGAGTGGTGGTGGTGGTGGTGGGCGATGAGCCGGCGATGGATCGTTTCGGTATGGGGAAACGGGCTCCGTCAAGGTTTCTGGTCGTCTGCTGCCACCCGTTTGACCTCGAGAAGCGGATCCCGTGGATGCAGTGGTCAATGAGATGCAACGATGGAAGATGTCTAAATGGAAGCTCACGCTGACCTGTGCTGTGCATCCATTCTTACGAGGTTAGCCAAACACTGTCGGTGCTACATCAGCGCCAGCCGGTGGACGCCACTACAGTGGATGGTCTTTCAAATGGGTACCTCCAGAGCCCAGCGTGCACTGTGCGCCAGATGGCAGGGGCATCACCCTGCCCTGAAAGGGCCCTGGCAGAGGTACTTGGCGATGTGCTTTAGTTGTGTGCGGCATCCCGTACCGGGCCCCGGGTCCACTTGGACTTGGGGATTCTCAGGGTCGTAGCATGGGAGTAGCAGGGGGCTGCTCATGGGGGTCTCGTGATTGTGGCACTGTGTGCCTGCCAACGTGAGGGCCCAGATGCACAGTGTGTGATTCGTACGAGGCTGTGATGGTCAGACTATGCACTCTCCCTTTCAGAGTCATCAGCCTCACCAAGGCAGCCTTGAGCACGAGGCCAGCAGAGGCACCGAGCAGTCGAGGCTTGAGATCTCTGGATTCTAGGTTCATGGTTCATTCCTAGGTAACCATCCTGACACTTCTCTCCACGGATGCTTGTTGTCTCAGCAAGATCCGCATAGCGTCACACACATAATCTTTGCTTCTCTACACGAGACCATGCTTCGACCAACAGCATGTACCAGCCAGAGACTCGCACAACGTCGAACTCAGCCCTCGTGTCCGCTTCTAGAACCTCAACCATGAGCCAGTGTCTCGATCAGCTCCAGAGCTTTGTCGGCGTCAGATGACCACGTCGTTCTGATCTGGAGCCGAGACCTGTGATTATGCTGGAGCCTGAGGATGTCCGATGGCCACTCACAGCGACGTTGAAAATGCTCAATAGCGGATGAGAAAAATCGGCACTAATCGTCAGTCGTCATTGACTCTCGACCGTCCCTGAAGCGTCAGGGCAGAGTTCCAACGCGGCGCGTACTAAAATGATCGCGCCGGCCCGCTCACGCGAACTCACACCAGTACGGACTGGCGTAGGTTCCTCGCAGTTCTCCGTGGTGGCATGAGTCTCATGAGGTTACTACAGAACACAGCGTCTCTCAATCTCCCCAAGATCCGAAGGACAATGCTCCGATGGCTGATCAAAGTTAAGTACTAATAGGCAGCAACTTACCTTAGCCAGCCGGAAGACATCCTGCGACCCCTCAATTCGGTGATCGGCCACATCGGATTAATCTGCCTCTGCCGAGGGAAGGATGCAGATTACACTTCACCATACGATGGTCAGCCGCTAGCCGTTGTCTCGTCCGCTGATTAGCTCCTGAGTGTGTTGTCCGTACGTGGTCAAATTCGTTTTCTTCTCAAAGCGGTGCTCACTCCGACTTCGTGCCTCGAGAGACGCATCCAGCCTTGATGCATCTTTCTGCACCCATAAGACGAAGACTGTATGCAAGAGGCTTTTGCAGAATGTGGGGTAAGGTCAAAACGTCGGGAGGCAGTAACACACGAGTATTGAAGGCATGGGAGGACGGCGAAAAGTCACCCCTGGGCCCTGGCTGGCCTGACTTTGCATCAAGTCAATCAAACACGGACCCGCTCCGTCGTCGTCTGGAAGCATCCGTGCCAATCTGCCCGAAACCACCTACGGCGCGACCTGTACCGGGAGGAGGAATCCGGGCGAAACAATGGGTAGCAGTCATGCTTGGCGGGGTTTGAAGCTCTATCCTAAATTAGATGCAAGACAAATAGCCACTGGCATCCGGGCTAAGGTAGGCCGGATGAAGCTGGCGCTACGTTAAACTTGTTGATGTTGACGTGGTGGCTACCATTGTCGGTAGGGAGGACAGCAAACCACGTTTACATCATCAACACTCGCCGAGTGGTTCATGGCTGTTGTTTCTCGTGAACCCCATCATCCGTCAGAGGAGCACTTTACTTATCATATTTTCATGGCATCTGTTGCAGGAGATATCTGTACCCAGACTAGAGCAGATGACGGCGTTGTTTCCCAGCTATAAGATGTCAACCTTTGGTAGGGTAACCACTCTACGGAAGGGACGATGTCGCAAATGTGCAGACTGGTGGAGATGAGATTGCACGCACGTCTAAGCCTTCCACCGAATTTACCTGACTTGGCCCTTCTGACGATTTAATGCGAGTGCTCCAGAAGTAAAAGCATGAATCCCTTCGTAGCATGCCAGTCTTATGCTACCACAAAGCAAGAGTGCTAGGTAGACGGTCACGTCACGCAAAGCAGCCCCTCCGAGCCTCTGCCCCGCGATCGTCGGTGGTCCCCTTCAACTTTTTTTTCCGCCTTCGTCTGCTTCTGCCCCGCCACGCCACCATCAACCGCCTGCTTATCAAGCACAGATTACTCAAGTAACCAAGGCAGAAAGGCGACTGCTCCGCTGTCTTTTGACAAAACCTGAACGACGTCCGACGAGACGACGACTCGCTTCTGAAATATCCCAGTCACCCATTTGTCGAGCCACGAGTTGCCTACCATGTCCTCCTCCAATAACCCCCACAACGATAAGCGCGAGGACGACGTCGAGGACGATGAGAACCTCCTCGCCGCCGAGGATGCCGCCGAGGAGATCGAGGAGGTCGACGGCGATGTCCCCATGGACTCTGACGACGAAGGTGGTGCCATCGAGCAGGAAGAGCTGCTGCTTCACAACGACTCCATCGCCTTCTTCGACCAGCCCCAAGACTCTCTCTTCGCCATAGCCCAGCACCCCATTCACCCGTCTCTCATCGCCGTCGGTGGTTCTGCCGGCACAGAAGACGACGCGCCTGGTGCAGGATGGGTTTTCGATACCTCCGCCGCAAAGTCTCGACCGGTCCTGCCCCCAAGCTTCGCTAGCGACCCGTCTGCCGCCGAGGCCGATTCCAAGCAAAACACACCCTTGACGAGCCTCTTCGACATCGATGGTCACACCGACTCCGTCAACGCTCTCACATGGACCCTGCCTCGCGGCGAGGTCCTCGTCAGTGCCGGTCTCGACGGCAGAATACGCGCGTGGAAGACCGAAGCGAGTAAAGGCCAGGGTCTCAAGATGACCTTCCTCGGTGAAGCCCAGGAGGTTCCTGAGGTCAACTGGCTCCAGCCTTGCCCGTCTCCCTCGAATCCCAATACAATTGCCCTCGGCGCCTCCGATGGCTCTATCTGGGTCTACACTATTGACCCCTCTGACACCGCCAACCCCCTACAGATCGTGCAGTCTTACTTCCTCCACACCATGCCCAGCACCGCTGGCGCATGGACGCCGGATGGCAAGCTCCTCGCGACTATCTGTGAGGATAGCAGCCTTTACGTCTGGGATGTCTGGGGCGAAGCTGTCGCTGCTGGCATCGCGAGCGACAACGGCATGTCGGTCGTTGCTCTTAATGCCGAGGACCAGCGTTTCGCCGTCGATGGAGGTCTATACTCCATCGCCATCGACCCCAAGGGCGGCTGGGTTGCCGTCGGCGGCGCCAGCGGCGCCATCAAGGTCGTCTCCCTCCCCCGCCTGTCGACATCAACACAGAGCCAATCCCAGGCCCGTGGCCGCGGCGGCGCCGGCAAGTCCGCCTCTGACCCGACCTCCGGCGGCGTCATCCTCGCCTCTCTTCAAACCCAATCCGACAGCGTCGAATCTCTCGCCGTCATCAGCACGCCCAACACCCCTCCCTCCACCCTCCTCGCCGCCGGCTCCGTCGACGGCTCCATCGTCGTCTACGACGCGACGCGCCGCTTCGCCGTCCGCAGGAACATGCAGGGTGCGCATGAGGAACACTCGGTCGTGAAGCTGGAGTTTGTCAAGAACTCGTGGACACTGACGAGCTGCGGCATGGATGGTGTCGTGCGGAGGTGGGATCTGCGCGGTGGAGGCGTCACGGGAAACAACCAAGCTGGTGCAGCGGACGCGGGGCTGGTCAAGGAGTGGAGGGGTCACAGAGGAGATGGAGAGGGAGGCGGTGTTCTTGGCTTTGTGCAGGGCGAGACAGGAGAGAGGGTTGTGACGGCTGGTGATGATGGCGTGTCTCTGGTCTTCGAGGCATGAGGTTCGAGGACACTACTTGATGAAAGTTGTTCAAACGGGAATCAGGGAGGAATGGATATCAAGACATAGAGCATCATAGAGGAGGTTGTTAGTAACAAGATCATGACCACTTGCACACCCGAATCATTTACTAGCATGGGTACACGATGAGATAATGATGTTCATCTTCGTCAGCATTGCTTTCAGCAACAGCTCTCAGCTTCGCCGCCTCTCCGTATATGTTAAAATGATTCTGTCTCCAGCTAAGCCCTGATAAGCCTGCTTTTGCCCAAGTACGAGCTCCTGGCGCCGTTTCCGAGCAGTTGAATGCGCTCATGCTCCTCCACTGTGTCCATCAACCCCTTGATAATAAACACGCAATAGACATAATAAATCAAATAACAAAAAAACACCAATATCAAAGGAACAATAGCTCTACCCAGTTTCCGCAGTTAAATGCAGGGTCGCCCTTGCCTTCTCCTCGCTTCTCTTGTTAGGGGGTTGTTTCGAAACGTCGTCGCTATGCCGAGTCCGCCGAAATAGGTGGCGGGGGATAAATGTTAAATGTATACAAGATCATGTCTTGAAGGGGCGTGGTATCGTTGAAGATTGGCTCAAGATGCCTTGGTGAGGAGAACCCCAAAGTGGGCGCTCACGGATTATATATCGGTGTGGCACCGTTGCTCACTGTTCCTCGACGTAGTCCTCAATTGGAGGGCAGGTGCAGTAGAGGTTCGTGTCGCCGTAAGCTAAGTAAAAATGTCAGTTCCGCTCGTATCTTGTTCGTTGTATTGAAAACCTACTGTCATCAATACGAGCAACAGAGGGCCAGAACTTGCGCTCCTTCAGCCCAGCGACGGGGTAAGCCGCCTTGGACCTTGAGTAAGGTCGGTTCCATGCACCCTCGCCATCACCCTCGATCAGATCCAGCTGCGGGTGCGGTGCCATCCTGAGGACGTTGCCCTCGCGAGGCTGGCGGCCTTCCTCAACATCACGAATCTCCTGACGGATGCTGATGAGAGCGTCTGCCAGACGGTCGAGCTCCTCCTTGCTCTCACTCTCTGTGGGCTCGATCATCAAGGTGTTGGCGATGGGGAAGCTGAGGGTCGGAGGATGGAAGCCATAGTCTTGCAAACGCTTCGCGACGTCACCAGCCTCAATGCCAGCGGTGGCCTTGAAGGGTCGGGTGTCAAGAATGAACTCGTGAGCACAGCGACCGTTGTTGTTGGTGTACACAATGTCGTAGTGAGGCTTCAGGCGGGCGAGGAGGTAGTTGGCGTTGAGCAATGCCATCGAGGTGGCTTGTGTAAGTCCGGCATCACCCATCGTCTTGATGTATGCCCAGCTGATGGGCAGAATGCTGGCGCTTCCAAACGTGGCAGAAGCCACGGGGACGGGCCTCTCTGCGGCAGGAAGCTCTTGTCCGGTACCCGGCAGGAAGGGACCGAGATGCTCCTTGACGCAGATAGGACCGACACCCGGACCACCTCCGCCGTGGGGGATGCAGAAAGTCTTGTGCAGGTTCAGATGGCAGACATCAGCTCCCAGAGCACCAGGGGATGTCAAACCAATCTGAGCATTCATGTTTGCACCGTCCATGTAGACCTGACCGCCGTGGTCGTGGACCTCCTGGCAAATGTTGATGATATCTGGCTCGAAAACACCGAAGGTGCTTGGGTAGGTGATCATGATGGCGGCCAGCTCGTCCTTGTGCTTCTCACACTTGGCCTTGAGATCGGTCATGTCGAGGTTGCCGGTCTTGGGGTCACACTTGACGATGACAACACGCATGCCAGCCATAGCTGCGGAAGCTGGGTTGGTACCGTGAGCCGAAGAGGGGATGAGGCAGATATCACGCTTGGTAGCTGAAGTTGCGTCGAGGTGGTGACGAATGGCGCGGAGACCAGCAAACTCGCCCTGGGCTCCAGAGTTGGGCTGCAGGGTGCACTGATCCATGCCAGTGATGCGGTTGAGGTCCTCTGACAAATCCTCAATCAGTTGCATGTAGCCATCAGCGTTCGAGAGTTTCGCGAGGGGGTGGATGTTGGCGTGTCGGGGATTGCTGATGAGCTCCATCTGAGAAGTCGCGTTCAGCTTCATGGTGCATGAGCCAAGAGGGATCATGGCGTGCGTAAGTGACAGGTCCTTGGACTGGAGGTGGTGGATATAGCGGAGCATCTCCGTCTCACTGTGATACGAATTGAAGACTGGGTGTGTGAGGTAGGACGAGGTACGGCGGAGGTTCTCGGGAATCGAGGCTAGGACAGCATCCCCAGATTGGCCAAAGGCATTATCCCAGGCCTTCTTTGCGATGTCTGTACCATCGGTGCCAGTGGGCGAGGCGCCATGGAACTTGGCTAAAACACCAGACAGGTCCTCAAACAGCTTCGGGCCAAGCTCGTGGACGCAGGCGAACTTGAGCTGGTATGAGCCCTCGACGACACCAGCGTCAATCTTCGCCTCTGACAGAGCAGTCTGAATCTTGCTGAAGTGGGCCTCATCATTGACGTTCAGACGGATCGTGACAGTGTCGGACAGGGCAGACTTGACACCAGAACCGTTGCTAACAATTTCGTGACCGTAGTGCGAGAACAGCGCCTCGACAGCGCGGGCGTACTGCACGTTCTTGATAGCCATGTTGCGGAGCTGCGTGGGACCGTGATAGACGGCGTACATGGCAGCCATGTTTGCCAAAAGCGCTTGCGCAGTGCAGACGTTGCTTGTGGCCTTCTCACGACGGATGTGCTGCTCACGAGTCTGCAGAGCAAGCCGGAGGGCAGGACGGCCGAGCCTGTCCTTGGAGACACCAACCAGACGACCCGGAAGACGACGCTTGCTGCTCTCCTTGACCGCCATGAAGGCGGCATGAGGTCCACCGAATCCAAGAGGAACACCGAAGCGCTGCGAGTTGCCGACTGCGATATCCGCGCCCCATTCGCCCGGGGGCGTCAGAATGGTGAGGGCAGACAGATCAGTCGCAGCAGTCAGCAATGCGCCGTGCTCGTGAACTTTGTCAGCCAGCGCCTTATGATCCTGAACGCCACCCTGGGTGTCAGGGTACTGCACAAGGACACCAGTAAGCTTGTCGCCGAGCTGATCAAGCTGTTCGAGGGCGTCCGGTGCCGAAAAGTCGACGACCTTGATGTCGAGGCCAAAGCCCTCGGCGCGTCCGCGCAGGACGTTCCTTGTGGTCTCATGAACGAGGTGTGAGACAACGTAGACCTTGCCAGGCTTCTTCGCCCTCGAAGACGACAGTGTGTTGAGGGAGAGAGTCATAGCCTCGGCAGCAGCCGTACCCTCGTCCAGCAGACTGGCGTTGGAGATGGGGAGGCCAGTCAAGTCAGCGACCATTGTCTGGAAGTTGAGCAGGGACTCGAGACGGCCCTGGCTGATCTCAGCCTGGTAAGGGGTGTAGCTGGTGTACCACGCGGGGCTCTCGAGGATGTTGCGCCGGATGACCGGAGGGGTCTCGGTCGGGTAGTAGCCGCCACCTTGCATCCATCGCATACCCTTGACATTGAGGTCGGCAATATCATTGAAAGCATCGTTGAGACGTCCCTCGGACCAGAAAGATGGCTGGTCCTTGCTGTTGTCCCACGGAGGCAGCCTGACGTTCTCAGGGATCACCTGTGAAAGGAAGCTTTCCATAGTCTCTGCCCCCGGTCCAAGCTCCTTGAGCATTGCGGGAACATCGTTCTCCTGGGGTCCAATGTGCCGGCTGGGGAAGGCTTCCCATGCAGCAGGCACACCGCCCTCAACATTGTTACTGCGCCAAGCCGAGAGGGCCTCGTTCTTCGCCTCAAGACGCAGCTGTCGCAGACTGGGCTTGTCCGTTGAAGCGGAAGCAAATGTGCGGGTAAGGAAGCGTTGCCGACCGGCAGAGCGAGCGACGATTGAGGCTCGTGCTCCTTGAGAGAGCACGAGCGACTCTGCGCGTGCGAGGAGACCTCGGGCAGCCATGTCGAACGATGAGGGGCAGCTCGAGCGCCGCGGTAGGAGGGGTGGCGGAAGGTGCGAAACTGATGGATCGGACTTCTGGAGTATTTCGAATCTCGTCAATTGTTAAAGTCCGGAACTCAGCAATTCATATTCCAGCAAGCGTCCGTAGTTCGACGTCTGGGAATTCTCCGAAGCTATTCGCTTATCTCGCGGTCAGTATGGCTGGTCTCGAGATAGCGGCATCATAGCAGGGGTCTCACACGATGGAGGGAGCGACAGCGGACGCGCAACAGCTCAGGACACAACTGAACAACTGACGGCTCGGCCAAGAATTGTCAGGTCGGTGAAGAGGAAAGGAAGTGAGGTGAATCGGAGTAGAAGCAAGGAAAGAAGGGCAAGGTCGCTTGGTATTCTGGAGTTTGCCCCAGGCTGGCAGCGGTGGAAAAGCTTCGACCCAGAATAAAACTGGAGCTGTTATCAGCCAACCCACCAGCGAAAGGACTTATCAGGAACCAGTCTGACACCATGTACTCCGTCTCAGAGGGTCGCAGAGGGTCGCAGAGGGTCCCTGGGGAACCTAAAACTGAGAAAATTCGAAGCACAGGCCAGGCCGATGGCGGGGAGACTCTTTCGTCCCTCCATCTCTGGCCATGGTGGATTTTCAACTTTTGCGCCGGTGGCGCTATTACCCTATCGCAACGTACTTCCTTTACGTCCAATTGGCTCCCCCAACTCACCTGCCCAACTGATCAGAGCATGTCGTGCACTGGACGAACTTGCAGGGAATGGAACCATCCTGGGGGCGGTCCCCGGCTCCGTCCTCCGGGCCAAGACGATAATGGTCGCTTGGAAGCTGTGGAGTTGTTCCTGATAAACGCGACTCGAGTGGTGGCCGATGAAAGGCGCGTGGCGGGGCGATATCGGAAGAGCGTCCTGCACGGGCCGACGCATGCCGAAGATACCTGCGGCTGCCACCAGACTTGGTGGGAACCCCAAGTACCTCCATCTGACGATCCTCGGCGTCCATGGCCACTTGCACGCCCCGTTCTCCGTCTTCCATTGTCCGTGACGCTGACATCTGACCATGGTCAAGCAACCCCAGTGCTCGGTACCGAAACGTAATGCCCTACTCTCCTTTGGGTATTCAAGAACATACATCGTCTGTTACATCGTCTGTTGCATCCCGATGCTTTTACATCTTTGACCTCAGCTTCGCCGTCTCGGACCCTTGAACGCCATAGTACGCCATATAATGATGCCCTCCCATCCCGGCCTGTCCAAACGCTTGTGACGGCTGCAATCATAGGAACACGTCTCCTGAACCCTGCACAACTATGCGCGTGATACAGAGGTTGTGCATCACAGCACCTCAACCCAATTCTTCTCCGCCTTTTTCCTCATCCATCGCTCGCTTGCCGCGTCCCTCACATTCCTCTCTTGCTCACCGACTTCTTCCGCCTGTTCACCCATCTCCCGTATTTGGTGTCGTAGCCCCAGCACCAGCATTTTACCCCATCCAGAATGTGCCTTACATCTCTTCTTCTCGCACATGCCGCGCGTGAGCTCGTCCTCTTCTCCCAATGGGTCACCGAGCTTTGACGTCGCAAAGACAGTCTGCCCTTCGGGTGACTGCACATAGGCTGCGAAGGCATCGCGCGCTGAGATGGTGTCTAGCCGCTGATCGTAGCCACAGATATCCTCGCCGAACTTCCCTGCTGTAATAGCCGTGCGACGGCGCTCTTGCGCGAGCTCGATGAGTGTGAGCATTTTTCGACAAAGTGATGATTCCTCCTCCAGTTGGACACGCTCCCTCGCCGCGCGCTCTATAAGAGCTTTCTCTTCAGCACTCAGTATCGCCGCAAGCGCTTCATTCTCTTGGGGGCAAAGGATTAGTCAGGGTACATCGCATGACTTGCAAGCGGAGTGCTTACCCGTAGCACCGTTGGTGAGCTTTCTCGAATCCTTTGCAAAGGGATCCTGCGCCAACCTCCACATACCATCAGAATCCAAGCCTGTCAAACCACTCTGCAGTAAAGCCATAAACTCGTCCTGAGACATAGAATCATCCAGGCCAGACGTGCTCTTGGACTTGGGTAGTCTTGCAATCATCCTTTCCCACCACGCCTGCGCATGATCATCCGAGCAAAACACGCTCTCCATGTCTTTGCCCAAACGTGCCGGCTTGCGACATGACCCCAGGCTGCAAGTCTTCTTGTAAAGAGTGACAAGGTTGCCCTTTGTGCATAGCGGGCAAATAAACTTCTCAATCAATGCCTCGCCTATGCCCTTGTCCATGTTGATGCACTCGCCGTGGTACCAGTCCTCGCAGTTCTCACAGCAGATCATCCATCGGTGGTCATCCGGTCCTCTGCAGAGGCAATATGGCCCATTGTCAGATTCGTCGTCTGCGCCCATCTCGTCGCCTGACGTCTCCATCGCCGTTGTTGTCGATCTCGCCTTCTTGCTCTTTTTGCTTTCGCCGTCCAAATTTGGCCTCTTGGGCTTTTTGACGGAACTTGCGGTGCCCTTCTTCTTGCGGGCTATTGATGAGGCTGGATCCGGGGTTTCTGTAGATGGGAGAGGTTGTGATGACCTTGAAGGAGCTGGGTCGGCTGCTTGAGGATGGGGTGAGTCCGAAGTACGTTCGCTCTTGATGGCGGCGTCAATCGGCTCGAAACGGGGCTCGTCCCCGTTCCGTGAGGAGCCATCCATGGTGAATGGGCTCTGCGCGAGATGCGGTTTGATATGATGTGTAGCGGGTGAAGATTAATCCCTTCTCGTTAGACAATATGTTAGACTCGCATGATGGCTAATGATCTGCACCTCCTCTCAGCCGTATCCTGATTCATCAACTTGAGGCTGATGGGAATTGTAGGCAGTGACTTTGACGTGCAGGCGCGTCGGTTAAGGTGTTAAGCGCGACTGACTAATCACCACCGCCAAATTTGTTGTCGGTCGATGTTCGGCCCGCAACGTTCTTCGCGTCAGTGCAGGGTGTCGCTCACGGCAGATATCCGCCCTTCAGACTTGGCTGCTGCGAGGCTGGCAGGTCCTCCGGCCAAAACAGACACTGAGCTTGAGCTCATGATTCGTCATTCAACCGCGTATCTGAAGACCACTCCTGTGAGCGCAGCCTTTTTAGAAAACCCTGTTCGACTACCCGTCTCTCCGACACAATCCCCGTCAAGATCCAACAGATCCCACGAGTTTATGGCTTTACTGCAAAGTGGTGTGACAGGCTTGGATTCTGATGGTATCTGGATGTTGGCGCAGGATCCCTTTGCAAAGGATTCGAGAAAGCTCACCAACGATAGCAAGAGCTCGGCGCGGTTTTTCAGACGTATGCGTCGATTTCCTGTGATGTTGCAGAATACTATGTAAATACCAACAGACAATCATACTTTTAACTTGAGTGCCACCCTGACTTCCGGTGAGCTTGTACCGGCTTTGCCTTGTCCTTGACGACAAGAGAGCAAGGTCTGGGATCGGTGTATCCACCCCGGCGCCAGCATCCTGATGATGCAGTCACGTGATTATGAAAGTCCAGTCTGGAATCGACAGGCAGAGCCACGCCATCGCAACTCGACCAGTTGATCTTCCATCGACAACACCACAAAATGGCGAACGCATTACGGCCCTCGAGGGCGATTTTCGGCATTCTTGCCAAACAGGTTTCTGCACAGCCATGCCAGCGATGCTTTTCCAGCAGGGCTCTCCAGTCCAAGCAACTCCGGCCGACAGCTGCACGAGCTACCCTCGAGAGCAGACAACCCATTGTCCAGAAGCGAACAAAGTACAAAACGGTCGAAGAGGCTAAGAGCCGCTACAGTCTAGGTGTAAGGCACCCTGCATATCACCATATCGACCTTGCAATACGGTACTAACCTTTGTCTTTTCAGCCTTTCTCCTGGAAAGCCGGTCTTCTGTTCGTCCTGACAGCCGGCGGTCTTGTTTGGTACTTCGAGACCGAGAAGGAGCGCATGAGGAGGAAGAGGATAGCAGAAGCTACCAAAGGTGTCGGAAGACCTAAGGTTGGAGGACCCTTTGAGCTGATCGACCACAATGGCAAGCCCTTCACGAGCGAAATGATGAAGGGCAGATACTCACTGGTAAGGAATCGGCCCCTCGCTGCGCACCTTGATCCAAACTGACTCAAGTGACAGGTCTACTTCGGCTTCACCCGTTGCCCTGACATCTGTCCCGAAGAGCTCGACAAGATGGCCCGCATGCTCGACATCGTCTACGAGAAGTCTCCCGCCTCCGTCATCCCCCTCTTCGTTACCTGCGACCCAGCCCGCGACGACCCTGCTGCCCTCAAGAGCTACCTCGCCGAGTTTCACCCGGCCCTCCTCGGCCTCACGGGCACTTACGAGCAGATTAAGGATATGTGCAAAAAGTACCGCGTCTACTTCAGCACGCCGGAGCACGTCAAGCCGGGTCAGGACTACTTGGTGGACCACAGCATCTACTTTTACTTGATGGATCCAGAGGGCGATTTTGTCGAAGCTCTGGGACGCCAGCACTCGCCAGAGGAGGGAGCCAAGCTCATCATGGATCACATGAAGGACTGGAAGCGATAAAGGGACCATTGCCGAGGCGAGATTTGTACAATTGTGTATAATAGTAGTGGCATGTACGAGTGTACGACTACCTGTTAAAACCACAACTCCTTGTCCGTGTAGGAATTTCGACTTCAATGGGAGACTTTTTCTTCCCCTGATGTAGCGCCTGGGTTTCGCGACTGGATTGATCATGGGTCCGACGAAGATTGTGTTCGAATAGCAGAATCGTAAGTCAGGCTTCCTCCGATTACAGTCAGAGCTATTCAAATTTGGGAAGTTCTTGCGATTAAGAAAAGATGATAGACGGCATTCCATTGTAGATAGGACTCCCTCAGTCGCTGTGAAGTTAAGCTCTGCGTCGGTGCTCTCACTCTCACATGTCTAATGGCACATAATCGCGATAGCCCTGCGCAAATCGCTCTCGTATGTTGTATGCGATGAAAGGAGGAAGCTATCCATGCAGCATCATCAGGTTCCGTCGGGAGGTTCGTTTCATCCTGCATCGTGAAGCTGGCCGCAATCGCGATAAACAAAGTGGAGCTCACGTCCGGCCCCTGCGCCGATGACGGGAGTGAGCCATAGCTTCCTGAAGCTCATTGCCAGCACTGAATTGGATGCGGAACCACAAGAAGCTCTTAACCAGGCTGCCTTTCTAATCTTACTGCTCTAAATCTCTCCAATCTTCGACTCCATCGCCTCGTTTGGAGCGCAACCCGCTACAATGAAGCGCGTCACAGGCGCATTGGCTTGCATGCGTGTCGGTACGCCATGTCCAACGACATCTCGCCTTGTCAGTCTCCAGTCTCATGTGACTTCGTCTCGCGCAAGGGAAAGGTTTTTCTGCAGCTCGTCTCGCCTTCTTGAGGAGAACAGGGCTGCACCTGAACTCAACCCAACTGGCATCAATCCCCCCACGACATCCTCAAAGGCCCCTTCCGACTTCGCCTTCGCCTTCGAGTGAGTACGCCAAGTTTACTGACTTTTGGCTTCTTGGAGACTAACAGGACTCGCAGCATTGATGGGGTTCTCTATCGTGGTGGCACCGAGATCCCAGGTGCCGGCAAGACGCTCGAGTGGCTGGCTTCAGAGGATGTACGCTATGTTTTTCTCACCAACGGCGGCGGCAATCACGAAGGTATAAAAGCCGAGTCTTTGCGGAAAAAGCTCGGCGTGGATCAGCACATTATCAGCCAGAGGGTCATTCAGTCACATACGCCAATGCGGATGTGGCCAGCACATATCAAGGAGAACGACACCATTCTAATTACCGGGCAGCACCCACACTGGGCTCGAAAAGTTGCACACAAGTACGTCAACACTATTTCTGTTTGCTCTCTGAGGACTTGTAACGGTCTTCACGAGAAGCACGCAAGGTACATCGGCTGACAATGATCCAGATATGGGTTCAATAACGTCATCACTCCCATCGATCTGCAAAGCAACAACTCGCAAATCTACCCTTTCCGCTCACCTAGGCAGATGACCGGGAAGAAGGGAAAGGATGGTAGACTTAGGATGCCTGACGACAACAGCAACATGCGACTGCCGCACGGCAAAGAACTGTTCGTCCCAGAAGACCCCTACCAAACGGATATCCCAGCTTCGGCGTTGAAGATCGATCACATATTCGTGTGGAACGACCCACGGGACTGGTCATTCGACATCCAGATCATTCACGACGCGCTCGTTTCTCACAAAGGATACATCGGCACTCTGTCTCCGAAAAATGGCGACAAGAATCTCCCTAACAACGGTTGGCAGCAAGATGGTCAACCAAGCCTCTGGATTTCGAACCTCGACCTTCTGTGGAAGACGGAATATCCCATCAGCCGTTTCGGCACGGGCGCTTTCGTGGAAGCACTGAAAGCGGTATGGTCAGCATACACGGATGGCGCAGAGCTGCAGTACCAGGCTTTCGGAAAGCCGCTGAAAAGAACTTATGACTACGCACACCACAAACTCCTGCACATGCGTGGGGATGGTGAAGCAACAGAGCAGCCAACACCAATGAAGCGAGTCTACATGATTGGCGATAATCCCGAGAGTGACATTCGAGGGGCTAATGAGTTCAAACCTGAGGACGGCACAGAGTGGAAGTCCATCTTGGTAAGAACAGGTGTGTGGAGCCCGACGGCTTTAGAGACGGAACCCAGGTACAAGCCGGATGTCATTGTGGATGATGTCGCGGAGGCCATTGTTTGGGCGATGAAGAACGAAGGGATAGAGGTTTCACCTGGGCGTCTGGAAGAGCTTCGCAGTACCTTGATTAAGGCGTGAAGGATGTGAATCAGCGGTCCAGGCTGTTGAGCGTAGTCATGGCAGCTACTGTAGAAGCAATACATTCTGAGCAAATGTTTCTAGAGGTGCTTGGAACTTTGGAAGCCCGCGATGGCTCGGTGACGCATTCGGCAATCCTGCATGTCCAGGTAGCTAATGTACAGTAGGCCGGTCAAGAGGACCACAAGAATTGGCAATCATGGGTTCTAACCGCGATCGATGATTTCGTGTCATTGATGTCTCTGGCTCTTCCTCCTGTCCATCTTCTCTCCAGATCCAAGCCAACTGATTGGAGTGAAGTTAGGGTCGCGTCGCGTCTGTGTCCGTCAAGTTCCAGCCGCCAAGGGGGATTCACGTCGGCAGGAGTGACCGGCCGAGACCATGCGAACCCGCTATTTCGAGGAAGGAAGGGGCGCGTGCCATAATCCAAGGGTCCCATCGCTCCTGCCCACAGAAAAACAGAGAACCTGCACCTGTGATTGCCATTACATCATTGCTCGATGCCTGCACCTACCCTAGACCTTGATTATTTCTCCTGCAATTGAACGACATTGTCTCCTCTTTCAGTGAGAGATGCGACAACTACCTTAACCAGAAGGTGCCAGGCAGGGTATGATAGACGGGCTTGTAAAATTAATGTTGTATAACCAGTACGGGTATGCGGTCTTGGACAAACCTTGCTTCTCGACAAAGAAGAAGTAGGGCCCTTCTAGGTGACGGATGTCAATATTCATTCGTGTTTTAGCGGGCCACACTCATCTTCTATCGATCCTTCTAAATTAGATAGGCGTATGCCATCTAGACATCAGAATCAAGTTTCCGTTTCAATAAAAAAAAACCTGCTTATCTTCTTCTCACCTGGATCCTTGTTCACATCGTCTGGGATAAACAGGGCATCATATCTCGCGCCCAGTTACAACTTGCACTTCAATGTGGACAACTGCCCCTCTGGCCATCTCAATCTCCCGATCCTGTCTCAGCCCACCTTCGGTCCCATTTTGGAGGGGCATGTGACATCCGTCAAACTCACCCCACGTAACACCTCCAACATCGTGTCCTTGATCTAGCACCAAACCACACAATTTGCGCAGAACCTGGAAGTCACTTGGCCGGCTCTGTCTTCAGGAATTCGAGCGTCTCGAGGATTCGCTCAGGACACGTCATGTCCGCACCGCCCTCGCAGCCAAGTGCTGACGCTGTCCCCTTGAAGTCCGCGCTCAAGGGGGACGACGATGGCGACAAAACACCTCCTGCCAGTGGCTCCCTGAAAGGTAAGCCTATCTGTCTTTGCTGAAAATAAGACCCGGTGCTCGTGTGTGTGTGTGTGCTCTGGCATAGCCCCTCGATATATCCTGTGAGCATGCCGTATCTGGACGGTTGTGTGATTGTTGTCTGCCGCTTGTGTCTATCTTTCTCCCCCTACCTAAAGACGCGATGACTGTTGAACCAGGGCGGCCTTCGTTTAGAGTTGCATGGTTTTCGATTCAGAGGCTAACAAGCCTCAGCTGTGCAGATTGCGGACCCTCCCCATGAGACTCAGCCTGAGGAGGATGGCCAGCCTCGACAGTTCCCCGCGGGCCTTGGCCAGCGACGCTTGAGCGGCAAGTTCTCGAGCCAGCACGCGGCCTCCTCTCGCTCATCTGTCACCGACGGATCGCCGTCCCTCAGACCACAAGAGGACGGATCTTCACAGCAGCCTCTGCAGCATCGCACCCGCCATGGACAGTACTATAGCGAGAAGCTCCTGGCGCAAGTCAGCGACTGGCTGAACCACGAGAAGAAGAAGTTCGAGGCTGCTGGGGCTAGCAGAAGACACCACCATCACCGCAAGTCCAAGTCACCTCCGTCAGGAGCCGGTGAAAGCTCGCAGCAGGCCGCACCCAAGCCGCACAGGTCCGACTCTATCGACTCTGAGTCAAGCGAGATTTCGTTCGACAAGCTCCAACGGATCTTGGAGGAGTCAATGGCTTCGATGGGCCTGAAGGACATCCCGCACTATCCTCCAAAACTTGGTCGATCGAAACACAGAAAGACGCTATCAAGGGCCAGTCTTCATCGCACAGCCTCCTCAGACACTGAGTATTTGGACGGCGATGTTATCGTGCCCAGCTGTGATTCGTGGCTGGACAACTCCAAAACGCTGAGCTACACTGGTGGTAGCGTATCAACAGACGATGTGTCCTCTACGTCTGCCAGAGCAGAAAGAGATCGCGACGCGTGGCTCCATTTCAAGAACGAGATCATCCGGACGGCGCATACCTTGAAACTCAAAGGCTGGCGCAGAGTGCCTCTCGATGGCGGCGACAGCGTCGATGTTGAGAGGCTAAGCGGAGCCTTAACCAACGCGGTCTACGTTGTCACACCTCCTGCACAGCTGCCGGACCCGGATGTCAAGGTCAAGCCCAAGAAGGTGCTCCTTCGTATCTACGGACCCCAAGTTGAGAACCTAATCGATCGAGAGAACGAGTTACGGGTGCTCCAGCGTCTGGCTCGCAAGAAGATTGGTCCCCGCCTCCTTGGAACCTTCAAGAACGGCAGATTCGAGCAATTTTTCAATGCCATTACTCTGACATCCCCTGACTTGAGAGAACCCGAAACATCTCGGCAGATTGCGAAGCGTATGCGAGAGCTACATGAAGGGATTGATCTCTTGTACACCGAGAGGGAAGGGGGTCCCGGAGTTTGGAGAAACTGGGATCAATGGCTCGATAATGTCGAGAGAATCACCACGTTCCTCGACAAGGAGATGGAGAGCAGCACCAACTCCATTCGAAGAAACTCAATCATCCACGCATGGAAAGCCAATGGCTATGTCTGCGGTGTGCCGTGGCCACAGTTCAGAAGCGCGGTCGAGAAGTACCGGAAGTACCTGGTGTCATTCTATAAGGATGAAAAGGCGATAAACGAGAGACTCACTTTTGCTCATAATGATGTAAGTTGAAGACCACAAGCCTGTCCGTGAACATTGCTTACAATTCATGTAGACCCAATACGGCAACATTCTCAGGCTACGTCCAGATGACGAGAAGTCACCGCTCTTGCAGCCGGCTAACAAGCACAAGCAGCTCATCGTGATTGACTTCGAGTACGCTGCTGCCAATGTGCCCGGTCAGGAATTCGCCAACCATTTCACTGAGTGGACTTATAATTACCACGATCAACATCGTTCATGGGCGTGCAACACGGAGCGCTACCCCAGCCCAGACCAGCAAAAACGCTTCCTCAAGGCGTACGTGGAGCATCGTCCGCAGCTCGCGCGGACTGGATCGACGCCACAGCTTCAGGCCGCGGACAGCCAGGGCGGGAGCGGCGCTACTACACCCAGTCTGGGACCAACTGCCTCGACCAGCAGCATTGTTGACTTCATGCTGGATGCCCGAGTGCCTGCAGGCGAATACAGTGCTGCCGAACGTGCCAGAGACGAGCAACGGGACAAGCAAGTACGGGAACTCATGGAGGAGACCAAGCTATGGCGCCCCGCGAACAGCGCTATGTGGGTAGCTTGGGGCATCGTACAGGCCAAGGTTCCTGGTCTTGATGCCGCTGATGGGGAAGATGCTGGCCACGAGGCTGAAGAGGACATGGAGGCCGATGAGTTTGATTACCTGAGCTACGCTCAAGACAGGGCGCGGTTCTTCTGGGGCGACTGCGTGCGGCTGGGCTTGGTGAAGGCCGAGGAGCTTCCAGAGGTTCTCCAGGCCAACCTGAAGATTGTCGAGTACTAGAGGAGGACCAGCATCAGGTGCGCCATCACCGGTCTCGTTCATAGACGGCTGAATAGATGTCTTGTATTGCGTCTACTGCATCAATGTCGTGAATAGTCTTGTCTACTTTCCAGCAATGCCTTTTCTGGCGTCTAAGCATCCAACTTCAGGCGTTCGAGCATGACGTCGATCTTCCCCAGGAGGATCTGGTAGTTCATCGCGTCCGACTCAAACTCATCCTCTACCCTCTCGCCATCTAGAGTTACGACTGCCCCATTCTGCTCTTGCTGTCCAACTTCCTCTGGCTTGGTGGCAGTCTTCGAAGCCTGATCTGCTTGACTGCCAGTAGTGTCATGTGCTTGCTTCTCTGCATCGCCAGCTCCATTAGCCACGGCAGCAGCAGCCGCAGCATCCGCCAAACTAGCCGCCGCCTCGGCGTTCAGCTCCCCTTCCTCGTCCATGATCTCCTCCAATCCTGCATCCTCGAACCGCAGGCGGAAACGCTCAGAGAGGTAGTACCGGATATCATCAAGCAGCTCGATCGTGTCCGTCTCCTGACGCGCGATCAGGCGGTCGGCACTCTCGCGAATCAGGTCCTGAAAGTCCTGCTCATCGATGTAGTCCTCGAGACGGTAGGCGAGGTATCGAGCCGCAAACTCCTCGAGACGCTGGACGCGCAGGTCCCACGCTGCGTGTATCACGTCGTAAATGTTGATAGGCTCCATTTCTGTCTCAGCACCATTCGCATGTGATGAAGTGACCTCCTCGTCGTGGTGGGTGCGGTCCACGAGGACGTTGGCGTTGCCGCTGCCGAGGGTGCTGATGGCCTGGGCGGCTTTGCTCTTGAGCGTGTCGAGGAAGAGCATGTCGGCTGCGTACAGGAGGTCGAGGGCGTGCTCGAGCGGGCAGGCGACGGATTCGGTGTAGAGAAAGCTGAGGATGAGTTCGAGGACGGGAGGAGAGCAGTCGATGGTGACGACGCGGAGGTTGTCGCCGGGCTGGGACTCGAGGAAGTCGCCAGAAAACATGCGCTCAAAGTATTCGCTGCGAATGAGCATGGCCTTGTGAACGGGGTAGAGAACGGCCTTCCGAGACTTTGAAGGCTTCGAATTCTCTGAAACCGCTGCGGCCGGCCCTATTGGGATAGCCGATCCGTTGGTTTCCTCCTGGGTAGTCTGGGTCTCCTGCGCCGATCCATCCTCGAGTGGCTCATCTGCTCGCAACAGCACATCCGAGAAGATGGAGTTGTCATGCTTCCACTTCACCTCGCCGACGCGATCCACATCTACCACCATCTTGTGCTTCAGTATCCTGTCCTTGAAAAAGCCTTCGACCTGCTTCAGCGCCCGCGCGACCTCGTCCTGATACCGCTGCCGCGCCAGTCTCCTGTCTGCGCCCGCCATGATTGCCTCCCAGACGTGCTCGACTCCAAGGTCCCGGCTGATCTTATCCAGCCCCTTTGCGACCTCTTCCTCCGAGACACGGCTGCCTTTTGGCACGAGCTCTTTAGGCACATCTCCAAGATAGAGATAGCGGAGGACTATCTGAAATGCTTCGACAGGAATTGCCGATGATAGCTTCCAGGTGGTCGTTTCGGGCTGAGCTTCGAGCTTCTTCTGGAAGTATGGCGTTCTTGATGATAGTAGAAATTTGTGAAGACCAAAGGAGCGGTCGCCTGCATCAAGGGTGATATCTGCTGTAGAAGGCTGGGAGCGGGAGAGGAGGGTAGAGATGTGTGATGACCAGTACACGTAGGGATCTGAGCTCTTGGAGAAGTCATACTGTAGAAGAAGGTTTCGTATCCTGTCGTTCAAAGCGTTGTATATGCAGCGCTCGCCTTGAAAAGTATTCCTCTCGGCCAGTGCACCTTGATTTGTCAGTGCATGTTGCAAGGATGAGTCGTGCCAGACATACCCGACTCTAGAAGCAATTGAACAAGCTCATAATGACCACATAGACTCGCCTGAAATGTCAGCTTCATACTTGCTAAACTCACATACCCCAAAACTTACAATGATGAGTGGTGTGTAATCGAACTTGTCCTTGCCATTGATGTTCACACCTGTGCTGATAAGTTCCTGACACTTTCTCAAATCGCCATGCCGACAAGCTACTAGGAAGTCGTTGAACTCTTGGGAAGTATCCAGAGGGTTTTCGTCTCTCAGAACGCCGCTCTTGATCATGAGATTCTCCTGGGCAAGGGCGCCCTCGAGCTCGAACTTTTTTAGGACCATGATGTAAAGAGCGGCTGCTGATCCCTACTCGATGAAAGACCGGAGAGAAGGTCTAGGTGTGTAGAGAGGAGTCCTGTAGGGAGGGCGGCCACGTTGGAGAGAAAGGAGAATGTTAGGAGGCGCCAAACTCCGACAACAGAGGCGAGATGCAGGAGAGAATCGTCAAGACTCTCCGAATCCCCAGGTTTTGTCATCCGGCCAATGATGGTGTCTCCGCTGATCGCCTGTGGTTCCATCATCATCGAAGGAAACCAGCCACACTGCGCTGTCGTTGGGCGCCACACCCTGTCACGACCCCCACCATCCCACGTCACTGTGGCGCTACCTTATCGATTAGAGCGTCCATCGGAACAACTGCGGCTCCCAGGAAGCGTTGCCATGGCAGCAACTCCACTTTGTTTACTTTGCCCATCTCGGGGTAGCTCTCCATCCAACGTCCCGCCATGAGCAGCTCTCAGCCCGTCGAATCGCTCTGCCGACCGGGGTCCATTGTCTCGGACCAGCATTGATTGATTCTCGTCGAGTATTTTGACAACCACCTGGGTAGCGGGTCAACAACCACCTCCGACTTATATGTTTTTGTCCCTTTCCACTTCCGGCATCGACCTTTCACCACGCCAACGACCACGCGTGAACGCCGCATCATCTACTAACCCAAGCAGCACCTCGACGACTGTGTTTTTCGCACGCGGTTCAACATAACGACTTTCTTTTTCTTCGCTTTCTGCTTCGAGGCTGCTTATACGTCGTCTTTACTAGACTCCGGCGTCGTTCGTTGATGTGTGTGCGTATGGGATCGACTACATTGTTTGCATTGCCGTGCATACAGATTGCATGATGTCGTCAGAAGACAAATACGACACTTTGGAGAAGATCGGTATGAGAGTTCAAGCGGGCCTGGCACTTGTGCCTGTTGTGCTAACAGAAGGTTCACGCAGGCCATGGCTCCTTCGGCATCATCCGCAAGGTTCGGCGGAAGACGGATGGCTTCATCATGTGTCGCAAGGAGATCTCCTACCTGCGCATGTCCCAGAAGGAGCGCGAACAGCTGCACGCCGAGTTCCAGATTCTATCCACGCTGCGACACCCCAACATCGTTGCCTATTACCACCGCGAGCATCTGAAGATCTCCCAGGATCTTCACCTGTACATGGAATACTGCGGCAACGGCGATCTTGGCCGAGTGATCAAGGACCTTGCTCTCAAGGGCCAACGCGCACAAGAGAGTTTTGTTTGGAGTATATTCAGCCAGCTGGTTCTGGCGCTGTTCAGATGTCATTATGGTGTCAACCCGCCAGACGTCGGCAGCAACGTCCTCGGCCTCACACAAGGAACGGTTGCCGGGACACCAAAAGTGCCGGCCGGCACCATGACGATTCTCCATCGTGATCTGAAGCCAGAAAACGGTACGTGAATGACGATCCACAGGACAAATTCCGTTCGCTAACCCTCTCAGTGTTTCTCGGCGAGGATAATTCGGTCAAGCTCGGCGACTTCGGTCTCTCGAAGATGATCAAATCACACGACTTCGCATCAACATATGTCGGCACACCCTTTTACATGTCACCAGAGATCTGCGCGGCCGAGAAATACACCCTCAAGTCCGACATCTGGTCACTCGGCTGCATAATCTACGAACTCTGCGCACGGGAACCGCCTTTCAACGCGAAGACACACTACCAGCTCGTTCAGAAGATCAAGGAGGGAAAGGTCGCGCCGCTGCCAGATGTCTACTCGCCTGAGCTCAACCAGGTCATCAAGGACTGTCTGAAAGTTAACCCTGACCGTCGTCCCGACACGACACAACTCCTCAACCTGCCGGTCGTGAGGCTGATGCGCAAGGAGAAGGAAGTCGTCGACCTCAACAAAAGCATCAAGGCAAGGGAGGAGACTCTTCGTAAGAAGGAGAAGGAACTCAACGACGCCCTTGCGAACGTCAACCGCGACAAGGAGGCTATGCGCCACGAGGTCGATTCACAACTTCGTCGCGAGTGGGAGGTCAAAGCCAGACTCGAGATTGACCGCCTGACCAATGCTGAGATTGAGCACCTTCAGAAAAGGTTCGAGGAGGAGGTCCAGGCCCGTGTGCAAGCAGAACTCCAGAAGAAGACCGTGACGTTCAAGGTCGACGAAGAGCCGCAGAGCGCGCCACCCTCAGCCCACGACGACTTCGCTTCATCTGCCAAGTCAGACTATCCTCATTCGTCTGTCGGCACATCAGGGGACGAGTTCCCTTCAACAACCGACATTACCGAGTATTCTGCCCTTGACAGCCCTGATACGTCACGAGAGATGAAGAAGGCGGCCAGGACACCATTTAGTCGTGCGCAGACCATGTATGCTGGTCACGCTGGTACGCCAATGGACATTGAGATGGCATCTCCCAGCCCGGCAGCTATCGCCTCTCTATCGCTGTCACCCCGACGAGGTGGTGGAACGAAGGCGCCTTCTGCCCACACAGGCAACATCTTCGCTGCGGCCAATGCTCGCGATCCGGACAGTCGCTGGGACATCCCGCGTGACATCGGCCTCGTGGAGTCGGACGACGAGGACATTATGCCATCACCAACGCGCAACATCAAGTCGTCCAAGAACCCTTTCACATCTAAGAGCCGACCGGTTCTGACGTCCCAGAAGTCATGCCCCATCAACCGCCTGCGGACTAAGAATTCCAGTGGTGGTCTCATCTCAAAGCAGACGGGGCAGAGTGTCACCCCTTCAGGCGCTGCGTCCGCCTCAACGTCTCCGAACCGTCGACTCAGCAAGATCCCGTCAGCGGCAGCGCTCCAGGGAGAAGGCAGCAGCCCTGCCCTCGGTCGCAAGCCTTCCGTCAAGAGCGGCTCGGCGGGCAGTGACTCAGACTCGGCGCTGGGCAAAGTCGCCGCAAAGAACAACCTCAAGGGCCGCACGCTCGTCGAGTTGCAGCAGGCTCGCGCCGGAGGACGACCACTCAGCACCGTCATGGGTGCTCCTGCTGGCGCTGGTGAGAACAACACCAGTCCTAAGCGGGCGTTCCGTGATCGGGTGGCCGGCGAGAGGAGACTT
This sequence comes from Sarocladiaceae sp. R1802, assembly GCA_023628655.1. Taxonomy (NCBI): domain Eukaryota; kingdom Fungi; phylum Ascomycota; class Sordariomycetes; order Hypocreales; family Sarocladiaceae; species Sarocladiaceae sp. R1802. Next base: position 251,535 of record JAMAKF010000003.1, read on the forward strand.
AGCGGAGACAACGTGGCTGTCTGGGATCCGGAGAGAGATGAGATGCCGAGTCCTTTCTTGCAGCGAGGCAGGAGGAATCTCATTAGGTCCGAGCCATGATGACGGGCGAAACCTCCCACAGCATCTACCACCTGCCAGGATACGGCAGCACCACAGGTACATACAAGGCTTGTTTCCAGCCTTTGTCCTTCCTAGATCTTTTCCTTTGTCAAAACAGCATAATCATTCACACCAGACTGTGAAGAGCACCAAAATCACGCTTCCTTGTCTTACGCGATTTCGGGGGCGGTTGTCACGACGAGCGATGTTGGATTCAGGGGAGGTGGTGTTGGATGGTGTAAACGACGCCGGGATGAGTCCCAGCACATTGGAGCATGATGATGATCTCTCCATTCTTGTTCATCTTTCTCTTTTCTTTTCTTGCATATCGTTTTTCTGGCTCTCCGCGGAGGAAATGAACTTGCGGGCGTGCTTTCGAGGAGATTCGGCGTTTAGGGAACCAGGGAACTTGACTGTCAAAATACACATTCTTCATCGAGCGGGTTTGCACTCGAACCGTGATTGATGTGCAAAGTGCATGTGAATAACGAGACATTACCACCTGCATGTACCCATGAAGGCCTATGGCGTCTGCAATTTAGTGTACCAATGTCCCGAACCAGAGGCGGGTTCATCGGTGTCATCGGTGTGTAGGCTGAACGAACGGAAACCCCGGCTCACACCGAATTTGCACATTCGCGCATCGGGCAGGACTTGGAAACCTTCGCTGGGCATCAACGTGTGAGCCTTTGTCTGTTCCCCGCATCTGGCTTCCATGTTTCTCCTGGCGCTCCGTGTGCTCTTGAACATTTGGGGGGTCCCTCCTTCTTGTGGACAGGCCTGATTGGCGGCGTGGACCTGCCTGCAAGTGAGACATTGCTTCCTTTTCGCTTGGTCTGGGGGAGAAGAGAGAACAAAGGGGTATATTTTCGCATGTGTGGACTGACGGTGAGAGGGCCGAGTCGTTCAGTCTCATTTCGTCCGTGGGTTGCAAAGTCCACTGGTAGATAGACCAGCACACGCTGCGGATAACGTAGGCTGGGGCAACGCTTGCAAAGAGGGAGCACGAAAAAGCAACGAGCACAGTATGAGTTTTCATCTGATAGGTGGTCAAACAAGAAGGAAGGAAATACCGTACTCCGGTGCGAGAAAAGAAAAGAAAGGCCATCAAGTCCGCTGCACCGCTACAAATTGAAACAATATCCCGCTGAACAGTTCCCAAGGTTCGCCGTGAGGCAGTAGTCCATCTTCCAGTCAGGGCCGCGAGGCCACATAGTTTCGTCTTTTTCGAAAAGGAGAAATGCCTCCGTAGTCCGCACAGTCCCATCCAGCCACAAATGCTCTGCTTGCCTGCTCCCGATTCATGGCTCTTCCCCGACCTGCGTGTCTGAAAGAGGGGTTTCATCGTTCTTGTGGCGCTCTGAGGTTGGGGAATACTGCCATACTTGCTTTTGCTAGTCCTGGAGGCTGGTGGTGGCGTTGCTCGCCCTTGAGGGCCCTGGTCTTGCGACCGTAATCCTTCTTATGTCGTTATATGCTTCCCTATTATGGTCGGGGTATCCTGGGAGCTCTCAAAGTGACCCGGCGGCCTGGGCTTCCTAGTGCCTATGGCGGTGTGACGACGAGCCATGACGATGCGAATGGCCATGCTTCGACGAGTGGTGTGATGAGCCGTGACGATGCCTACTGGATGAACCGCTGGTCTCCAGCTCTCTCTCCAGCTCCTCGACCCTCGATCTGTAGCCCTTGACGATGTCCTTGATGTGTGCGATCCTGTCAAAATCCATCTCCAGTTCGTCCAGCTGTCGCAAAATCGCCGTGTACCTCGCGATCTCCGCATCGGCGCCGTCGATAATATTCCCGGCATGATCGTACTGTAGCTGCGTGAACATCTGCGCTTGTTCGCTCAGGTACCGGATGTTCTGCTCGATGTTTGCCATGAGGCGATCAAAGTAGCGACCCAACGCTGAGAGGGAGGAGCTGTCGAGTAACAGTAGACCCTGGCTACTGGCACGACTGGCGGCACGGGAGCTGCTGGAGCCGTTGGCACCTAGGGCAGCCTGACCCTGGCGAAGTATCTGGATTTCCTCTGCTGTGAGCCCCAGTTGCGTGTCCGGCACGGCTTCGGAGGGCATGGCGACGATGGCGCGAGCGCTCGCGCGCCCGGTGACGGTCGGTCAATCCAGTTGGAAAGAATCAGTCAAGCTCTGGCGGGCGTCTTCGATTCGTGACTCTGTGGCGCAGTGCAGGGCTTTCGCCGGGAAAGATCGAGGCCGTATTGGTGATGGGAGCCGGCATGAAATTGGAGGACGGGAATGTCTCTTGTAGGTACAGGTAGTGGGCGCAAAGGGTCATGATGTCGATGAGAGGAGAGCGTAGCCCATCGTACAATGTCGAGACAGAAGACCAGGAAGTGTGCTTGTAGTAGCGAGAGAACAAGGGGCGCGGCAGATGTAGGCGCCAACGACGAGGCTCACATGGAGGGAAGCGTTTGATGGTAGGCAATGGGAAGGTTGGCGGGTCCAGGTTTGGGTCTTGGGCGCGAGTTCCAGTTTGGTGTCGCAGTTCCGGGGTGGCAGCGGTTACGGTGATTGGAGAATCGAGACTAACGTACCTTAGGTAGGTACCCTGGGGGATGGTATGCAGGGTAGCGCAGATCAGCATGAAAGTGTTGGATTTGATCCATGTCCTACCACCCTGAGCTGCCATCACCGCTTCACCATCACCCGTGAGTCTCATCCTCGGCTTCAATCATTTTTTATTCAGTCTCGTGCTGCTCGACCATGGATTTGCGTTTCTCTCGCATCTAGTCACACGCAAACAGTCTGCACGGGCCCAATCCTCAACTTACCGTCAGTGTGGTTGCACTCCCGTCCCCTCCTCTCGCCTACCGTACCTACTGCAACCACAACTGACCCCGGTGCAGACTCCATACCCCTGGTGCCAATCCACTGGTAGCCTACGACAATCAGTGAGTTGCAGCCTGTTAGCAACCGGGAGCGTGGGATGGCCAAGGTGGGTGATCTCTTGCAGTACGCACCGCACCAGACCGACGCCCATTTACAGCCCTACTCATAAAGGCTTCCCGTAGCTGGTACGCCTCCATAGACCGCAGGTATACGGAGCTTGACCAGGAGAATATGGGGTTGTCTCACGCTGTATCAGTGATGCCTTTGTCAGGTGCATTTCCGTGCTATCGCGACTACCTTAGACGTCCCCTGGCCTGATGAAGTTCCTGGCCAAGTGCCAAGTCCGCTCGCCGTCGTTCGCGTGGGATATGATGCATGCACTAGGAAGTCCTTCGTGGCTGGTCGAGCTGAAGCTAGTCTGGCATCTAGCGGCTTTAGCGCACCTAAGGCTAGCTTCGTCATTATGGCAGAAGCAACGACAAGATGCGAAATGTCAAGGCGATCGGCAGGATGATGTCCGTGGATGCACTTTACCATATCTCCTCCCCAAGACTATCACACCGCCAGAACGTCTGTACTGGATGAAAGTGCAACCACAAACCGAGATGCCGTCTCTGCAAGGATCCTCCTTGTCCTCGAGTATAATGAGGGCCAGCCTTGACCATTCCATCCGAGGAAGCAGAATCAAGCCTGGTCATCTCACAAGCAACTTGCCAATCGCGAAATTCAACCGCCGATCGCCTAGGATCTTTGACGTACAAATTTCCAGGTTCGCATTCCCCGCCACTGCGATGCGTGACATGGCACGATCTCCTTCATCCCGTTGAAATCGGCTGTCTGTCGAAGCTCTTTGGTGAGACCGAGATAAGAGAGCGTGGGATGCTGAACTGTCCAGGATTGTGTTCAATCGATACACAATGACGCGAGGTATGAGGCACACCACAATCGGGACCCGAGATGGTGGGTGAATGGGAACCTGGCTACGATCACGAGCACACGGCACCCCTGCCGCGCATGCCTTGCATGAACACCCCTTCACTTCCTATCCGGAAGGTGTTTTGCCTCGACCCAACACTGCTTCCCTGGGTTTTCCAAATGTCGGCATGACTTCGCGAGGACTTTCGATGAACGATCAACATGGTCCATATTTGGTAGAGAACGTCTCGTGACGACAATATCGTGCGACGGACGTGGATGATTCGGGAGGAAGAAGGGGGCGACTGATGTGGCATGGCGAATCGGGAGTGATGCGGCGACTCCCGACCTCAGCCTGTTCTGACGACCTTTCATCGGCTATTCTCAAGATGGCACCCGCACAGGGTCGCCCAAGTGCAATACACCCTCGGGTAAGGTACTGCCGCCTTCGACATATCGAACCGATCGCTGATGAGGACCGCGTGACCGCCTGCGCGTTGGCTTGAAAGATCGTCCGTAGCAGGGCATGTCCTCTCTTGGACTGACTGACGTCATCCGCAAATAACATCGCATCCTACGCTGCAGCTTGACAAGTCTATGCAGGGCACATGCAAGCACCCGCAGTGCAGCCGTGGATACTGCAGACGCTCCTGTACGACTACGCACGCCCTGGGGGGATTAGCTTCAGGTCAAATAATCCCACGTGGGATGTCTCATCGGCGGATTAGATGTATGTGGCCAGTGAAGACAGGAGCTGAGCGCTGCCATCCCGTGCCAGCTAGGAATGCCGTTCGCCCCTTGAGTGGCAGCCGATTTGCCTCTTGCCTTGAGAAGGATGAGTCGCCGGATACGGAGGCTCTGTGACAGCATGATACATCTGACGGCACGAGGGCTCTCACGCTGATACCAACGATCCTGGTTGAGAAGGTGTATTTCAGGAGTGAACCTCTAGGGTGCGACAAATCGACAACTCTAAGTACAAGCTTGCCGCACCTTTTGTATACTTTTCGAGTCACTGATTGCTCACCAGGTAGGGCTGGAAAGATCTAGCGCCGTCCTCCAGGCGACAAACTTCATGTTGAGAGATGCCAAAGCTTGTAGAGCTACTCGTCGGTGCAGGGCCCAGAAGCTTCCAAGACGGCTGTAATGTGATGATGGTTGCTTCAAAGACTGCTCTTCATGTGAAGATGATGCTCTGAAGCCCCCTTCGCGCTTTGAAACACTGGCCAGTGAATCTCAAGTAAGAGTAGTTTGTACGAGTCTCGGACGTCGGCCATTTATTTTGCGCAAATGAGTTTTTGAGCAAATTAGTTGCACCGGGTTGAATCGCGCCCTTATCCATCTTCGCCGTTCAACAAGAGAGCTCGATGCTGCTCGCGAGCAGCCGAATCGGCGCACAAATGAAGATACACGGAGCCGACCAAGTCATTTACACAGTTCTCGAACCTGTTTTCAGGTTTCAGGAATTCTCCAAGCTCCATATCCAGCCTCACGCAATGCCTATCCATCTCACCAACCTCAGCTCCGGATCACTCGATCCTTTGAGTGTGGTTGAGCTCAATTCTGCTTTTCTACCCACGAAAGGACGTTGAAAGGCTAATATGTCAGTTTCGCAATCGCTTCTGAGCTCGTATTTTGAGTTTGCTCAGTCTTCGTCGGAGTTGGATAACTGAAGGTTCCTCGCGATGTGTTTACGATTCATCAAAGTTACTTCACAAAGCGCCTTGAATGCGCCAGAAGCTACTCACGATGTCTCCGACATGGTGAAGAAATACTTAGAGCTTGATGGAGAGAGAGCCAAGATGGCCCTGATCCCTTTCCAAGTTCTCTATCCTCATGTGTCCGCTTCGCAGCATCTTCCCCTGACCCAGATAAGGCACATTTCACTGTCGACTAGAAGGTCGTCGGTTCACTTTCAGGAATCATGAAGAAGAGATCTTCGAAAAGAGTCGTGACGGAGAAGAAGCAGTAAGTCCTGCTCGTCTTTCGCGATCTAGAAGAGTATTATGTCTAACTACCGAACAGCGCTCGTGTCAGGCATCTCGTCTTGAAGTCAGAGCCAGACAGCAGCTGGCCCCTCGGGTTTCCCAAGATCAACTCCATCTTGGAACCCAGCATCGAGCCCGGTAACATTGTGCTCCACTTGCGCCTTCTCGAGCGCTTCATCGAGCTGAAGAAGAATGTGGAAGAATGGGCCGAGTCCGAGGACCTCTCTCCGGACCGAGTCTGGAGCTTCACTATCAACATTGCCGCTAAGCGTATGTTTCGATGGTTCCATGCATCGAAAGACTATCCGATTGGGAAGAAACTCCCACCGCTTGATGTTATGCTGGTCTGGTACTGCTTCCTGTCGAGACCGGAGAAGTGGGAGAAGTACGTGAAGGAGACCGGCTTGGTGGATGTGGAATGCTTCCCATGGGATAAGCTTGTAAGTCGACACGAACTTGTTCATGAACTGAACCGAGCTGACGATGGTAGCAACACGCACTGGCGCTCTCGAACCTCCGACCCTTCAAACTTCCTCTGAGGTCTGTTCAGGTCGCCTCACGGGTCTTTGATGTTCTCGACATCATGGACGTCCTCAAAATCCATCTTGATCTGTTCAAACGTCCTCGACAGCCCTTCGAAGAAGAATGGGCGGCACCTTTCTACAGCCATCAGGTGCCGAATATGAGGGCTCATATTCCCTGCATTCACCTTTTCGACATGAACTTTCACGAGAGCGTACGGGAGTGTTTGAAGTTCGCCAACAGGATACTGCAGTACTCCTGGGACAGCATGTACCCGCACATCAGCATCGCCAAACAGCACTTCAGACCCTCCGTTGACAGATACGTCAATTATATGAAGCTCCAGTGCAAGTATCAGAAGAGAGTTCCAACAGACAAGAAGCCGAAGCCCTTCAATGCGTTGACCGCTGCTCCAGATGTTGAACTGGTCTGGAGAACCCACGTACTGGAGCATAGAGCCTACGATTTATATCGGCAGGATCTCGGTTTGGACCATCCTCCACTACATTTTAACTCTTCGTGGGATCATAGCGCTGAGAACATGGATTTCACGAATTCCCTCTACATGAAGAGGTTTCGCGGGATGTACACGCTGTGCCTCTGCTGGTACTGTATGGCGAGTCGAAATACCGCCCAGATGCGAGGCTTCTCGCCGATCCTGGCTTCCGTCACACTACAGATGGAGAGAGGGAAAGAAGGCAAATCTGTCAAGCCGATCAGCTTCGATTTGGCTGGAAAGCAGTGCCCGTGCTGCGGAATGCACCCGTGGGCGGCATGTGAGGAGGACGATCAGGGTAGTGAACACTCGAGACGATCTTTGGAAGGGTTACTCGCAAAGATCGAGAGCATCAGCGAATGCTGCATTATCAAAGCATGTGTGCTGGCGATTCATGGTTGCGCCGCGGGCGTGAATATGATATATCTGAGTGCTTGATATTCATCAGCCTGGGATATCATGGAAGGAGCTCACACACAGTCTGGGCTCTATCACCAATACAGAGACGTTTGAGATATTGCTTTTAGTCGCCTGGGAGAGGTGATAACACTTTGACTGTAGAGAGACGAAACGGGGTGACATGAAGAAGCTCTGAGGCGTAGCTAAACAGTATCAGCCGAACCTCAATGGTGACTTAACCTTTACAAAACAATGCCCTATGAGTGACGACTATTGCCAGGCTCCTCCTTTAGCCGTTCATAGTGATTGTCCACAGTGACTCTAGGCTGTAAATCCGAGGGCATCAGCTGACCAAGCTGCTACTGGCAAAGATCTTACCCAGGCAGCTGAAGTCGGGGATCAGGGAGATCAGCCAAGCAGCAGGATTGGCCCCGGCCAGCCCGACACGCATCATAACCCAGGCCACAACGAGTACGGGATGGGGCCTTCTCCCTCGGTGCAGTACTCGGCGTATCACTCCGCATGAAGGGTTGCAGACCTGTATCCTGTCACAATCGAGCCACTGAGATCGCTGGGTCAAGACCCATTCATTACACCAACCGCACGGCGACCCAGAGATCTCTTGATCATCCCTGTGAGCGGGTTTGAAAATCAGGTGAGCCATTTACCTTTGATGATCTGTCCATGATCCTGGTCTCGTTGGCACGCCTGGCACCCACAACCAGCAAGGGGTGAGGCCCTTGGTCTTCCACAGTGCTTGCGGTGAGGAATTGACAAACACCCTGTGTTTTGGGAAGACTCCAGTTGGTCAGAAGTTCCCGGAATGAACCAGTGGGAGTGAGGAGATCACCCCCTGGGAGAAACCATGATGATCTTCCCGCAATCCGAATGCCTCAAATAATCCCTGACGGTTCTTGGACTTACGGACAACTGCCGTTAGAGATGAGGAGGATCTACTTGCCCCCCAGGAAGTAACTCACACTGCCAGCAAAGCACCGATGGAAAGCTTAAGAGGCAGAATATGCACTTCAGAGCCTGCGCGTCCATTCCGTCATCCCATCCCAGTCGAACTCAGGCAAACGTACAGCTCTAGCCTCTAAGTTGGTAAAGATTCGCTTCTGCTGGTTTGTGTGTGGTTTTCATGTCGGTGAGTTTGGCGTCAGTCCGTTGTTGACAGGTCGACTGCGAATGTGCCCCCTGTTTACTTGGAAGGGGAACCGCGTTCTTGACCACTACGCAGTTCTCAGCCTGGACCACAGTAGGGCCAGTGCTCTGCTTTTGGAAACATGACAGCTTGTTGACAGGGATGCCAACATCAATGACCCAATTCGAACGAGTTGGCAATGTCCGACGCCACTTCTGCAGACGGTCGAACCTCATGATTCTGGATACTCCTAGCCGTCGCAAAGGGCCTTAAGGAAGTGGGATACTTCAGACTAGTAGACTGGAGGATGACGCTGTTGTGACAGTCCCGAGTCAGGAAGGGGGTTCTTCGAGCAAGGTCTTGTCATCATCCACCTCCACCACAACGGTCAGGGTGTGTTACTTTTGGATCCAAGAACGTCCAGAATCCACGGGGGCATATCCCGAACGGGTGGCCCCCTTGCACTCACCCTCTCGTGTGAATACGAACCCACAACAATCAGCAGCCTCGACAGAAATCCGGTACCGACGCCGATCCTCCTCCAAGTAACTGTGATGACCGCCGTCCTTATGTACAGGGACGTGCCCCGAAGGCGATCAGGATCGCCGGTAGGAAACAAAGATCCTCTGGTGAAGCACACCCTACTCGATGCCCCTTCCGGCAAAGTGGCGCCTGCAGGCGAAGCATCGCCGCGCGTGCAGCTCAGTCGCAGGGCCCAGAACAAGGAGCGCTACCTATGAACGCGAAGAGGGAGTTTCTCGTAACGAATAGCTCGGGATCAAGCCCCGCTAGAAGCCGTTGCTCTAATGCTTGACCGTTGAACCAAGGAGGCAGCGCTAAGGCAAGGTGGGCCGATGCATGCATGGATATCCCCATCGACATGAAGTATCTATGGCAAGAAGAATGCCCAATGCCGCAAAGTAACAAGCTTGAAGATGCTGCTGTCGAGTAAGAGCCTGTCGACCAAGGTGTACGGTGTAGCATAAGGCCTTTGTTCGCAAATCGCCCGTGCAGATGATCACCCTGCACATCGCAGCCTTCAGGGGTAGAGTAGGGTGTAGGATCGATCCTGGGGCCTGATGAAAGTATCCAACGGCGTGCGCCGGTGGGTTAGACCGAGCATCTTAGCGAGGGTGACTGCATTGCTGATATGCTGCTGACAACGCAAGCGGGTTGGCGATCTTATTCAATCTTTGTTGGCCAGAGCTGCAGCCCGTTGCATGTTGGCGCTGTCTGCAGTTTCCGTTATGTCAAGGGACCCTATACAAGGCTGCTCTAGTGCCAACGAGGTGAGCGGCCGTGAGCATGCAGCTCTGAGGGTTGTAGATAGGTTCGGCAAGCCCCAAGGCAGCCTGAAGGCATCGGACCGTGGCCGAAGGAGCGCATCTGCAGAGCCTGCGTGTAGTCGGATCGACTTTGGTGCTTTCTACAAGCATGATCCCAGCATCAAAGGGCTTTTCTGGGAGACTGTGTTTCTCATTTGCGTTCCGAAACTTGCCATGAACAAGTGACAAGCCAGTACATAAGTCCCGCCAGGTCGCATGTACTTCTTTCCACTGGCTGGGGCCCAGGCCCGGTCAAGCTAATGGGGTTCTCATCCGTCAAACGAGTTCCAATTGTCTGTGGCTGCCGCTTGAGGGAAAGGCTTTTGGAGGTTCGGGTCAGCACGTTAGTGACCACCGGCGACGAGTGATCACCGACTCTGCGCGCTGGACAAGAGTGCGGGCGCATGGTCATGTGCGCTCAGTGGGCTTCCAGCCACCCGAGCAATGCGCGGCAGAGGCAATTTGTGGCACAATAAGCCGTCTGGCTTGTCAAGACCGAGATTGGCACAACACAGCTAGCTTCGGGGGGGGGGGGCAATAATAGGCGTGCTATAGACACAGCACGTCCCGTATCTCGATTTGCGGGCGTCGGCTGCAGAGCTGGAAGACCTGGACCGAAGCTCCCCTTCGATGGCTGCCTGTGACAACATCCTGACATTTGCAGCAGCGATGATCCCTGATCACCGCGTGGGAATGATTTCGTGCTTTGCGGAGCGCCGGAGAAATGGTTGTCGTGTGGTGAGGAACCCGTGCGGCATGGGAGAAGGAAACAAGTTGGGAAGATCCCAGACCACTTTGTCGTTCTCAAAGAAAGAGATCCAGTCTGACCGTCGGTATGGGTCTTCTGGGTAAGATGAGGGCTGACGAACGGTGTTGGTGACGTAAAGCAATGGCTCCTTTGGGGGCCGCAAGTGTTGAGGACACACAACAGAAAGACATAATGGCAAGCTTTGAGCTGTTTGCTCGACACCAGTCAACTGCATTGCTCTGGGCGACTACAACGCTGGCGGGAAGCAACTGCTGCTTGGGTGGTGAAGGTGTTTGGTCCGATCCGGAATGGAAACAAATTGGAATGCCTCCTTGCAGGGACAGGCCAGGTGACGAACAAGCAGGATCTCGTTTTGATCTCGCTTTGCCATTAGGCAATGCTCGAGCTAGACGTCAGCGGGACGTTTGCTGATGAGCACCCTAGCTCTTGTAGGATCCTGTTGCTTGTCTTGCCTTCGAGTTGATGTTGTCGTGACCTTGCGGAAGGCCACCAGGGACGGTGAGGCTTGTAAGCATGTCGTTCCAGTCGTCGTTGGACTCTTAGCGCTTCCAGAAGAATGGCCTTGCCTAGTATGGCAATCACATCGCCAGTGTGGATTGGGCGTTGGAGGGTGGATGCTTGATCAAAGTCCCAGAACGCTGACCCTTGTCTGGCATTTGGCATGTCATCCTGCCTTGCCCTGGCTTGACACCAAGATTCCGGCAGAGAGAATGCGTCCCGCTGGAGGAAGACGAATGCGATGCAAGTCCGCTGTGAGCGGCGGAGTGGACTGCGCGCCCGGGCGCGAAGCTGCTAGTGAAGCTAAGATTAAGGGTCAGGCCACCTTGACAAGCGTGGCAGGGAGCAACCGTCGAGGTACATCGTGCCGTTAGGTTCTTGTGCAGGGATGTGCCCACTTCGTGGAGGGGCGTGGTCCTGGAGAGTCTCGTAGCCAAGGCTTCTCGTCGCCTTCGAACCAGTTAGCCCACACCTCGCGTGGCACGCATCGAGAGCCACTTGCAAGGGAGGGCTGGTCTGATCGACGCGTGGAGTCTGGAGATCACCCTCTTGCAGTGTGCATCATCGGCAGAGGCCTCGGGGTGTCATGGAGGGCCATCGCTCTGGTCAGGATACCGCAGCCAGCAGGAAATGAGGAAGAAGGTACTGAGCTCTGGGCGACCAGAGATCACAGCGCTACCAGGCATCAAGGAATCCAACACTGTGCAGAGTACGTAGTCAGCTTTGCCCCTGCCATTCTGGCGACCGGGCCGGCAAATGTGACGCGCGCTCCCAGCGTGGCGTACGCCTCAAACCAAAGGTTCAGGACAGTTGATCCCGACGGAATATCTCAATTCCATTTCCTGCACGGCACAGCACGAGCACTTCGCATCGCATCGCAAGCGAAGTCGGCTCGTGGACCCAGAGGCTGATTTGGTCAAAGCACGACTGCGACGCTCGAAGTTTGGCCGCGAGCCGCAGTCTGCGCCATGAGCATTTGCGATTATGCCATGGCGTCAAAGATGAGCGGTCATGCTATGAACACCCTCAGATACGGGGTTGATGTCTCTGTGATTGCGGTGAGGCAGGTAGACGCCATTTTTTGCTGCCAGTGTCGACTTTGTGGTGGCCCTAGACTCAAAGCTGCAAGAGTAGCGACGGCCTGTGCTGCTCACGTGCCTCACGTGCCTCATGTGCCTCACAAGGTCGCCGCAGAGGCACCAAGACGGCCAGAGCTTCCACACCGTCTGCTTCATGAATCTGGGATGCCCTCGCTTGAAGCAAGACAATATGATGCGACTCGCCTATATCACCGTCAGCCCTTGTGCACGAGAAGGTGACAACCACATGGCAGCGATGTCTGTATGAAGCGTTAGCGTCCCAGATCACCCCCTCGCATCCCACCATCCAAGGCCACACCCCTGGTCGACCGTCCTGTCGAAGCGACATTTCTCGCGCACTGGCGTTGACCCTACTCGCGGGAAGAGGCCCCCCTGTGCTGATCAACGCCCCCATCCCTGCGAGCATCCGACTGTTCTGGAAGTCTACCCCGAAGCTATCACGAATCCCGGTCAATCCATGCAGCCACCGCCAATCGGTGCGCAGGATCTGGCCGGCAGGACGGGACAGCTGCTGGGGGAGGCTTCTGAGGAGGCACGCTGCCCACTCTGCAACGGAGGGCGTGAACAGCGACATCATCGGCCGAGACGAGCAGTCCTTTCGCAGGGTGCTCACCGAACTCTGGTACTGCCACTGGTGCCTGTTCGCCAACACCGCTCAGCTTATCATGCCTCCCATGCCTCCAGTATCTACCGGCATCATGATGTATGTGCTCTACTACTTGATGCACCCATTGCCTGACACGTGCTAAACGGCCCGAGGCTAAATTGTAGGCCCTCGTACGTTCTGACGTAGAGTTTGACTTGAGCTCACAGCTAGTACTCATCAGGCTGCCAGCACAAGACCAGCAACCGCAGTAGTGCGGCTCGGCATCCGCATGGATAATGCAGTCAGCACCAAAGGCTCCCGTGGGCAAGAGCACAGCAGTCCCAATGTCGACGTGCAGTTCAGGAGAGCTACGAAGGCTGACAAGAGTTACGTCCCAAGTATGTTGCTTCATGCGTGCCGCTCCGACGGTCTCTTGAGGCCGGACACTCCGCATATCGTGACTGGAATGAGTCCCACATTCAAGCGTCCTTCGAATGTCCAAGAGAGCGCTAGAATCTGGTCAGAATCATGCACGGCAGGTCTATGCTTTCGTCCCATCAGCTCCCATGAACCCGCGAAGATGACCGCCAATCTCAGTTCACCATGCGCCATATCTGCGACGGTACTATCCGCAATTTGCCTCGGGGATTCAGAGATCTGATCGCCCAGTGCATCGTGGCAGCCCCACACGCACCGGCGATCCAACGTGTACTCGGCCGGATGAGGCTCTCTCTCGTTGACACAGCGAACAAACAAGACTGACTTGCTTGCGCAAGCAAGTGAACTCGTCAATAAGTTCTGATCAGTCAGCCTGGCTGATGGCGTCAAGTCCTTGACCCAACCCAGTTATACATGACGCGTTATGGGGGAAGCCAACTGCGCAACACTCATAGCATCGCATGGACGCGTAGCATCCGCACTTGGAATGCTGAAGCTTCACGCTTCACAGTGAGACAAGTCCGGGTTGACGACAACATTGCCCGAATCAGAAGCGGAGTCTCCATCGCTAATCGACGAAAACCCAGAATATCTTCCTATTGCTGAGTACTAGCCAAAGCTAGGCGTCTCTGGACTTGTCTAGCGTCGCTACAAAGCACCGTTCCAGCAAAGTGCAAAGCAATGGCCACGTTTGAGACGGAGACTAGACAATGTCCAAGGCACGATATTCGCGCCAGTCATTCCCAGAGCCTCGGGTTAAATTTTGCCTGTCGAATGATTGTTAATTTGGTCACAGGCGCTTTGTACAGGTCTTCCTGGTCTCACCAGCCACAATATACATGGACGCGAATTGCGACGAAAGCTCAAACTCGCGGGGTTCTAGCATGAGCTTGTTTAATTGGCAAGTGTATTACGTTGAGACGACAGATTTCTGCTGGTTTGAACCTCAGCAATGATCTGAGTACAAACCTTTCATGCTTCAAGGGACCAGCCTGGTGCGTCAGGGGCACGGACAAGGTGAAGCCGATCGCAGCTTGTGCGTCGAACCAACTTTACCCCATCTGGAGAGCCTTGCAGAGAGAGAGAGGGGTGAGCGAATCTCGTTGGTCAGGTTAGCCGGGCCACCCACGCGACGAGGCGCAAACACTAACACTAGGCGCAAAGCTCGCTTACAGGTTTTGACAGCTTGGCCGCAACCTTCGAGACTCTGCGTAGACACGAACAGTGACATGACGAAGGTGGTCGCTCTGATCCTCTTCAGCGCCGCTAGCCATCGCAACAGTGCGAATGTGAGCGGATGGAGGTGCACATTCCAAACGAGCCATCCGCATCCTCGCTCCGCCGACGAGGATGAGCAACGAGGTCCCGTTCCGACTGGGACGTAGAAAGGCGCATGCGCTAAGCGACTGTCTTCTCTACCTCTCGTCATCCCTGGACGCCACGATCAATTAGTTGGAAGACGAGCCTGTACACACCGTTAACTGATTTGACAATCAGTCTTCGTGACTGCACAGGCCTGGGCCGGATTGTCGGTACCTGTCGCATTATGGGTAGCCGCGTTATCGTCATTGAGGCGTCGAGCCCTAGTCGATCGTGCTGGCATTGAGTAGACAGTGAGATATCAAAGGCGCGATGCACGACAGATCACCGGCATTGTTTTCATACGGCAAGCCGGTCGCAGCAAACGCCTGGATAACGGTGTGCCGATTCAATTCTCGTCTCAAGTTGGTCGAGACCCACCACATTTTGGCAAGAAACTGTGAAAGCCCCTTGAGGAGACCAAAAGCAGGTCCTGGACGGCAGTGAAACTTTTCGAACCTCCTCTCAACGGATCTCGTATACGCAACTGGCGTCTAGGATGGGACTCGGAGGATACGGACTGGCCAAGGGGCTCAGGACTAAGTCTGCAAGGAAAACCCATTCGACAACGCCTGCGTCCTCCAAATCGTGAAATCCCATACGGAGTGCTTCGTAACGACTGGGAGGGACCGTTGGAGAGGCACCCATAGTTGCAAGGGGGTGGTGAGATTTAGCATCGTAGTTTGCCTCAAGGACCGTCTGGCACTGCCGTCTTGCAGCCCGCAGGGAGTCCCGTCAAAGTCGTCTCCTGATGGCGACGGCAGATGCGCCACGGAGACGTTAGGAGACCCCTTCTTGGGTCTGTATGAGGACGATCCACGATGACAATCCACGGGGCTAACCTCTTACAGTCGATGTAGGAGCGATCTTGGGAGGCCGGCAGAGGGACAGATGCTGGGGCATTCTTACAAAGACATGACATGACGGCTACGAGAACACAGGCTCACACTTGACTGGAGCACTTTGCATCCCCGTTTCGACCCTTGGCAACGGGCCATGTCTAGGGATGGGTCTCACACCCCTGGCGTCAGTGCTGAGTGGGCACCTCGACGCCGAGCTTCACGCCTACGTAGCGTGGGAGGGGTGGAGGAGAGGCTTCGAGCGCTCGGCCCTATGCGTGCACACCTTCCACACGCCCCCTCCGCCTCCGTGGTGGTCGACTCTAACCAAACTCCAGAATGGTGATGGCTGTCGTCCCAGACTCTGGCAAAGCAAGCCAAATGGCCGTGACCCACCCTGACCTTTGGTGACAACCGTGGTCGCGGCAGCACAGGGATGATCGTGTGGGATTCACAGATCTGATATACCGTCCTCCACCCACTTGGCAACCTTCGTTGGGTCCTACTTGATCCTCTACATACTTAAGCTCAGGAACCCCCCCCAACCATCCATCGGAGCCTCCAGTCTTCATATCTTGTTTTTCGAACATCCAATCGAACCGGCGCTTGCGACTGTATAATCAACATCATCCTAATGATCCCTTAATCACTCCTCGGCAAGCCCACAACGTCTCCTCAACTTGAGAGCCCGCCCTTCCAAGCCGCCGCCACCTACCTCCGCCGGACCTCTCTTCTACAACTCCTACGTTCCGGAACATTCTTCTCGATATCACAGACATCATGGCTACCAGACATTTGTCACAACCTTACGCTTCGCGCGACCGACCTTCCTACTACAGCCACCCAGCCCACCCACCACCATCGCCGCCCATGGAGGAATCAAAGTACTCACTGCCTTCCATCTCGAACCTCATCAGCCTTGCCGATGCAGGTTCTCCGACGACAGAGGCACCCCCGGCCCAGCTCTCTCCTCGCACAGAAGGTAAGCGGAGACGTATGCCCTCAGTTTGAAGCGTCCAAGTTGCTAACTCAGAACAGTGCCCTCGGCACAACGGCACCGGTTTGAGACTCCTGCTTCCAAGGGCGATAGCAGACCTGGATCAGGCTACGCCTCCGGGGCCCAGGGATCCCGAGGACTCCCACCAACGCCGCCAATGAGCGTAGATGCCTCTTTTGAAAGCCGCAACTCCCCATCGGCACAGTCCATGAGCCAGATGTCAAGTACCTCTGGACCTACTGGCTACTACCATGAGACCACGCCTCCGCTTGAAGCTGATTCTCGTCGCCCTCCTCCTCCTGCTTCTCGCACGCAGCTACCCCAGTATCCTCAGCACGCACCAGCACCCAGCTCTTTCGCTCCTGGACCTGCGCCGCCAGCTCTCTACGCTCAAGCTCCTCCACCTCCTCAAGCCCTTCCTCAGGTACACAGCCTGTTTTATCAACGAGCCCTGCCACAGGCTTTCCCTCCTCCCATGCCGATGCCGGTGAACGGCTCGAACCCATGGCAACATCACCATTACCTTAACCCTTCTCAAGGACCTTCATACCCACAGAGTCAAGACCGCTATATCTGCCAGACCTGCAACAAGGCTTTCAGCCGCCCGAGCAGTCTTCGAATTCATTGCCACTCGCACACCGGCGAGAAGCCATTCAAGTGCCCTCATGCCGGGTGTGGAAAGGCTTTCAGCGTCCGCAGCAACATGAAGAGGCACGAGCGGGGCTGCCACAGCTTCGAAGTGACTCCTGGACTGGGTCATTGAAAGGAGGATTCGGTGTGGACGAAGACGAAGAGCACGCTTTGACGACTATTGCACTATTGCCCACGGAAATTTTGGCATCTATGGACTTTCTTATGTATTTTGAGGTTTTGAATGATTTGGCGAGGCGTTACGGATATGGGACGTATATTATCTTCATGTACCAAGCGAAAAAAGCTTTTGTGGTCTTTGATCACCAATAATGTGTTCTTTTCACGGGAGGCATTCAGACTTGTGAGGGTTGGCGGACAATATGCCGAGGCCTGCGTTACAAGACACATCGTGGGGGCTTACAAAAGCCCATGAAGATGCAAGTGGAAACAATACACAAAGATGATTCTCAATATTCGAGACCCGTTCGTTTCAGGATGGTGATGCGCAAGTGCCAGAGTGAATGGCGCCAGGGGGGGCTTGCTCACGAACGAACGGGGGTTTTGGGGGGGTGGTTTGCCTTTCGGGTCGGCAGACAAGGGAAACAGTGGGCGAAACAGCAATAACACCGGACATAAGGCTCAAGAGGGTATACAGGTAGTTACTGGAATGGGGGACAGGGACGGCGACGGCGACGGCGACGGCGACGGGGATGGGGATGGAGGTGGGCAGAGCATTGTGGCGGTAGTCCAGGCTGGCGCGGCAGAAGGCCAGAGGAACATGCAGCGGAGTTTAGGTGGAGCGAGGTGAGAACGATGATGTCCTAGAGAGAATATGAGAGAACCCTGCCCTATATGACAGAGTAGGTAGGGGAGGGTCGGGGAAACCGTTTCTGGGCTGCTGCGTGTAGGGAAGCAGAGAAAGAGGAGTGTGTGTGAGAGGGCCAGAGAGGAGAGACATGGAAACGGCAAGTGATCACCGTTGCTGATCTCTAACAGTCTGCTCCCCGGAACTAGTGATGCAAGAGGTGCATTTCCGGGCCTGCAGATGATAGACATTTTTCAAAACGGGGACTAAAGTCGGCAAAGGGGAGGGAGGATATTCCCTGTTCTCTGAGAACGGGTTCCTGGTTCCTCGATGCCCGTTTGTACCTGCAAACCCACGTGCATTGCAGGCGGTAGATTATGATCGTTTTGTTTTTTGCATTACAGTAGCAATTCCCCCCCCTTCGGAGGGAAGCCGGGTTATGGAGGGAAGCACGGACGGGGGTCTGTGACACTTGACACTGGCATTCTGACCGGGAGGTAATCTAGGAACCGTCATGCAAGCATCGGAGCCTTTCTTACTTTGGCGGTTCTGAGTGTATTGAGCTCAGGCATAATAGCCCGCATTAAGCCATCACAAGACAATGGAAGAATGGAAAAAAAGAGCTGTGGGATTGATGCGGTGAACGGTGGAGTTTGAAACTCGAACATGCGTCCGCTGTGCGTGCGCATATAGGGGACGTAAGGTAGGTAGTAAGTAGTAGCCTTTCGTACTGTACTTGTACTTCGTAAGGGAGATTCACTTCTTTTTCGCCACAGGGTCAGTTTCAATCGGTAATCGGCGATTATTGATTCGCACGAAAAAGGTTCAAACGGGCGATCCACCACCGACAGCGTGGTGTGACTTGTCAACTATCATAACAAGACTCCCCCTAGTCGACTAAACGACTCGTCAATCACGGGTTTCAAGAACAAAAAAAAACCAAAAGGATGATGCTTGTTGTTTTTCAATTGAAGGAGAAAATCGCCGGCTACAAGGAAAGAGAAGTTGGGAGAAAAAAAGGGTCATTAACTCGATACGTCGAGGAGTTCGCGAAAGGCCAAGACGTCGAGGAAGGGCAGTCGAGAAGCCTCGCGGAACAGGCATCTTCCCTGCTGCATCTGTTCAGGGCCACGTGGAGGAGAATGTGTGAGTGAGCGAGTGCGCGTGCGTGCGGGAGTCTCTTCGCATTTTCACCTCGGCTGCCTTCTCACAGCGGGAACCCATGCCCATGTCTCACTTGGGACTTTCATATTTACTTCTGCTGTCACCCGGTGGCTGTTCACCAGGGACCATGGGGGGAAGAGTCTAGAGAGAGAGAGAGGTAGAGGTTAGAGAGAGACTCGGAGGGTGTTCATCCTGTCTCAGCGCTCGACCCTTGTGTTCCTCTCGCTTCCCGGCATCTTTGTTCATTTTTTATTTTTTTCCCCTTTCTCTCTTTACTTCTGCCCCGTCATTCTTTCTTTCTTTCTGTCTATAATCCAGAGAGTATATTCGTATAGGCGGGTAGGATGCGCGCGACGCCCCGATGATTCCCACAGTAAATCCTCCACCCGTCGTTGCTTCTGCACCTCGTGTCTTTCTCCGCCGAATTGCTCACTAACAGCTGCGGGCCGAAAAGTAAGACGTCTCTTTGTGCACTGCTGTTCCCCACCGTCCTGTCTGTCCGTCTGTCTGTCTGTCTGTCTCGCGCGCGCGTGTGAGTGTGGTGTGCGTGTGCGTGTGCGTGTGTAGCTGCATCCCAAGCACCGGCGCCCGTTGTTAGTGCCTCCCTTGCTTCTGTAGTTTCTACGCGCGCACGCGAGACACGAGAGAGGGCGTGGATGCGGGAGCCACACACACACACACACACACTCACTCACTCACAGAGAGAGAGAGAAGACAACTCTTGGCCGGCGTGTTTCTGAAGGTCTCGGTTCCGGGAGGCTTGCGTCTTTGTTTCTTCCGGGTGACTTGGTTTCCTTTTTTGAGTTGCTGCAGGGCCACTATAGTTGCGACGTGGTTGTGAGATGACAGAGTCTGTTCGCAACTCTAGCCGAGGGATCTGGTGGCGCCCGTGCGCTGAGTGTTAGTCACTCTGGGCAGTACAGCAGTACGTACATACGTACGGAGTAGGTGATTGTAATTGTAATTATTATTATTGTTATTCTCTCATTGTCATGTCGTACCGTCGGATCATTGTCATGCATATCTTAGTAGTTCATCATCTTATTACCGCCGGCCGTGCACGTTATGTTATGTTATCCTATAACCCATACGTCGGCCACATTATGCCATGCCCGCATTGACTTATAGAGTCCATGCACAATCCCCGATTGCCTACGCACTTGACACCTGTCGATCACCAAAATTCAACTCCCGAGCTCACACTTGAGTCTGCGTCAACTCTCTGCACCCCCGGATACTCGGCGCTCTTGAACAGCCGAGCAGCGACCATGTGGTCGGTAAAAGCGCGCACATGGTCTCCGGTCCCTGAAGTTGGTTTAATTGCGATATTATGGGGAAGCCACTGACGATCAACATGAGCTATCCCAGAGCTAAGACATCCTGCGACGTATCTTAATTAGCCCGCAAGGTTTTTGGATTCTTTGACTTGCGCAGCCCCCGCCCGCCGCCCGCGCCGTCACAAACCTTCCGTCCTCGAGACCAGAACGAATATGGACGATGGGATCCGTCTAGACAAGAGACTAGTACTTAGGCTTGTCAGGACGTCGTCTATAATGCGCTACCGTGACTAGGTGAAGAGGTGTCTGTTGATGAGGCGTACATACGCGGACAGAGAATGTGTGCGTTTAACCGGCGCAAGCCTCTTAGTCTCTGGCGCTTCGAAGCGCCAGGGTCTCTAGATGGATGGATGGATGGATCATGTAATCATGGGGAGTCGTCACTGTCACTCGCCTCACTTTTCATCGGTCGCCATCTTTGACCGAAGAATGAACCCGACGCCATCTTTGAGTTGGTGGCAGGGTCGGGCCTGTACAACCACGAGTACGAAAAAGCGCCTCTCGAGTCGATCCCGCATGGGCTGCGTTTGTGTACCCCGAATATGCTGTGCTACCTCGGACTGACTACGATATGCATGACTCTGGAGACTTCCGATACTGCATACCTGTCTTAATATGCGAAATCGGCATGCAGCGTCCAATGTTGTGCTCTTCTCCCCACCCCAAAAAGGGCCAATTGCTTCTCAAGACAATGTGTGTTGCTTCGCCTCCAATTCCCAAAAATACATCCCTCCTACACTTGTGTCTCGACCTCTGTCGGACATTTGAAAACGCCCGCTCGAAACAGGAACCAACATGAACAGGCCTTGCTACGTCTCTCTGCCCTACGACCATGTTGGCGCGCAACCGAACAGCTGGGATTGCCGCCAGCGATCTGTGCTTGGGAGTTTCCGAGTCTGGGCAGCACCTCATTTCGTTCGTAGCTTCGGACCCCCCCCCCCCCCCTGGTCACCTCGGTTAGCGACCGGGGCGTGCCAACAAGGAAGAAAAAAGAAGCCATGGAGTGGCTGTAGTGAGGCTGGGATCTTGATCTAGTCTGGTGGAGAAGACTGGAGACGTTGATGACAGGCCAGGGAACCATGTTTGCCTCTTGTTGCTTTCTTGAGCGCAGTAGGGCGATTCGAAAGGAGCCGGAACAAGGACAAGAATAGGACTCTCCGCCTATATGAGTGAAGTACAGTGATACAGTACAGCATTTGTATTACTCGTACAGAGAGTACCTATACTGTGAGGTCCATAGCGTACGTACGGCACGCCCCCGAATCCCAGCCACACTCAAGTTGCAAGTCTTCGAGGTTGTCCGTCTCTTTAGGAATAGATACCTGCAGGGCCACAGAGCTTCCCCCCAAGGTTTTCCCTTGATCGACCAGATTGCTACGCTGTCTGCAGGGTCGTTGCAAATCACGAGGATGTGAGACACGGGTGCCCTGCAGCGGGGGG
This sequence comes from Sarocladiaceae sp. R1802, assembly GCA_023628655.1. Classification (NCBI taxonomy): domain Eukaryota; kingdom Fungi; phylum Ascomycota; class Sordariomycetes; order Hypocreales; family Sarocladiaceae; species Sarocladiaceae sp. R1802. The sequence continues at coordinate 273,237 of JAMAKF010000003.1, forward strand.
GGGGGGGGGGGGGGGGGGGGGGGGGGGGGGGCGGGGGGCGC